>KE156089.1:980456-998197 GCA_000411075.1 Sisymbrium irio
AAATAAGACAGAAGCAACACCTCCCGCTGCAAAGAAAGAAGGACCCGTCGCTGGAGGTAACGAAGCAAAGAAAGAAGGAAATGAAGCTGGAGAGAAGAAGAAAGAGGGTGGAGACGGTGGAGAGAAGAAAAAGGAAGCTGGAGACGCCGGAGAGAAGAAAAAGGAGGCTGGAGACGGCGGAGAGAAGAAGAAAGAGGCCGGAGACGGCGAGAAGAAGGAAGGTGGCGTAGGAGTTGCGCCAGTGGCGATGGTGAATAAGATGGATTATTATGGGTACTCATATCCGACGGCTCCAATGTATTGGCAAGAAGGACAGGTGTACGGCCAGAGTTATTCTATTGAAGGTCAGACTTATCCGATAGGGGGTCAGACTTATCCGGGTTCAGGATACAATTACGCGAGTGGGAGTTACGTGCCGTACTCGCATCCAAACATGAACGCGCCTCCTGGAATGTTCAGCGACGAGAACCCCAACGGTTGCTCCGTTATGTAGACACGGACTTGAATTGTAAATATATAAAACTTTAAGGGTCGAAAACCAAAATGTGGAACATTCATAAATGGTAACTTTAGATAAAATTTTGAAGCTGAGATGGAGCCAACGGGTTCTGACGTGTAAAATTGTTTCTTTGTTAGTTAGTTTTTTAAAAATATTTTAATAATTAATCGCTTTACTTACTTTAATTGTAGTGTCAGCAAACAAATTACAAAAATAATGTAAAATGATGAAAACGAATATACAAGTAATTAATATTTTGTTCTTTTGGTAGATCTATGATTATTAGAGCAGGATTATTGGGGTTTATTTCTCTTAATTTATAAAATCAAAAGTTTAATATAAAAAATTATTTAATATTTGTTTATTAGTATTGAGTTTCCTAAATTTTGGAATACTCAATTAAATTCTTTCTATTCAAAGATTTTGTTTGAATATTTCAAGATTTAAGAGACTTAATACTAATAAACAAATAATACATTATATTTTATTATATTTTTGAAAATTAGGAAACTATGGAGAGAACCTCCCAATAATCTTTTTTATTGACGTTTTAAGACGGGTTTTTATAAATGCTTATAACGATGAATTTGTGTTTTCCAGTTGTAAAACATTTTGGTTGAATGATCTGGAAAGATGATTTCAAATGAATGAATGATTATCTTTGTACGAAATCTTGAAAAGATGAACAACAATGAATGGTTATTTTTTGGTTGGAAAGCGAACGAAAGCCAATTTCTCGATCAACCATGATATTATTATCTCCATGTAATTATGGTTACCCTTTATATAAGTAAAGTTATAGCTTTAGGACATTGAATGAATCATTGGTCTTCCTTTCAATAATTCATTAGTGAATTACAGGATTGCATAGTTCAGTTGGTAAATGGTAACTAAATAAGCCTGTATATAGAAGTATGATAGCATCAGTTTTATTAGCAAACCGAAAATACAGTAAAATAAAATCTAGATAATGGTATATGTTGTTGATGTACTTGAACTCAGAAGGAAAATTAAATTAAAAAATAATTAAAAATGAGAAGAAAATAGCATCATAGTTTTCTTTTCCTAAGATTTATATTTCCCTATATTCAATAGCTGAAAAGCTAGCAAGACTACGGTCTGAGAAGAGATTATCATATCTTTGCTTTCAGATAGACCAAGACTTATAAGATCGAATTGAAGTGATGTAAATTCGAATACTTTGACTTGAGCAATCCCTTACTAGATATTGTGAGCACCTTTTCTGGTCGCAATAGCATGCATCAACTATCTACTAAAATATACAACGGACAAACACGAATCACGATATACCAAGGCTTAGCTAATCGTAATCTAATAATTTCCTTACTACAGTCGCTTAGCTTGATTTTCACACAACTAATTGGATATATATCGCCACTAAACAGACTTTTATTTGTCACTTAACAACTCATATGATCTAACGTGAACTTTCGGTTTACACACTAATCAGCACAGGGACTTTCCTCCAAAAGATCAAACGCTCTTTCTTTTTTCTTTTGATATTTTCGCTAACCTTAACAAGTAGCACGACGTTGAACGTTTCATTCCATGCACGTTTTTATTTCTTATTCCAACGCATTCTGTTTTTTTTTTTTTTTATCTCTCTTGGATATACAAAATTTTGGCATGTCTAGTTTCTTTTTGACTTTTAGATCTGATCATACATGAATTGATACACCCGTTAATATAGAAAATAAACCTTCGATAAAAAAGTATATTTATAAATATGCTTTGTGCAATGCAAGCCGAGAAGGAGGTATCCTCTTGTGGCGTATTGCTTTGGATCAAAATTCTCTATAATCAAATTAGCATATAAACGGAATTACTTAGTATAACATCGTTAGTAGCTTCAAAGACAGATGACATGAAAAATTCGTATATTTGACAAAAATAAAAAGAAACACAGATTACATGACAATTTTCGTGTAGTCATGCCAATAATGGACATCTTCGTGTAGTGAATTTGTTAGTTGCACAATTACGCAAGTGTATTTAACATATAGCTTTTGTTTGCATTCTCGACGTGTACATGTGCATTAATAATTGTTATGTATGAACATTATACAAACAGTTAAAAAAAAACATTATACAACTACATTATGTAGCATGATTAATGACTTAATCTTGACAGGATAAACAAATAGTGACTTAATCTTTACGTATATTCTTCTAGACTGCTGCACAACGACAAACCGATTAAAACAAAGTCATGTTGATAATGATTCCGTTACTTCCTATTTAGTCTCTCTAATATTCTCTTCTTTGTATTGTGCCTATGTAATTGAATACACATTTAACTATGAAATTCTGTAAGTGTATTTTATGTACACGATATTCTATTCTCTTTCAAAACAATGCAATAAATTAATCAATCATTGGAAGCTGGGGATAAATTAAACACGCACATCCTCCTATTTTGAGGTTTATTTATGGAAATATAGAATATATCCTCTACCCCATAATCCACTTATAAAAACTTGTATGTTTGGAAATATCAAGATACAATATGTACGAAATATATCTAAATCATAGGAAATATAAGAATATACATTATGGATAGTGTGGAATTCCTCTTTGTGCCTTTGTGGACAAATAATTGCATGTCTACATGTACGTGTTATCAAATTGATCACTTATGAGTTCTTGTCGCAATAGAGATAAAATAAAATAAACAAATAGTACTTGATTTCTCTTGTTCTCTTCAACTTTGTTTGTTTACATATAATATGATCCAAGTATTTGGTCTCACGTAACGATACAAGGTAATGGAGATATGATAAAAAAAGGTGACAATACAAATAAAGTAAAGAATTTTTATTATTTGGAACTAAAGAAATTGGGATAAACCAAACATTTTCTATCTTTTATCTTTTTTTCCTGATCGAAAATATTTTAACGTTTGTTACGAGGATATCATATCGCGCAGTTCTTTAGTTGAGAAAGAATTGTGAAATTATGTATATAGTATATTAATTTATTAGCTAGTTGGCTACCAAGAAATATCGATCGACACTTTCTATACGTAAATTATATAATATGGTATCGATGGTATTATATTATTGATAACCAGTTGCTACTCATATAAGGTCATATAATTTGCTTTACTGATTTTTAGATCATGAACTTTTCTACTCTGAATATCACTCATCATTTTCTGTAACAGACTCTACAATTTCAAACGTCGTACTGTAATATTGATTTAAAATATTATAGTCAAATCCATGATACCAATCACGAATTAAATGAAAACGTCATATTTGAATACCAACAACAGTTTTTGCGAGTTAAGTCTGCCAAAGGCTGGCCAGTGGTGACCAATCATTCATATATCTTCGTCATGTTGGACTATTAAACATTTTTCCTTCGTCATATTGATTATAAAAATTTGTTTTAGCCTCAATATTCAAAAAGGTTTTTCTTTACCTAGAAACGTATTTGGAATTTTCTGAATCTAATTAACACTAGAGAAATGGTATTAAGTATCTATAAATACAACTAATGATTTAAAACTATCATGCATTTGAATGATCAGTTAACATATTAAATCAAAATGGGAATCCACCTAAGATGCTATGTCATTGCTCACTATGAGTATAAATCGACAAATATTAAATTAACATGGTGATAATATGAATTAGGTGATAGGTTGCATTTGCAAAATCCAATCAAAGGCCACCCATGTCTCCTTCATGGAAGTGGATCTGGCAGCAGAAAAAATACAGGAAACTCAGAAATTAAATAAATGCAAAAAATACCAGTGGATATCTATTTTGTGGTTGCAAACTAGTGATATCTATCTCTCTATTTTATTAGTACATGCACTACGACATTGCCACGTTGACACTGTATAGTCACAGCGATCTATAATTCTTAGGAAAAAATGGAAGACATGCACGTATGATACGAAACACTCAGGAATCAGATTAAGTGGAATAAGTATGGTTAATATTAAATAATTTTACCAAACATGACCGAATAGTGAATAATTATACTGTATATATGATTTCAAATTACGATAACGGTTGAAATTATGACCGAATACGTTTTGTTTTGTTATGTAGTAAAAAACATTTTAAAGCTATATTATCTTTGCAAAAATCCAGTCAGTCTACATGTTTTGCCGAAATGGTTGCTGAAAAATTGTAAAATGAATAAGAGATGAATAATGCTTGCCAGTTATACAAAAGATAAATTCTTATAGTTTTGTTATATCTTTTTATTGATTAAAAAAGCTACAATAATACTCGATATTTTGTACGTACGGTAACACGTATGATATGTCCCGAATCTGAAAAGGGTTTGGATTTGGAATCTCTCGGTTTGACTTATACGTCTGCGTGAGAGATGATACATCTTCATCAATCATCATGGACAGCCTGATCCTGACGTTTTGAAAGTCTAAAGCAGTAGTAACCAAAATACAATTTCAGATAATTAATACTTTGGTCACCATGGCCCAGTGCCCAATTAACTCTCACTACGGTGGGAGAGACACAAGGTTCGAACCTTGGTGGTAAAATGGTAATACGGTGGATTACTTACCTGCCCACTTTATCCTCTCAAATGTAACTTTAATTTAAAACCGATTTGACTCCGATTCAACATTTTTATTTACAACTACTTGCATGTTCCTGTAGGAAAAAGTATGGTCCTCTAAAATACCATTTTTTATATTTTAACGGCGCCTGAGTCTATATATCTTGTATTAAAAGTGGTAGACCAAGATATGAATTCAAATTTTATGTTTTTAGTGGATCTACTAATAAAATCTATATTATTTGAGAAAAAAACAGAAACTAAAACAAACTAATTTTATTAGATAACTTCCAAGTTTATTACTTTTGTATATTAGAAAATTTAAAGACAAAATTATCAATATTTTCGCTACATCAAATTATCTAAATTTATTTTAATCTTTCTCTTAGTGCAATTTAATACAATGCTGTATATGGATTCAAATTTTATGTTTAGTGGATCTACTAATAATTTTTCTTTCTTTGAGAAATATAGTTTTATAAGATATATTCCAAATCCAAATATTACTTTTTAGTATACTAGAGAATTTAAATGCAAAATTATTTTATCATATTTCTGCTACATTTAATTATATACATTTATTTAAAATTTTATTTAATAAAATTTAATATATATTTCAAAAGTGCAGTATTTATTTGCTGGGGTAGTAATTATAATTGGCTTAGAGTTCTATATAATAGAAAAACCCTGTGGGTAAACTATTAAAGAAAACTACTTAAATTTTACTTCTTCATGTATATTATATTATATTATCTCGTGCAATATATTTGATAAGAAATTTTTTTTATGTCATGTATAATACATAATATCATTTTTTCCTATGGTGTTAAAATATAGATTTATTTTTGATTTTTACTGGACCTACAGAAAAATCAATTTTAGTCTAGTTAGTTGAAAAAAATTGAAACTAAAACCAAATAGTCTAAAAATTACATAGTATTAGATAATTTTCAAATCAGAAAATCATTTTTCCATATATTAAAGAATTTAAATACAAAACAAGACTGTTATCGATCAGATAATTGTGGTCGGATGGTAAAGAGATGGACTGAAACGCTAAAATGTTTCAGGTTTGATCCACCTATTATGCGAAACTAAATCATAATTATTTTAGTTACCTAATATGGATATGAGCCCATATTTAAGGATTCGATCATTTGATAACTCGGAAAGAGGGTTTATCTATAGACTTCACTTTTTTTTAAGGATTAGGTAGAGTCTCTTTATAGGTTTGGGATACTCCATATTAATAAAATAAAAGTATTATCAAATTTTCATTGCCAAAAATTATCTAAATTTATTTTATAGATGTGTAGTGCAATTTAATATGTGTTATAAACAATCAAAGGGTTACTTAAAAGTGCAGTATCAAATTGTTCGTGTAGAAACTATAATTGTTTAAGAATTTTTTTTATATGATAAAAAAATCCGTGGGTAAACCATTATACAAAACTACTAAAAAATTATATCTCTTCATACAAACTATAATTTATGATGCAATATTTTTGGTCAAATCTCTACGTTTTGCGTAACAAACTGAACTTGTCAAACAGTTTGGACCTGGACAAACCAAGGTGATGCGGATTCATCCTTTCTTAATTCCGTCTTGACTTTCTCCACTCGTTGAATTCAGTTTTTAACAAAAAGATAAGTCAGCTTTATACCAAAAAGAACTACAAGTCAATCCATTTAATGCTCTTTGTATACAAAAACTAGTGCATATACAAAGTTGGTTATATGGGCACTCCCGTATAGAAGTTGAACCTTGACTTTTACCAAAAGAAAAAAAAGAGTTGAACCTTGAGATGAAAACTGAGTTTTCCAGCTAGGCTATTATTATTCAAGAAAAATGAACATTTCCATGCAGAAAACATAAATACAAACAGAAACCAAATTTCATCGCTGAGCAATGTTTTTTATAATAGAACTTATATTTTGTCTCTGGTCCGGTAAAATTATGGATCGAGGATCTTCCTGGTCTTCAATTATAATTTGGACTCAAGGATATTGGATCAATTTTATTCTCTCATTATAAAAAGCCCATGCATATTTATGCGCTGGATCAAACTTGATTCCTTTATAGGGCCTGCGACGATTTCTAACTAAACACTTTCTTTTCGGACATGCGACTTGCAAGATGCCAACCCGAGCCACGTGCACTACGATTCAACCAATTTATTTAATTTCTTAAAGGCAAAATAATACTTTTCATATTTTTCTTTTATTTTCATAAAACAGTTGACAAAGATGCCTCTATCTCCATGATGTTAATTTCCGTAAACTATTTGTTTTAATAAACTTAGCGTGATGAAGGCAACTGGCCGAGTGAACTAGACTAAATCAATTAGTAATGATTTTTATATCGAGGGTTATTTTCCTTTGAGCATAAATAATTAAATACTATAATTTATTCTATCGAAAATTATTTCGAGAAAGAGAATTCTGAGTCGTAGTTATTTTATAAAGTAGTTTGTACAACAACAAAGCAACCGTTAAAATAAAAAGTATCGGGTATATTCACATACCAATACCAAGTAATTAATTAATTACATTCATTTTTATTTTTCCTTTAATTTTAAGTGAATGTAAAAAAACAAGAAAAAATAAAATTTTATTTTTTTTCCTCTCTCTCTCTCCCCCTCTTCGTTCAACCGTAGATGTTCGTCGGAAAAATATCCCCGGATTCAATTCCGTTAGATTCGCCCTAAATTCTCGACTAGTCCTTCCCCAATCTCAGACTCTCACGCTTTGCATCTTTCTCAGGTTCTAATTTCTCTAATTTTTTTTTCGTTTTGGTCAAACATGTTCCGATTTTCTAATTAAATCTTCGAAAATTGTTTTGATAATGTATTTAGTAACCTTAAGCTCCTAAATTCTTCAAAAAAAATTTCGTCTTCTCTTATTAGATTTATATGTATATATGTCAATTAAGCTAATTAGGGTATCCAATTTGATCAAATTTGGGCGTTTCGATTCGATCTGCCGAAATTAAAATTTAGGGTTTTTTAATTGACGGCTGATTATCGTTTCTTCTTCAGATTCGCGTCGAAATTAGGTTTTTTTTTTTTTCTCATTTGGATTTAGAATTTGTGATATTTATGTGATTATGCATTGACATTGATTTTGGGGATTTTTGATGTTCATGATTAGGGTTTTTAGCTCTGATTTTGTGGGGGAAGCAATAAGGAAGAGTTGTGACTTTGGTTGTCATAAGCATGAATGCTTAAAACCGAACATCGCATTATTGTGTGCAATGCAAGCCGAAAAGGAGGTATTGTTGAACACTGAAGGTCCTATCGAGGAGGGCCGAATATCAAACCAGAACAGCAACCCTAATATAGCCTCTTCTGCTTCTATCAGTGTTTCTCAGTTTCCTGGTATGTCTGCATTTGATTCAGCAGAGTTTTGGTTTTTACTTATTGGAAACTGCGATGTTTTGGTAACGTTATGTATTGTTCGTTTGGAGTGTAGCGAAGAAGCCGACTAGACAATGGGCTGCTTGGACTCATCAAGAAGAGGAATGTTTCTTCACTGCGCTTCGTCAAGTTGGAAAGGTATTAGCTTTTGGAGTTGTATTGGTTTATCCTCTTCTTTTGGTTATGTGTGAGTGACTTTCTCTGTCTGTTGATTTTTTTTTCAGAATTTCGAGAAGATTACTTCTCGTGTCCAAAGCAAAAACAAGGACCAGGTTGGTTGATAGAACTTTGGGTTTTGTTTTCTTTTCACTCGCACTTTCTGCTGGTGTTTGCTTTTAGTTTCTCATGGCTTTGGAAACTTGCTGTGATTTTCAGGTTAGGCATTACTATTATCGTCTAGTCAGGCGTATGAACAAACTTTTGGGTCCAGAACTGAGTCTTGATGCCAAGAACCCCAAGGACACAAATGCTGCAATGCTACGATGGTACATTTCTTTTATTTTATGCTTTGTGCTGGTATTGCAGATTGTTGAAGTACGTTCTTGTAAACAAATATTGAACATTGCTCTCTCTAAGGTTTGTCTAGATAACATGTTATATCATGCTATGAGTATTATGTCCGCAAGGTAATATTCATGAAAGTGCTCTATTCGCCTCAAAGACTCTTCTGTAGTACGGGAAGTCATTTTCGATTGTGAAAAAGGAACGTTTGGAATTGTTTCTGGTTTCATCCTGTGCATTCAGAGTATCAGCTAGCAATCTCACACTATTACACATGATTAGATAGTAGCAACTGACGTTTAGATCTTGAACATCACGCTCTTTATTGCTGTACTCCTCGATGACTTGATTTCACATATCATGATCTTAATTATCATTTAGCTCTCCTGTCTAAAGGAGACATGCTTTTTCATGTGTCTTGCAGGTGGTCTTTACTGGAAAAATATAGCTGCAAAGCTTCAAAACTTCACCTTAAACCCCGGAGATTTAAGCTATTCTTAGAGGCCTTGGTTAGTTGGCAAATGAAAATTTCGTTTTATTCTTGGATTGATAAGGACTGGTTTTCGAACTATTTTCTAACCAAACCTTTTGCCTGAAGGAACACCAACTGCTGAAAGACCGCAGAAAGAGTTCAAGAAAACGGGCTTGCCAGGGAGAAACTTTCTCTTCAGCTTCCCTTGGAAACATCTCAAGTCATAGCAGGGATAGAGGACTGGATAACCGTCCATTTAAACTTATTCTTTGCGACAGCCAAAATGTTAAAAAGCTAGGGCCTGTAAGAGCATCTACCAGACATGGTGAAAGCTTAGGGGGTAGCCTTGGTGATGAAAAAGAAGATACAGTCTCAGGGAGAGGTGGAAGGCAACGTCGAAAACAAGGTACTTTCTCTACGAGTTGTTATGCATATTTGTTAGATAGGCAGTTTTTCTTTGGCCTCATATTTTGTGTGTTTTCAGTGTTCATACAGTTTTGGACATTATCTACTTTCAATCTGCCATGTTTGTATTTAGATTTTAAGTTGTTTTGAAAAACTTGATGTAGTTCCGGCGTCTTACTTGACTCTAAGCAGTTCTTTCATCTTCAGCAGGTTTTAGAAAATGGGAAAAGGCTGCAATAGATGGGGTCTCTTTGGTTGCTGATGCTGCAGAACACTTAGAACGAACATCAATCGACAAAGATATGGATGGTCAAAAAGGTATACTTGCTAGCGTTGGATGATGTTTCATTTTTCATTTTCTTAGTTGTCTGTTGATTGTGGACTAGCATGTGCGATTTCTAAATGGGATTATTTTCTTATCTCAGACTTGGGTCCCGCCAGATATCTAACCGGGAAGTCTCCACTTTCTCTATCCTCCTCTGCTGAGGTTCCTCTCAGTGAGGCCAATATGCAGTTTTCTGCGAAGTTGAAACTTCAGTTGTTCCCAATTGATGAATGTACACGACGATCTTTGGAAGTGGTAAGTTTCGAATAGGAATTATACTGATTGGAGCATTATTTTTATGAGACATGAGACCGAGCTTGATCTTTTAACAGGACAAGCACAATCCGCATCTGGAACTTACTCTAAGTAATCGCAAGAAGATATCTTCGGTGCTGGAACATCTCAATCGCAAATGGGGAAATTCAAGTTGTGCATGTGGAGAGCTAATGCTGTTTCCTTACAATGCTAGGAAAGAAACTGTAACTTGTCATCAGAGGTGGACCAGTGACTCTTTTCTAAGCGCAGCAGAAGTGCATTCAATGGTCGGAAGTCCCTCGCTTTTCCGCTTAAGGTTTGCTCTCATAATCTCCTAATCTTTTGCAGGCTGTTCTCGTCAAATTACTGTCCTGATATACCAAATATTTTTTTTAATATTTATTTGTAGGTATGGTTGGTTCGTCCAGGATGCATCAGGTTCTTTTATTTCTCAAGTCCCAACTTCAGCTTCATGTCCTTCACTCGAGGATAACATGAATGTGGATGAGGCGAATGAGGTCAACATGCTCCTTACTGAATCAGGACCCTTATCTAAGCATTCAACTGCTGAACAAGCAACATCTGTAATATGTACCGCTGGTGATCGTCCTGCAGAGACTAGAGATAATTATGAGCCTGCTTCAACGACTATTGCTCCATTTGAGCATTTGAGCAGCGGTAATGCACTATCAGCCGGAGAATGGGCTGATAGTCTTACTAACATAAGTATAGGAGACCTACTTTCTGAAGCGCCTGATGACATAGACAGGGATTGTGTGGATCCACCCGCCACTGAGGGTTCACATTGCCTCCTTCGAGATGTCCCATTTGCCTCTGACTCTTTTGATGCGGCAATTGCTGCTCATATACTAAGACACCAGAACAAGCCAAGTGGTCTACTACCGGTTACTACTAGCTCCTCATCTCTATGGGATGATGAAGATACACGTGATGCCTTCTCTTTCCAAAAGAATCGTCATGCAAATTCTTCTAAGATGGCTAATGTTGCTTCACTCGGAGGTGCTGGTAGAGTAGATGGAGAGCCTTCTCAATTAGTGGAGGTAAACTATATCAATCACAAAGTACTTGCACAATGATTTACAGATCTAAACCATCTGATTCAACACTTTTGTAACTTTCTTTTAGGCCATATCCGGCGATGAGGGGCCTTGTAATCTTCCTGATCAGCAAGAAGATCCAATGGAAGAGGGTACAATAGACCCTCATACGATGGATTCTCCAGGGCAGACCCTTTGTGGGCTTGCGGATGTATATTGGGTAAATCTCGAAAACTCATCCTTCTTCTCCAAAATGAAAAATCTTCATATATTCAAAAACTTTTGTATGCTCCTCTTTGCAGCCGGACTCATTAGGACCACTGGATCTAGACATTAGATCTTCGAAGTACACCGAAGATTTGAACCTCAGCGAGAGCCTCGGGGGTTTGAGCCGCCTGATAGCGACCAGCCTTGATGCGTTTCAAAACTGTTCGCTTTTTGGGTTCGACAGCAAGAAGGATAAGTCTAACATGGTCTGAAATGGAACCAAAGCAAAAAAGCATGGGGTCAAAATGTTGATAGTTGAAAAACAAAGTGACTCTTGCCTTTAAATAGACGAATCTTGGCTTCACTGTACAAAATCTGATGTAAGTTTTAACTCATTATCTTTCTGTCTGTTCATACATGTTTCTATGTTTACACTTGCTGTTCTTTACATGCTTAGTTGGCTATGATCCCCTTTTGGTTTCTTCTTTTGTTTATTGAAGTTTCATGGCTTCATAGCAAATAAGCATGTCGAAACTCTATAACAGTTTGAGTAAAAGAACAGTTTAACTTTCTCATCCAACTATTTTTTGCAAGTTTGGTTTGAACCAAATCACATCGGTTACCTCAAATCTAAGAAAAAAAAACTAACAATTCTCCCACTATTCCCAGCAAATACATCAAAATAATTTCGGCTCAAAGAATCAATCTCCAAAACATAAAACCTCAACACGAAAAAATGGTCTGACAAAAATATCTACGAGTCTGCGATTGTCGTTGGGATAAGACATGTCTGGATTCATTTCCTTCAGTTTTATCTAAACGACAAACAGTATCTTACATTCAATTTCTCGTACTCAACAATTAGTCTTAAGTCAAAGGCTAAATATCAACACTAGCTAAGTAGTTAGACTCTTCATCCTAAGTATAACCAAAAATCAAATTTTAGCTAAATTTGATTCATTAAACCAAACCAAACCAAACCATATTGGTGAATTGCATCCAAAACTCCAGTCTTCTGAGTTGACAGTAAGGTTTAGATTTGAGGGCTTCTACCAAATGGTTAGTCAACAATAGCAACTTCTCCTTGACGTGCCATAGGCCCATAAGTAAGCATTTAAGTTAAAATTATAAAACTTACAATAATGATGTAAGCCAAGTTGTCATAAAATGACAAATCTGCTTTAGTACACCGGTCCACTCGTTCTTATCATCATGAGGACCTCGTACACGAACATTCTGTATCTACGTGCCCTTTGAAAATTCATCCGCCTCATCTTTTCCGATAACTATATTGGACGGCTTCTGTTGTCCCAATATAATCATTCATTATAATTTATGTATAGGCATATTCGAGTTCTAATATATTCACAACAGAATCCATATGTGATATGTTGAGTGTGTAAGTGTTAGGAATTCTACGTTTGGGATTGAGATATCAACCTAGAGTAATAACTTAAACGATACAAAAATCAATCTATTCATTAATAGTTGATTTTAAATTGGAAATTTACAACTTAACATGATAATGTAAGTAAAATTATTGCCACAATTCGTGTGATCCATTTAGTGTACGTTGTTGATCCAAAGTATCCCATAGTAGAAAACTTGAAAGGAGATTATCATGTTAAGTTATAAATGATGATAATCATGTTAAGCTTGAAGGGATTGGTTTATATTAATTGGTAAAATGTTTCAATTTTCTCCAAAAGAATCTCTTCAAGTTGACGTAAAAAAAAAAAGAATCTCTTCAAGCTTTCTACGAATGGTATTGTAGAGTAAAAAAAAATAAAAATAAAAGATCTATTAGAAACTCAACTTATACCATATATAAATATCAAGTCCGTATATACATCTATACCACTCAAAATACCTAGAGAATAAAATTCTTCCAGTAATAGATCAATGGAGAGAGCAAAGTCGAGGAAACCTCATGCCATGATGATACCATACCC
Organism: Sisymbrium irio; assembly: GCA_000411075.1. Lineage (NCBI taxonomy): Eukaryota > Viridiplantae > Streptophyta > Magnoliopsida > Brassicales > Brassicaceae > Sisymbrium > Sisymbrium irio. The sequence goes on from KE156089.1 coordinate 994,104, forward strand.
ACTTCAAGGGCATGTCATCCCTTTTGTACACTTAGCCATCAAACTCGCTTCTCATGGCTTTACCATCACTTTCGTCAACACCGACTCCATCCATCACCACATCTCCACCGCTCGCCAAGGTGACGTTGGAGATATCTTCTCCGCCGCTTGCAGCTCTGGAAACCTTGACATACGTTATACCACTGTGAGCGACGGCTTCCCTTTGGGGTTTGACCGGTCGCTTAACCATGACCAATTCTTCGAAGGCATTCTCCATGTCTTCTCTGCCCACGTCGATGATCTCATCACCAAAATCTCCTGTCGGGATGATGATCCTCCGGTGACTTGCTTGATCGCCGACACGTTTTACGTTTGGTTATCAATGATTTGCGAAAAGCACAACCTTGTTAATGTCTCGTTTTGGACTGAACCTGCCTTGGTCCTCAATCTCTACTATCACATGGATCTCCTTATATCCAACGGTCATTTCAAATCTCTTGGTAACACTCTTACTTTATTAAAGTTCCCAAAAAACAAACACTCTTACTAATTAATTAAACATGTCAGTGATATATATGTTATTATGTTGTTTATTACATATAATTTTTACGTAGTTGCATATTAAAACTAAATCCATAAAAAACCTAATGTCGTCTATGTAATATATTTATTTCTCGGAAGAAAATATGACGTCATGGATCGAGTATTTTGTAGAAGTCGGTGAGTAGATAGTTGAGGAATTTTCATAGAAATTTTCTTCTATATTTAATGGTCTTCGTTACATCATTTATGGAACAATTGTAACTATATGCTACTAATGCTAGATAATCGTGAAGACGTGATCGATTACGTACCAGGAGTTAAGGCAATAGACCCAAAGGACTTGATGTCATATCTTCAAGTGAGCGACAAAGATGTAGACACAAACACAGTGGTCTATAAAATACTATCCAAGGCCTTCAAAGACGTCAAGAAAGCCGATTTCGTATTATGCAATACCGTACAAGAGCTCGAACCAGACTCTATATCGGCTCTACAAGCCAAACAACCGGTTTACGCTATTGGTCCGGTTTTCTCAACCAAATCGGTTGTCCCCACAAGCATGTGGGCCGAGTCAGACTGTACCGAGTGGCTCAAAGGCCGGGCCACCGGATCAGTCATGTACGTCTCGTTTGGTAGCTATGCACATGTTGGTAAGAAGGATATCGTTGAAATAGCACATGGGCTTCTGCTAAGTGGGCTTAGTTTCATTTGGGTTTTACGTCCAGATATTATTGGCTCTGACGTGCCGGATTTTCTTCCAACTGGGTTTACGGACCAGGCCGAAGGTCGAGGCCTTGTGGTCCAGTGGTGCTGTCAGATGGCAGTAATCTCAAACCCGGCCATTGGAGGGTTTTTCACACACTGCGGATGGAATTCGATTCTAGAAAGCGTTTGGTGTGGTATACCGTTGTTATGTTATCCGCTTTTGACCGATCAGTTCACGAACCGGAAACTTGTGGTCGATGATTGGCGCATTGGGATTAACCTTTGCGAGAAGAAGATAATCACAAGGGACGAAGTCTCGGTGAATGTTAAAAGGTTGATGACCGGTGAAACTTCAAGTGAGCTTAGAAACAACGTTGAGAAGGTCAAACGTCATATCGAAGATGCGGTTACAAACGTTGGATCTTCTGAGATGAATTTTAACTCATTCGTTGGTAAGGTTCAAGATAGAATAAATACTAAATTTGTGTAACATAAATGAGATAGAAATAAGTCTATCAGACTAAGCTATGGTGTTGTGAGTGAATTACATCCAAAACTCTAGTCTTCTGAATTGACAGTCTGATCAAGATATGATGGGCTTGTACCACATGTTTAGTCGATCATAGCAACTTCTCCTTGAGGTGCCATAAGTACACATTTAAAGTTATAATTATAGAACTTACAAAAATGATGTAAGCCAATGATGTTACAAAATGATATAAGCCAACTTGTCACAAAATGACAAATCAGCTTTAGTTACACTGGTCCACTCGTTCTTCTCATGTCGATCGACCTCGTACACGAACAGAGTGTCTATACGCACCCTTTGAAAATTCATCCTCCTCACCTTTAATATACATTCACAACAAACCGTGTGATGAATAACTATGTTAGGAAAATTACATTGGAATTGAAAGAAAGCTTACAATAACTTAAACGATACATAAATCAATATATTCATTACCAATTGATTTTACATTGGAAACTTATGTAAACATGATAGTAAAATTGAGATTAATTATTGCCACAAGTTGTGTAATCCAAATGTGTGTTGTCAATATCTGGGGCCGAAGCTTCGTCTACCTAAATGGGAAAATGTTTAGAAAATTTCATGATTGAGAGAAATCAATCCTTCACCTAAACCAACCAAACAATTCCTCCCCAAATAGAAACTATTAAACCATCACCACTTGGGCTATAGCCAGAAACATTATAAAGGGATTATTCATGTTTAAGGCCTTGGTTTAATTGGTAAAATGGTTTAATTAGAAACACACTTATATCACTTATAAATATCCAGTCCGTATATATATATCTACACCACTCAAATATACCTAGAGAATAAAATTCTTCCAGTAATCGAAGATCCATGGAGAGGGCAAAGTCGAGAAAGCCTCATGCCATGATGATACCATTCCCACTACAAGGCCATATCATTCCTTTTGTCCACTTAGCCATCAAACTCGCATCTCATGGCTTTACCATCACTTTCGTCAACACCGACTCCATCCACCACCGCATCTCCACCGCTCGCCAAGGTGACACTGGAGATATCTTCTCCGCTGCTCGCAGCTCCCGAAACCTTGATATACGTTATACCACTGTGAGTGACGGCTTCCCTTTGGGGTTTGACCGGTTGATTAACCATGACCAGTTCTTAGAAGGCATTCTCCACGTCTTCTCTGCCCACGTCGATGATCTCATCACCAAAATCTCCCGCCGGGATGATGATCCTCCGGTTACTTGCTTGATCGTCGACACATTTTTTGTTTGGTCATCAATGATTTGCGACAAGCACAACCTTGTTAATGTCTCGTTTTGGACTGAACCTGCCTTGGTCCTAAATCTCTACTATCACATGGATCTTCTCATATCCAACGGTCATTTCAAATCTCTTGGTAATACACTTAATCATGTCAGTGTTATGTTTATTAAATATTATTTTTAATTAGCTGTATATTAAAATTAAATCCATTAAAAAATCAAAAATTGGTCTATATATATTTATATATCGGAAGAAAACGTTGACTTGATGATTTGAGTATTTTATAGAAGTCGGTGATTAAATAATTGATGAATCTTCATAAATTTTTTCTTCTATATTAATTGTCTTGGTTACATCATTTATGGAACATTTGTAACATGTATATGCTAGATAATCGTCGTGAAGACGTTATCGATTACGTACCAGGAGTTAAGGCAATAGATCCAAAGGACCTGATGTCATATCTTCAAGTGAGCGACAAAGATGTAGACACAAACACAGTGGTCTATAGAACACTATTCAAGGCCTTCAAAGATGTCAAGAAAGCTGATTTCGTTTTATGCAACACCGTACAAGAGCTCGAACCAGACTCTCTCTCGGCTCTACAAGCCAAACAACCGGTTTACGCCATCGGTCCGGTTTGCTCAACCAAATCGGTTGTCCCCACAAGCATGTGGGCCGAGTCAGACTGTACCGAGTGGCTCAAAGGCCGGGCCACCGGATCAGTCATGTATGTCTCGTTTGGTAGCTATGCACATGTTGGTAAGAAGGAGATCGTTGAGATAGCACATGGGCTTCTGCTAAGTGGGCTTAGTTTCATTTGGGTTTTACGTCCAGATATAGTTGGCTCTGACGTGCCGGATTTTCTTCCAACTGGGTTTACAGACCAGGCCGACGGTCGAGGCCTTGTGGTCCAGTGGTGCTGTCAGATGGCAGTAATCTCAAACCCGGCTATTGGAGGGTTTTTCACACACTGTGGATGGAACTCGATTCTAGAAAGCGTTTGGTGTGGTATACCGTTGTTATGTTATCCGCTTTTGACCGATCAGTTCACGAACCGGAAACTTGTGGTCGATGATTGGCGCATTGGGATTAACCTTTG
>KE156090.1:30765-49886 GCA_000411075.1 Sisymbrium irio
CACCGTTGGAGGATCAATACAAAGCTCACCAACAGGGGGAGAAAGATGCGGGTGATAGACCTTTCCATGATACAAAGCTCTAAAGACGCATGGTTGGTAAGATTATATGCTTGATCATTACTCGTCCTGACTTGTGTTTTGCTGTGAATCAGGTTGCCCAACACATGCAACAGCCGCATCAGTCTCATTGGAATATGGTGGACAGGATTCTGCGCTATGCAACAGAAGCACTGAAGTGATTGGGTATTGCGATGCTGATTGGGCTGGAGATAGAGTGGACAGGAGGTCTACTATTGGTTATTGTACATTCATTGGAAAGAACTTGGTCACTTGGAAGAGCAGAGAACAATTTGTTTTTCATGTTTTTTATATAAATTTTTGGTCTTGTATTATAGTAAGTGGTGTGTAAGGTTTGTGTTTGGGTGATGCACGAGAGATGACGGAAGAAAAAGTGAATTGTTTCAAAGACAAATTTCATTTAAAGTAATTTTTAATTTAAAGAGGATAAAATTAGATTAATAAAATTGATAAACATAATAAGTTATGATGTGACAATTTAATTTTTAATTTAACATTATTAATTAAATTCTCATTTTTATTTTCACCAATTGAATATAATTAAAGCGGATAAATTAAATTTAGTTGGTTAAACAATTTTGGTATTTTCCACGCATAAGAAACTAGAAAACAATAAAATTTAAATTTGAAAAAAGAATGATAAACACTGAAATATATAAATGCAGTCATCAATTTAACTTGATTTGTATAATATACTGTATATTCTACCCTCTTTTTTTTTCCCCAAATTTGTCTATTCTACCCTTTTAAATCCCACCAATTACAAACATTATCTCTTTGATATAAATAAAATTAAACTAAAACTAAAAAGAAAAAGAAAAATCAAGGAAGCAGATCGTCGCCGAAGAGGTAGAGAAGCCGCTCAACGGCCCAACTAGGTTGGTTCTTAATCGGCCAATCAGAAAACGAAGTCGTATTAGCAGGAAGCAACGGTGTTCTACAAAGAGGACAATTACGATGGTTATCCTCATCCCCACTGCCACCGTGGCATTCGTAGTTAAGCCACCTGTCAATACAATCACGATGAAACACGTGGCTACAGTTCCTTAACTCTCTGATTTCATCCTCGTCTTCGAGACTCCAAAGGCACACAGCACACGTGTCACTGATCGTGGACGACGACGGAGATCTCTCCACCACGTCACGAAACGCCGTCACGGCGAGGGAGTCTTTGATGGTCTGAGATGAAATGGAAGGAGGAGAAGAGGAGGGGGAGACGGATGATCGAGATCGGTAACGGAGGATCCATGCGAAGATCCATCTTAAAACGGCGATGATAACTGCCGTTTTGTAGAGAACGTGGCTTACGATGAGACCAGTGTCTTCGATGAAGAAAGTCATTATGATGCTTTGGTCTGAAGAGTGAGAGTGAGAGAGAGAGAGAGAGAGAGGGGGAGGAAGAGAGGAGAATCAATGTGCGGTTTATAAAGGGGAAATAAAGGTGACAATGGTTTGATTTTTCCATTAAGCAAGTAAAGCTGTTGGCTTTCTTTTTGAAAATATTAAACATTTTAAGATGTTTGTAATAATATTTATTGGCAATTGTTTCTTTTCACTACAAAACTATATAGGTGTCAAGTTTTCTGTTGTAATGATCTGTATCGACTTTTCTTATTGAATTTCGAATGTTTTGGTCTGTGGAATAAAGAATCTGCTTAGAATCTGTTTTGCCATTATTAGTGTTTGATTCCATATGAGTGAAATCTGTTTTAATAATTATGGATTTTTTTCATTAAAAATTAGGGATTTTGGAAAACTAGTCTTTCAAAACAATGTATGTACTATTTTTTGTCAGCTAACGCCACATATTAGAAACCAATATAATACTTATATGAATAGTTTTGTTATTTTGAAAATTTTAAACATAACTTTTGTATTATTTTTGTAGAATACTTTTTTATCATTAACATGATAACTATAGCACGAACTTCTCTTAAAATAGAGTTATTCTGGAATTGAATTACAAACATAAGACTATAGTAAATCACCTTTTCGTGTTGCTAGATCAGAAATTAAAGCATTCATTTTAATTAATCATGATTGAGATTACAACGAAAGTCCTTTAATTCCAAGAAAAAAAACATTTTAAAAAGAAAATGTTGGTCATTTTATATGTAGATTTTGAAGATTCAATATGTCAAATTTAAAATGCTTTTATTCATACGAAACAAACAGTGGAACTGAAATTTGGAAGCATGTACCTGCAAATTCTGCCACAAATTTTTCGTTAACTTGACGAATTTATAGAGTTAAATATATTCATAGGATCATTTAAAGAGTTTGGGTTCAAGACTTCAAAATATGAAAAACTAAAACTGTCGTGAAGTAGACTTTATTTTATTTTTTCAGCTTTTTGTCAACGAGCAAGTAGAAATTAGAGGATAAGTTAAAGGATATGAAAATGGTTTAGGGGCGTCAATGTCACTATCTGCTGGCTTGCATTCTCATATTCCATGAGAATGAGAGGGACGGTGGGAAACTGGGAATTAGAGACATAGTCTCTTTTTTTCCTCCTTTTACAAAGCACCCAAAAAGAGAAACATATTTTAAAGAAAACAAAAAAGCATTTTGACATATATATTGGGAGATATGCTAAAACAATTTTAGAAAGTTTTTTTTTCATATAAGGATGCTAATTTTTCAAAATTATTAAATTAGTATTCTCTATTACTATTTATACCGTTTTCTCGGAAAAAAACATAGTTACCAAAAAGACATTATATTTAACAGTAGGCTTGTAAATATATATTCCTTAAATATGAAATTATTTAACTATTTTTAAGATAAAGATGAGATTATGTCCTAGGTATGATAAGAAAATCCGGAATCGAATTAGTGGTCAGTATTATTCTCTTAAAGAACTAGTAACATTTTGATCCATATATCCCAATTCAATAAAAAAAATATTATTTACAGGTTATATACCTACAAATAAGTCATTAGCAAACTACACATTGCATGATTTAAATAATTTTTATATTTTAATAATTTGATTTTCTGCTTACTATCTCTCTCATCTCTCCGTTAATATCTTCTACTTCTGTGGTTCATCTATATTGAACCAATTCCCTAAACTGGATTGATCTCAGCAGTATTTTAACACAAAACTATCAACTATTTATAAATTTACATCTAAAGAAACTGTAGTTTCTATATGGTATAATAAACTTATATGTAAATCAACTTATTGAATTGGGTGCATCAAGCTCAACTGAATTTGAACGTCCTCACGAGCCCAACACCAAGAATAATCATGACGACGACAACTTAAGAGATTAGATCAGTGGTGAATAAATCACAACGGTCGTATTTCTGTTGATTGTGATGCGGTAATATAAGCTGTAAACTAAATTGTTGACCTGCTATAAACCAAGTTATCGTGTTAAACAAGATATTGAAAGTAGTGATATAATTTAACAAGATACACTAAAATATAAACTGAAAATTAACATATATCAAATTTGTTATTGCGTTATGTTGAATGTTATAGGTAAACTTAAGTTGACGTTATAGGTAAATTTGGAAAATTATTCCAATAATTTACACAAATATGCTCTGACATTGTCATATTTAATAATATTCTATTTGGGTTTACTTATTTGTTAAATATAAAATTTACTAGTTAATATTTCAATTAGCCTTGGACATATTATCCGGAACCGAAAATCCAAATCGGAACCATCCGAAATTATTGATTCAGTTCGGTTTCGGATCTTGCCAAAATATTCATTAGATCCTAATTTAAAATCTATGGATATCAGGTTGATTCTGTTTTTTACCCGAGAACCGAATACCCGAACCGAATATCTAAACCGAATGTCCAAAAATATGTATACATGTATCCATATATTTTATCATTTATCCATTTACATATTATAATTTAGATATTTTTAAAAATGTTTGGATAAAATATTGCTATTCCAGATATAAATACCCAAAGATATTTAGAAATCGCTAAAATATTTCAGATACTTTCAAAATATTTGGATGAAGTATTGTTATTTTGGGTATAAGTATCCAATTTTTTTTAAAAAAAACCGAAGTATTTTTAGGTATTATTTAACATTTCAGGTAAAATTTATTATTTCAGATATTAAATACCCGAAACCGTTTAAGAATAGAAAAGTTCGGATATTTTACGGTTTATCATGCTTTGTATTCGAACTGATCTGAAACTTAACCGAAACCAAACCGAAATATTCAGAACCGATTATATTTTATTCGGAACTGAACCGAATACACAAATGTCCAGGACTAGTTTCAACTAGCAAATGCAAAGAAAACATACAAAATAGTTTATATAACTTATTATTTATTATCAAAATAATATATTAACATCTTATTTAAAACATAAAGTTAATTAAGTAATATTTCAGTTAACACGCATAACAAAAAATGATAGCAGTAAATCTGTATATATTCATTTGGTATTAGAAATAATGGTTATAAAATAGTTTACATCGTTTCAAAATAGTTTAGCCTCTTAACTTGGATCTAGCTTGGGTTGACCCAAAAAAAAAATGATCTAGCTTGTATACTGAGTTGGCTTGGTACCTTTGTATTAACTCACCTGAATGTTTCTCCCAATCGCTCTATAAAACGTGTTTTCTCAATCTTCATCACCAAATATTTTTTGTAGCACCATTGACATCATCAAAACCTTTGCTAGATTTTTATCGAAGGATAAATCCTTGATGGTATCTCACTGAAATTTATCATAATTTCAAATGCAAATGTGAGTACAAATATCAAACGCAACCATATGTCACAAAACAATGGTCATAAAGGAAAATAAAACTTGAGTTTTTCTTAAGATTTTATTTTATTTATTAATGTTAGTATTATAATATTTTAATGATTTTATTTATGTAAATGGTATTTTTATTATTAAAAATATCATAAGGTTAAAAGAATCCTTTTTTAATGTAGTGTTTTAGTACCATTAGCGTAATTTAATTTTCTAAGATTGTTATAGATTGAAAGAAATCCCCAGATAAAACCTCAAAAAAAAAACCAGATTTATAACTACTTTATACGATCTCCAATGTATTTATCTATTTCTATCTCTAAAATAAAAAATGTTTCACTCCAATCTATTTCTCTATTTTTACCTCTATTTTTCTTCTAAAAATAATATTTTAAATAGGTTGTATTTTTATTTTACAATTAACATCTTTTATTTATAAAATTTGCAAATTAATCCTATCTAATTATTTTTTGTAAGATTTTTATAAAATTCTGATATTATTTAAATTAAAATTTTTATAAAAATATATTACATCATACAAAAATAAGAAAAAATAGCATATCTTGTTTAATTATCATCATTGATGTATATTTTATAAAAATAATTTATAAATAAAATTACTTTTATTTATAAAAATATAGCAATCTCTATTTATGATAAAAAAAACAAAAAAAAACATCTTCAATCCTTTAGATAATATGGTAAAAATATAGCAATTTCTATTTAGTAACAAAACTGGACCTTTTACCTATTTACCTAAACTGGACCTTTTAAAAACATCTTCGATCCTTCTTTATTTTTTCCTCTAAATGTTATAATAGAGAATTTTTCTCTTCAACTCATCCCTAAATTTTATCATAAATAGAGATTGCTGATGTTTTTAAAAGGAAAGTTCAACAAAATGATAATTTATCCTCTAATAGTTGTTTAATTCTCTCCAGAATCACGACACGTCAACACCTACAAATTTGACACGTGTTTTTTTATTTTTTTCCTACATATTCTTGACAAAAAAAACTCACACTTCTTCGTCTTCTCCTTTCGTCTCCGTTCTTTATCTCTAAAACCTAATACCTGCTTCCTTTGTTCGTAAAATTGCTCTTCTTCACCTTCAACCTTCCGTACTATCTTCTTTCTGTGATTCCCGTCATTTTTCGCTGTATGGTCTTTGAGAGAAGAAATATATTAGATTGAGACACTTCATCTTCGATTTGTCGAGTAGAGTGAAGAGATCTCAGTTCTCAACGATCTTCTCTTGCCTTCTCAGCCTAAACAGAGATTAAACTTGAATTACCGTTTTCAATACTACCACCTCTACGCCAGTCCTTATTTGCAGCCTCAATGGTAAGGTTGTACTAAATGAACTCATCATCAAACATAGATTCGAGTGGTACCGCAACTTATGATAGTAAACTGATTAAATAATCTTAGTCGATATATTTTTTTCAGCTTCGGTCTAAGACATTCATGAGAATGGATTTAGGGAGAAAGCAAAGCATCTATAACGGGGCGCCACCTCCCGATTCATCAGCTGGCCAAAAAGGTCCAAGGGTAATCAATAGAATTAATTTTTGTTTACGTATCCCTAGATTCAATCAGCCAAGGTGTTAGGTCATCACTTGCGAGAAATTCTGCCCTTCTGTTAAACCTTTTCCACATTACGCAATGAAAGATCCCACTTTCATATCTTATATCTTCTGTTAATTGGACAGTAAATACATTCTTTAATTTCCTCTCCTTGCCCACATACACATTGCACTACGTAGGGTAGAATGGTGTACCACACTATATGAGTCCTCAACTCGAATAACATTGCCATGTAGCGTCACTTTCTTCTCTTCGGCGGCATTGTATTATAATTGCTCCCCCTTTGGTTTTAGTGTCTATTGTATGGTATACAGTCTACTGTATGGTATACACTAATTTCAACTTGATTTGATTTTTGAATAATGATAGAAAATGAACAACTTTCCTATGCCTGAGAGAAAATGTGTTCTACCTCAGTCATTTGACAACCTGGCGGACATCTATTTAAAATCTGGTACATATATTTGCTCAGTCTTTATGTGATTTGGTCTCCTTAGTTTAGGGATATATTTATGTTATATGGATGAGTCTCTGTTGATTGCGAAAAGTTTTAATGCAGGGGATAGTCGTCAAGCATGTTCCAGTTTGCCTGCAATTCAAGTACCCCAAATTGTTGCTCCTCATATATGACATCAGCACAATGAATTCATATAATTCGACTTCTACTTTTGGTATTACACTTTCTTTATGGTTTTTAGCCTACCTTTCTTAATTAAAACTATTACATGTTTGCTGAGAAAGTGTTCCCTTTCTAGAAAATCAAGATGGTTGGCCATGAGCTCCAAGCATTGGAATTGTCTCGCAAGCTCATGAGAATAAAGTAAAATCAAGCGACTCCCAAAGATCACCAGGTGTATCACCATGTGATGCTTCCTTTGAGAATTCGTTGGCAAGATACCAGAACGTACCTTATAAATGCACTGTTCAATCAGACACAGCCTTCTACTGCTGGATTAATGTCCGTGGAAGGGAATACAGAGAAAGGTTCTCTCTTAATGACATAACATATCAGAAATCCTCTTCAATCATGTTAATTGGCAGGTAGTGCCTCTAAGCTATTCATCTAAAATCTAGGTTGATTTCGTGTGGGCAGAAATTCACAAAAAGGGCTGAAGCAACCTGCATAAACAATAAAGCGTATGTATTTTTGTTTAGCAAAAAGTTCATGATAAAAGTCATGGCATTCACAATCTTGGTGCAATATCAACTGTCTTTCTTTTTATTTTCCTATTGGCTAAGCTGCCTATGTGAAACATGATCAATATTTTTGACAGAAATATTCTTGTCTCTGTAGAATCAACCTCAAGACAGTTATCACCAAACCCTGGTTATTACAAACTTTAGACTTTTCACGTGGCACTGTTACAAAGCTAGCCAGGAATAAAATCTGTTGCGTAATGTGACTGTTAGATTTGAAGGAAGCATATGTAGCTGATAGCGAGAGCAGTTCTATTCGTGCCCATAACTGGAGGATCAAGATTGCTGGCGTTTCAGGTATTGTAAGAATTTGATCCTTATTTCTCTAAAAAAAAACTTAATGTAAGAATTTGATTCATTTTATTTTAATATCTTTGGCGTTTCAGGTATTGTAGCAACTTATATCATCCATCTTTTACTTTTCCTTGGCATTTTATCCTAACATGCACGAAAGCTTGAACAGTTTGGAGATAATGACAGTGTAGGAGCAGAAGTGGTCTTGCAACATCTACTAGGTGTATTATGCACAAAGGATGCTCAGATATATCTAACTGATAGGTATACCTACAATGTAAAAGTCTGAATGTTAAACATTAGAGGAATAATAGGAATAAAAAGGAAAAGAATGAAAGAGAACAAAATAATAGGAATGAATAGGAATATTTGTTAAGTAATAACCAAGGAATGAAAAAGAATTATAAGTAATAAATTTCCTTGTGAATGGTATAATTTTTTAGGAAAGAAGAGGAATTCACTATTCATTTCATTTTCTATGGTCACCATTCAGACCCTAAGTTTAATTTGGCATGTCCAAGAAAATATTCTTGACTCTTACGAGATTTTAAATCACTGTTATGCCTATACTCTTAACTTTGTAGATTAAAAAGCTGGACCCTGTTACCAAACGTGTTGTTACTGTCGCTGGAACAGTTTTAATGAAGTCAACGTTCGAATCCAAATTATTTAGTTGTCAATGTTTGAGTCTAAATTATTTAGTTGTCATGTTATTTTTCAGGGAGGCTGGGCAGATACAAATAATACTCTTATACACAGATTTGAATAACGAAAAAAACGCAGAGATTATACTTGGAGTTAAAAGGCGCATTCAAAGGCAAAATCCTTGAACCGTTGCCTCGGCTGATACAAGATGGTCAAAGTGGATGCTGTTACTTCTCGTGAGGGAAATTTAAATATCCAACTCTCATTACCAAATGGCTACCATTTCTCAAAGTTCCAATCTCTTCTTCACGTGCTATTTATATGTACAATTTCTGTATCTCTCAATCGTTTATACACACTAATCTTTGTGTACAAGAAGCTTGCAGTAAGTTTGTGATTGATGTAGAGCCTGGAAACGCAGTCACGGTTGCCCCATTTAAAAGCAAACCACATTCTTTTGTAGTTGTATGCTCATTTTGTATATTTTTAGTCGTCTATTCAGTTTTACGTTCTCTGAATAGAATTTAATTGTAAGTGCAGGTGTACTACTGCAAAGAAGACGAGGTTTGCTTGTACCAGTCTGTTTTCTTTGAGGTACTTTTTAAGGGGAATGAGAATCATCTTCTTCTCTGGTGATTACATTCACCGTTACACGTGAGCGTCATATTTAGAGCTTAAAGCTACTAGCTGAATACTTAATGATCATAATCATGATATGATAAAATTTTAATGATTTCTTTTGTCGTTTATTTTATCAATACTAAAATATAGACGAAGCTGATCAAAGTAAAAAATCACTTTTCCAAATGTCGTGTTATTCGGGATATTCCTAAACATTGCTGGAATATGAATTTGGAAAGCTTTTGCTATCTTAACCTTCAAGTCATTATAACCGACTTTTCAAGAATTCCCGAAGCATATAGCAATTCAAAATACAATGAAACATAACGTTTGGAAAGAGATATTTGATTAAAGGTTTTGGATGCCAAAGTTTGAAAAATATCAACCTTGAAATATAAGATCTAATAATATTATGATACAGAAATAACTCTACAATCTGTTGACAAAAAAATAGAGGTGGAGAGAAATAAAAGATAACCATTGTACTCATTTCCTTTCCTAATTTATATAGATAATTAATTTTAGAAAAAATTGGCTAAATGAGTCACATTGAAATACGTTTTGTCCCTTAGTATTATAACAACTCATTTTTGTCCCATTAATACTAAGTTAATTGTTAATCCGATTTTGACCTTAATAATTAGTTTTAAAAAGTATTTGGGTTTGATTAAATATATGAAAATATGTAAAAATATGTATGCACATATTTAACATAACAGAATAACGAGCTTCATTAATTCTGTTTTGCAGTACTCAGAAAACAAAGACAATGTGATGACAATCATAGTTTCGGCTTTATATACGACCGGGTGGGTCGTAATCGGATTCTCCAAAAAAGGAAGAATGGTGGGATCAAGCGCGATGATCGGGTGGATTTCGAAGAAAGGTCATGCCAAAATCAAACAGTACTATGTCCAAGGAACAGAACGAGACCAAGTTGTGCCGGACCAAGGAGAATTACAGTTACAAAAAGTTCCTCCGGTGGTGGCTCTTCACGAGCAATTTTTACTTAGCTTTTCAGGTGAAGTTCGCCGTTAGAATCCCTCGCAGGGCAGTTATTCTAGCGTTTAGCACAAGTTATCCTTCGAAGCTAGGCCGTTTGACTAAACATGATGATAAAACTATTGTTATCGCTGATTTCTCCAAAGGTATCCATCTCAACATGACTAAGCCCAGTGTTTCTCTTTTATGTCTTTTATACTTGTTTTTCTAGTGTGTTCTTTGTCAATGCAGCAAATGAAGTGACGTCCATAAAAACGGCAGCTTCTACTGAGAAGACAAAGCATGGAATAATAGCTATACTCGGATGGGGTTTCTTAGGCATAAAGACCCTCTTTGGTCTATCTTCATATCGGTATTCAGTTCACGTGATTTATCTTCGGTTTAACCGCTGTTATCCTCGGAATCCGGCTTTACAATAAGATCCAGCCAGATATACCTGCACACCGAGGCATTGGGATCTTTCTTCTAATCCTTAGCATTCTTCATGTTTGACAATTGAAAGTTTCTAGAGTTTAAGAATCAAAGGTTATAAGTTATGGTTGAACATGCCTCTGATATGTTTTGCAGGTGTTGGCTTTCTTTTTGCAGCCGCAAAAGGAGACAAAGATGAGGCGATATTGGAATTGGTATCATCATTGGATTGGGAGAAACTCTTTGTTCTTTGGAGCAGTGAACATTCTTCTTGGGATCCAAATGGCTAACAGTAAAGAAGATGGATGGAAAATTGGATATGGATTTCTTTTGTCAGTGACATTACTTGCTTTTCTCGTTCTTGAAATTATCAGGATTCGTGGCTCTGTTGGTTCACCTTCTTCTCATAAGCCTCCCTCATTTGAGACACATCTAAGTTCTACTAGTGTCTGATTCAAGATCATCTCTCTCTGTCATTCCTCTGTTTATGTACATACACATTGTTTTTGGAATTTTTTTAGCTAAAGTCATGATAGTCCTTAAATTTATAATCATTGAGTGAATTTGTTTAGACTAGCATGGTTGACTTTTTCTTCTTTTCCGAAGGTTTGTCTTTTTTGATTTTTTGGACCAATTTGTTGTCATTACGACTTGTAAAGTGGAGTGCTTAAGGTTCCTTTTCCTATAACTATTTTTTCATCTTAACTATTAGAACAGAAAGATAGAGTAAATTATCTCCACCAATCCAAATTGCATAGATCATAATAACCAATAAGAGAAAAAACACTAAAGCAAAAATATGAGAAGAAAAACATGAAGAACAACTATGAAAATGGTTACAGATAGTTTCTTCTATTATTTTTTTTACAAAATATTTTAAAAAATATGAGAATATTTAGTAACCATATTTCCTAGATTTTAGGATATTTTCGCAGAATATATATTCTATAATCTGCAGAAAAAAAGTAAAACAGTGGAAGATGTATTCTACAAAGTGTGGATATATGTACTTAAAGTAGAATATATATTCTGGAAGATAGTAGAATGTAGAGTAAACACTAGAATGTATAATCTACCAAATCAGTGAAATCGCAGAAGATAGAGTAGTGAATAAAAATTATAATTTACGTGTGCGTAGATTTATCAGAATATGTGGAATTCGTATTCTAAATATTGTAGACTTATATCAATTTATAAAATATATATTCTAAAGTCTCTGTGGACGGTATAATTTAAGTTCTAGTTAAGTAGAATAGAAAATTATTATCATTTATACCCATATTTTTCAACTAAAAAAATATACATATATTCTTTACATTAATTTTATCATTATTTTTATTTTTTCTTATTTTTAGAATTATTAAAACTATTTATAATAATTATTAGATATGTTAAAGGGTAAATTAGGTAGAAAAAGAAAAAAGATTAGTAGGACAAAATCAAATCAAATCTGACCCATTTACATAATTCTCCCTTAATTGTATCCATTCATACTTGAGTAATTGCAATGTTGGTCAAATTACTGACCGATAAATTTATATTTCCAAACAAAAGTCATTGTTTTCTCTCTTTATCTCCTTACTCTACCTTTAACTTTTTCAATTTTCAGATCAATTTATGATATTGATTAAAATCACCCTTAATTCTTTTCGGTTGAATTTTAAATATTAAGCTTTTCAAGTTATAACGTATATGCATATGCCATATATAGCAGTGCCATATAGCAATATCTAGTTAGTTTTTTTTTTTTTTGAACTTATAATAGCTAGTTAGTTTAAAAAAATAATCAATTGTGATAGACATCAACCCATTTATAGAGCACAGTGGTTTTACTTTTTGTTTGCAATTTATTTTATAACTCACTTAAGCCTCATTGTATTGAATGGGAAGACTGCAACTGATGTATGCAATGAAGCTTCAGTAGAATACAAAAAGAATTAGAGAACGATTCTTAATAAGAAAAAGCTAAATTATGGTTGATAAGTCCTTGAGTAGGTTAAGGAAAAAAAAACAAAGCGAAAAACTCCTTGCACATGACACATTGATGTCATCTCCTAACAAATAGCGATGGTGACGTTCTATTTTAAAGATCAGTTTAAGACAAGCATGGACCCATCTGACACATAAGTTTCCTAACTATCCTACTCAGATTCCATTACTTCAAAGTTTCAAGTTTTATGACAAATGCTCAAACTGCAAAATGTCTTACCTTTTCTTTGTAAAATTAAAAATTTTAAATATAAAAGCTAATCTCTTGACCAAAAAGTATATAAAAGCTAAACAAACATATTTACAAAAGGCTCAAACGTCTTCAAATATTTTGCATCATGAACCTAGTGGCCTGTGTCTTTCATTCCCAGTTGAGAGATCAACTAATCCTTAAAGCCCTCTTTTTAGGTTTTTATGAGACATGCATGCATAGGATGCACGAGATAAGAAAAACATGCACGAGAGACGAGACATCGTATAAATCAGGATATTTTGCAAAAGAAAAAGGAAATCAAAAAGTAAGAAAATTGTAAGAAAATTAACCAGATACATCGATTTTCAAAAGGAAAATGAGAAAGGTTTGGGATTATAAGGCCCCATGTGAGATATGATGCTCTTCATTTTTATGCTTTAGTTGGTTGACTAAAACTTTTCGTCGACACCCCACTATCCATTGAAATATATAACGACTCGTTTACAGTATAATATATTTATAATGCTGGCTCCAAGTTTCTAACATTTTCTATAAAAAATATTGTTTATGAAGTTAATAAAACCTTCGTTACCTTCATTTATACGATTGTACACCCAATCACAATTTTTGAGTTTTGGAATTGTCATTGAAAGGATTATCAAACTTTTAGTTTCATAAAATTTTAGTTACAAGGAACATGCGTTAACTCCGATGAAATATTCCAACAACTTCTTTTGTCACAAAAATATCTACAAATTCTTGAGAATTTTCCAACAACAATTTGTTTTTGATCGGAATTTAATCCTAAGTTTATGATGCAAAGATATTGTCAAAAATTTCTCAAAAAATATTCTCGAAAATTTCTTAGAAATTATACTGACAATAATTTGTTTCTTGGTAAAATGTCTAAAACTTAACGGTACGTTATCAATATTTTCATGCTCAAAATATTAACAGTGGCTTTGCAAAAGTTGTGGATATATTTTAATAATTTTGTCAACTTTTGTTGGAAATTTATCAATATTTGCTACACATTTCCGTTAAATTTATTAGGGGATGTATTCAATTGATGATTTTAAGATGTTTTATGTAATTTGTATTAAAATAACAAATTCAGTGTTATTTAAACATGAATTCTAAACTATGTATTAAAATCTAGTGTTATTAAACTTGTGATTTTAAAATTGAATTTAAAATCCACTGTTATTGAAAATTTGTTAAGTAATGAATTTTAGGAGATTTGTTAGGATTTTAAAATGTTTTATGTGATTTGTATTAAAATAACAAATTCAATGTTATTTAAACATGAATTCTAAAATATGTATTAAAATCTAGTGTTATTGAACTTGTGATTTTAAAACCCACTTTAAAATCCACTGTTATTGGAAATTTAATGAATTTTAGGAGATTTGTTAGGATTTTAAGATAATTTGGTGGATTCTTTAGTTAAAATTAGAGAAAATCAAATCATATGGTTTTAAATGGAATTTTGGAGTGGTTTAATAAAACTGTAGCAATTTTTCTAATTTACCCAAAATCATCCTAAAACTCACCATAAATCAGATGACCTCAAATTCTTTCAAATAACATATTCAATACACCCCCTTAATGTTATCTAAACTCAGTTATATATTTTCTAACATTCATTTCTTACCATCAATTGGTTTTTATCTTTACATTTTTTTATCTTTTTATCCTTCTCTCTTTTCCTGCAATCCTTCTTCTCTTCCTTACTTTCTTTGAAACCAGTCATAATTTTACCAAGGTAATTTCTTATTCTTCATTAGTCATAAGACTTCTTTTCTTTTAATCAATTATTTCCATAACTTTTGTAATCTGGAATCTCAGATTTTTTATTTATACTTTCAGATCTTCATCTGTAATTTCAAATCTTCATCTGCAATTTCAGAGTTCCAGGTTCCTTTTCTTCCCTTCACCTTATTTTTTTCATCTTCTCAATCCTTTATCCCATTCTTGTCTTTCTCATAGTCTCCCTTATCTCATCTGGATCTGAATTTTTATTTGAAAATCTGAATTTTAATTTGTAGTTCAGATCTGAATTTTGTTTTTGAGAAGCACCTCCACCGACATCATCATTCCGCCACCATGAAAATCATTGTTCTTCCACCACCTGTTCTTCCATCACCGCTACCAACATCGTTCTTCCATATCAATATAACCCGTCACTCCAACCATTATCATAAGAAATTTATTTTTGATACAATTTATATTTGTTTATTATTTTTATTTTATGTAAAAAATATATTTTGATATCGATATATTTTCTGTTTATTTATATTGTTCATTTTTTTTTGCATTTTTTAATTAAATTCATAAAATTTGTCGGAACTTCCACGGTAATTACCGATAAACACTTCTAAAACTATTTTCGATAAAGACGTCTCACGTTTCTCAAACCCAAACTCCAACATTTCAAACTTTGTCGGAACAATGTCGTTGAATGTTGCTACCGACGATCTTCTCACAATCACCTCTCTCGGTACGAAGGCCCTTTCTTTGTAGTTGTACAAGATGAATTAAGACAATATTTTAATTAGAGTTTTTATTTTATTTTTATTTATCTTTTTTCCTTTTCTCCTGTTTTACTTTTTTTTTAAATCGTTTTTTTTTAATTTGTTGCCTTTTTGTTTTTTCCTTTTATTTACCTATTTTCATTTTTTCATTTTTTTTTCTCTTTTTATAACAATGTATAACAATTTTCCACAATATAATATTTGTTAGAAAATGTTAATGATATTGTCACAAAAATTGCAACGAAATTGCCACATTTAAAGTTTGTCGAAAATTTGTAATTATTGTCCAATAATAAAATATTTTTAAAAATTTCCGAAGATGTTTCCACAAATTTTGCAACAAAATTACCACAAGAAAAATTTGTCGGAAATTTATAATTAATTTTTAACAATAAGATATTCGTTGGAAATTTCCAATGATGTTTCCATAAATTTTGCAACATAATTACCACATAAAAAATAATTTCAGAAATTTATAATTAATTTCCAACAATATAATATTTTTTTGAAATTTTCAATGATATTCCTACAAAATTTACAACAAAATTGACATAATTAAAATTTGTCGAAAATTCATAATTAATTTCCAACAATAGAATATTTTTTGGAAATTTTCAATGATATTCTTTCAAATTTTACAACAAAAATGCCATAATTAAAACTTATCAGAAATTTATAATTAATATTCAACAATATAGTATTTTTTGAAAATTTTCAATGACATTTCTACAAAATTTTTAACAAAATTGCTATAATTTAAATTTATTGGAAATGTACTATAATTTTCTAATAAATATAATATTTAATGGAATTTTATAGAATATTTATTGGAAATTTCTAACAAAACCCAATTATTGAAAATAATTGTTGGAAAACCCTTTATTTTCTTATAGCGAAATAATCATGGATTTCCTAAGCGATACGTGTCTGGGATACAATTATTAGTCTTTTCTTTTTGAAACTGTACATATATTAGTTTGTTTTAATGACGAGTCGATTTTGAAATAGTCTTGCGTGTTTGATTTAGGTAATACCATGTTGAAATGGGAAACACTCCACGAGTGTTAAGGAGAACGCGCTTGAGAGAGACGTCTTGAGTTCGATCCACCTAATACACGAAATTAAGTTACGTTTGTTAACTCACCCACACGGATATGTGTTTTTTGCTTTTAGCCCATTTGAAAAACTGGGAAAGACGTATATCCGTAGGTATTCATTCTCTTTAAAGATTAGTCTGGACTCTTTTATATATCTGGGATACCCTCAGGTTAATCAAAAAAAAAAAACCATATTGAAATTACTTATGTAACTCGCTCTAAACAATTTAGACCCTGTTAGTGAATTGGGATGACATTTATATACGTAGCATCTGATCTGAGTCTAGTAATTAGACACATTAGACACAGTAACCAAATGATGTTCGTTAAGATTTTGGTTTATTCATCCAGAAATTATATTTCGATTTGTATTTTCTCTATTTGTATTTGGACGCAATTTACAGAAAATATCAAAAACTCTTTGTTTCATATTTAGTCAAAACATGAATATAATGATTTTATATTTAATAAATAATATTTCAAATAAATAATTATTAATTATTTAAAGAATATATTTTGATATTATGGTTTGGACGGAAAACGAAATTTTGTAGTTTTGTCGAAAATGAGATTTTATGGTTTTGGCGAATAAATTAGGTTCTACGGTTTGGGGTAAAAAAAAATGAGATTTTACGGTTTTAAGAGAAAACAAGTTCGATTTGTTCTAGACATGAGGTTTCACAGTTCCGATTTGAAAACAAGATTTTGAGATTTTGATGGAAAAAAAAAAGATTTTGTGATATTGACGAGAAAACAAATTTTTTTGGTTTTGATGGAAAAACAAGATTTTGAAGTTTTCACGAAGAAATGAGATTTGACGATTTTGATGGGAAAATAAGATGTTGTGATTCTAACGGACAAACATAATTTGCAGTTTTGGAAAATAAAAAAGAGATTTTGCGGTTTGTGGGGAAAAAACGAGAGTTTACAGCGTTAGCGAGAAGATGAGATTTTTTAGTTTTAAGTGTGCAATTATTAATTGCGATTTTTGTACGAAGAACAAAATTTTTTAGTTTAATCAGAAAACAGTATTTTTGGATTTTAGCAGAAAATATAATTATGATATTATTAATTAAAATTATTAATTTGTGGTTTAAAAAAAATTGTGTTTATTATTTTGAAGCTAAAATTATAGTTATATATGATGGTATTTTTAAAATTCACCAATTTATATGAGACAAAAATAAAAAGGCGATTCTGACAATTGTCTTTTTTTCAAATGTTCTCCGACGGTTTTCTCTGATCTCAAGGGGTCAGCGCTGTCGGTTTTTTCCGTTTTCTCTCTGGCCGTTTTTGTTTCTCAACGCAATTATAGATGAGTTTCTCACTCGTAAACCGCCTTGGGTGTCACCCTATATATATCCCTTGTTGGTGTCCGGCAAACTAACTTTCAAATCTTCTGAGTACTCATGTGAGAAAACGTCTACAAGATCTCACTTTGGGCTTTTATGATGCCCTTGTTGCTTTACATGCATTGGTATGTAATAATTCGGCTTCTGCAAACCGTTTTATGGTTATTGGAGTACTGGTGTACCCCAAGATACAACTACTTTGGCCTCGGCTTGCACACATTCCTTGACTTTGGGGTCTTGGAAACAATGTCATGTGGTGTATTGTAGGCACAAGCCAGTTTCAGTTCGTCTTCCAATAGCAAGAAGCCATGAATCTTATTCTAAGACGAGGTCCTTAATTGGTCTTTCAATGAATGGATGATGGTCTCCAAGCATGCTGGTAGAAACTCTGAAAATCATCCCTTTTTGGATTCAAATATGTGGCATCCCTCTTCAGTATCTGACACGCCCAATGATTGGTTTCAATGGGAGCAATCTCGAACCAGTGACTGATGTGGATTTTGATGTTGATTTTTGATATAAGATCAAAGTCTTGATCTTATAGAGATGGCACCGTGGGTGGACGAGTTGAGGTTAGGCTGCTGGGTTTGTGACTCTTTCAGCCGGACTGGATGGAAGTGAGAATGAACGAGGATGGATCCGAAGGCAGCTGGCTGTGTAACACTTTCTACCTTAGGATAATAGATGGATGGATCGATTTGCACCACAAGGCCTATGGAGGAGCCTTGATACAGTAACAACAAACGAAGGACAATGCCGGATTGGACTTTGTTTGAACAAGGATTTTCTTTGAAGAAATTGCGATATTTTATTGATCAAGGTTAAAAAAAGTACACGACTGCCGTGAGACTTTATATAGAGTCCATCAGCTTTGTCCTTCTAGGGGTCTTTGGAAGCAAATTACATTTAATGAAAATTCAAACAGAAAATCGGAAATTGGCCTAACATTTGGTCTTAAACTATTAAAGGAAAAATGCAATAATGTAAAGCTACAATCAAGAAAAATCAACACATAAATTTGTTAGTCAAAGATAATCAGAATTAAAATCATACCTTGGCCTGGACTGATTGCTCGGATTCTAAATAAGGAAGGTTGATTCTCTCTTTGACTTAGGCGTTGAATTTGAAAGGAGAAAGGTTGGCCGTTTGTGTGAACTCCGTGTTGTTTGTGTCTTCTCCTTCAAGTTTCTGCCATTCCTAAGGTCGTGAAGCAATGAAAAACAGCATGACATCCCTTTGGGGCTTCCGCACGGGCCAGCCAGTCGTTTCCTTATCCTTGTCTTCCGGGGCCGGGCGTGGTTCTTCCTTCTTGGCTTCTTCTTTGGGCGAGAGGGACTGTAACGCCCCCTAACCGATCCAGGACTTTAGACGGGC
>KE156091.1:23382-33772 GCA_000411075.1 Sisymbrium irio
TTTTGGTCTCACTCACACGGTACCGCGAATGACTTCTCGGTAGGTCACCCATCCTTTGACTACTCCAGCTCAAGCACGCTTAACTCTAGATTTTTCTCTAGATGTGCAACCGAAAAGGTAAGTGCACTTTGGTGACATAGGTAGCCAAATCAATTATTTTAATCTCTCCACATAAGTTTCCATATACCCGAAATCGGGATGTTACAGAATCGTTGATGAAAGGGGAAAACTGTTTTTTTTTTTTAAGTGAATATGCATTTTGTAATGTTTTTAGGGCTCCACTTGTCCTTTATCAAAATTTTGTGAACTGTCATTAACAAAATATATAAGCTTTTATAAAAATACTAAACCAGTAGAATCAATGACTTCAGGATTTACCAGAGTATTTTATTATTTGGGTTATGGTAAACCATTTATATATGATAATATAGGAATCCTTACAACATCTGTAGAGTTTATAAAATTTGGGATTTATCAAAATCATGAAAATGGCAAAGAGCACTTATAAACTCTTTAGATACAGTAATATTTATAAACTGTTATAAAAAATGCATTTGAGCTGCAATTGTAATATATTGGACCAAATACATGTGTAGAACTCTAAACACAAGCTTTAACTCTATCATTAGAAATCTTAATAACATAAAGTTTCATCTTTCTTAATCTTATCTTCTTTCTTGTTTGAAGATTCCTTCTTCTTTAACCACTCTTCTTGTTCCCTTGTGACTCCTTCAATGATTATTCCTTGTCCACAAATCCAAAATGTGTTTTAGCAAAAATCACTAAAAACTAGGAATATTAGACTTTGAAGGTTCACCTTTTGGAGTAAACTTTTAAAGTTAAGAAAAAGCTTAATGTCCCTAGGATCTTCCAATTCCATAAGAGGAGAATTCACAAATGAGGCTTTAAGTATTTGTAAAATCAGAGGTCTCTTGATGTCTATGTTTACCAACTCAATAAGACTTCGATGCATCTCTCTTTTTGCTTTCAGCACTTGTTTTTCCGTTCTGTCGTCCCCTCCTTCATGAGGTCCCTTTCCATTATGTCCTTATATTTTAAGAAAAAATATTGCCAAATTCAACTAGTTAAACATTCTAAAACCTTTCTTTGGCTCCATCTTTACACAAATTTTTGAGATAAACAATGTAGTTCGAATAATAAGATCATATCAAAAACCGGAATCACTGGATTTATCTTGAAATCAAGGTTTTATAGGTATTTTATAAGAGTTTGTAAAATCATTTCTTTTGCCAAAATGAAAAGAACAAAAACATAAGTAACTGAGATCACGATTCATCATGTCACTTGCATGTAGAAGTTTAAAACTTGAAATCTGGGTTGTCAGCAAGTGCGAGTTTTGACAGTGACAGGCAGTAAGAGTCCCACTAATTAGCTTCAGAAGAGAAAAAAAAGATTGACAGTTTACCTTTTTATGTAGAACAGAGGATAAATGCTTGGTCTTAGTAGTCAGTTGCGCCACTACCGTAGAGAGCAGTCAGCAATACCGTAGAGATCAGTCAGCAATAATGTAACAAAATTGACCTCTGATCAGAAGCGATGGATTCAACAATCTACCTTGCACACATGCAGAACCACAATCACATTCAGACATCTTGAACTCTTCCCTGACCTTTACAAGCTCCATTTTCATCTTCTCAGCAGACGACATGTTATCCTTCCAATTAAATCACAGCAATGAACATCAGCTAAAAACCAAGAACTCATCAACGACCTCAAGCCCCAAGCATAAAAATCAGTACTTTAGTGCCTCAATAGCAGTTCACAAGTAAGAGATGGACCAATATAGCATAAAAATCAACACTTTTGCACACAGGGGGAAGAAAGAGTGATGAGAGAATGTACGGGCTTCAGAATTCCTGGCTTCTTGTTCCTTAGTCTGTTGAAGATCAGTCCTAGAAACGAAGCCCTTAGTGGTTCTCTGTGCTACTTCCTCTTCCACCTCTCTAAACTTTACAAACCTCTGGTTCAGCTCCGACAATGATAAGCAACCTTCTTCATCTCTTGATAAACATACGGCGATTCATCTCCTCTGTCATATCTCTCCCGTGGTGTCGTAACTCCGACTTCATCGCCTCTGACTCATCTCCTATCTTCATCCTCTCTTCTGTCGTCTTCAAATCGCCGGCAAAATTTAGGACAAAAACACGGGAAAGAAGATGAAAAACAGAAAAATTAATAGAAGGTTATTTTTGACTTTAACCATACAAAAAATGTGTATGATTGAAAATAGGATTCTCCAATGTGCAATAGTGAATAAGTGTATCATAGAATGTGTATTTGTATAATTTCCCCTTGAAATTTTGAATTCCTATATATAAAATAATTATTTACCATCAAATTTAGGACAAAACACTGTTCATTCATTGTAAATACTTTGTAAACTTAAAAAAACATAATATTTTGTTTTTTCATATATCAAATATCAAACATGAAATAAAACTATATACGAAATTAAAATTAAAGTAAATAACATAAACTTTTGTTTTTTTATTAGATTATTATCATTTAATTATTTTAAATACAAAACATTAAAAATTAGATAAATGATAATATTATCAGTTAATTTTATATAATACATATGGTTATTTTTTCATTCATTATATATATACTAACTAGTTACTAATATTTTTAAATGTATTTTATGAAAATTGTAATGTTTATGCTCTAAAATATTTGTTGAAAATATGAATTTCTCTCTCTCTGTATATATATATGTTTGTTGAATTGTAAACATGATCGCAAGATTGATATATAATCTTTTCAAGTTATTGAATATAACCAACGAATTTCCAACTAGGTAACAAGGAATAGTTGTAAATTCGTCGGTAAATACCATTGACTTTACAACTAATTCACTAACTAGATCCAAAATTCTAAAACCTAAATATCAGTTGTTAAAACGGTGCAAATACCGAGGAATTTACGACAAATTACTCGTTAATTCTATTCCAATTCTATATTCAAATTACTCGTTAATTCTATTCCAATTCTATAAGAATTCTTCGTAAATTCCTTAGGAAATTTGAGTTGTTGTCGCGCGGTTCAAACATTTTCGCATGGTCAACAAGCGGTAAAACCAAAGGAACCATAGCATTTACGACGAATCGTCGTAACTTCCTCACTAAGTTATGATGAATTTTAACAATGATTACAAAATATATATAAGGCCTTCAATCCCTCCTCTCTCGTTGCTCGTATTCCTCAGTTCTCCTCCTCTCTCTAAGTTGTGAATCCCTCTCTCTCGTATGTTTTAGTTTTAAAATTAATTAGTTTAGTTTGATAGATTATTTAGGATGAAATTTAGATTTATGATGAAATTTAGATTTAGTATGAAATTTAGATTTAAAATGTAGCTCAGA
The DNA here is from genome assembly GCA_000411075.1 of Sisymbrium irio. Lineage (NCBI taxonomy): Eukaryota > Viridiplantae > Streptophyta > Magnoliopsida > Brassicales > Brassicaceae > Sisymbrium > Sisymbrium irio. Next base: position 26,763 of record KE156091.1, read on the forward strand.
TTAATTTAGAATGGAATTTAGATTTATGGTGTAATATTGATTTATAACAGAATTTAAATTTAAATATTTGTTTTTAGTTATAAAGTTATTTTTGAATTGTAGATGTATGAAGCCTCGTTAGACACCAACTGCTACATTATAGTGATTATACAGAGCAAGTCTTCTAGTTCTGGTCTTAGACAGTATTCTCCCGCTACGGATACGACTGTCCCGGTGACTCATTAACCAAGCTGTGGAAGAGAAAAAAGAAGTATGTCAATCTGATATGTTAGAAAAATTTTTGCGTTAAATGTTTCATTATATTTTGATTTACTTTTAAAATTTTATAAGAACTTTTTAAATATTTTAAAACTACTTTTTTATTAAATTTGGTTATTAATTATATTTAAAATTTTAATAAATATTAATTATAATCAAATCAAATATTATTTATAAAAATGTTACCGAAAACTTATTAAATCATCATACCATTGTTAATTCGTCGTAAAATATTTCGATCATAATTCGTCGTAAATATATTTCCTCCCTAATTCTTCATAAATGTGGCCCCTCTCTAATTCGTCGTAAATATGGTCCCTCCCTAATTCATCGTAAATGATCCTGTCCTAATTCGTCGTAAATATTAGTGATTCATTTACATTGACGTGCTTTATGACGAATTTAACCACTCTTTCTTTTACGAGCATTTTACGACGAACTCTTTTACATGTATTTTACGATGAATATTATTCCTTTACTATGAATTTACATCGATTTTTTCTTTACGACTATCAGTTAATGATGATTGTTAAATGTCTTTAATTTGTTGTAATCTGTTTACAACGAATTAACGACCATATCATGTTTTCTTGTAGTGCCTGCTTTTAAAGGACATTGTTTTTTTGTCTATTTAACAGCAATCTAATCTTATCAATCGGTAGCTGATGATTTTGTGTTGTCTTGAGGATCTTAACGTAGAAGGAAACAACTTTTGCCATTTGCAAACTGTTTTGCTAGTATTTAAGAATCTCTAGGAAATCAGATTGGGTGATTTCTCCGAACTTCCTTAGAATGCTAATGTTTGGAAACTGGAAATATTGTACAAAGAAACTTATTAACTTAGATGAGACTTCTATGGACAAAACAACTTCCACATCAAAATGATAGTGGTATACAACTGATGAAAGAGTGAATGAAAACATAGACTAAAAAATGAAATGCATCCAAAACCTAAAGATCTTACATGTATGTAGATTTGTTTTGGGTAAGCTCATGCACTCCTTTCAAAAATCAAAATTTTGTTTCTCTTCTTTATATTAAAACATTAGGTTTTGTTGAAATTTGGATGACGAGGAGGTGGAGGACGACTAATTTGTCGACATTTTTCCTTATATCGGGAAGCTCCACATGGTCGAGACGGTCCAGTTTCTATATCCACCGTTTTACCTAGTGATAAATAAAAACATAAATGTTCAATATGTGTAAAGAGAATACCTCAAAATGAAAATAAACACATCTGCATGCAGCATGCATATGACTTGACAATATGTGATTGATAATGATGTTGTTGTACTACATTTACCCATTTAATTTGTAGTTGGATCCTTAAATAATTTTGCGAAAAAATTAGCACAGAATTGTTTTTTTCCATTACCAATTAATTCTAGATTGAGAGACCATAAATCTTAATAATGTACGGAAAATATCTTCAACAATTATAAAATAAGGGGAAATATAGAACAATAACAATACATAACTTCCTTCAAATGAATCTACTTTCTTATCTATACACAAGTTTTTTAATCACTTACAATGTACACGGTTCTAAAAGAATTTAGGCATCGCTGTGTAAATATACTAACCTAGTTTATAGTGTGTAGTAGGTAGCATCAACAGTGCCTGTAAGATAAGATAGAGATAGAAGCATAAGCAGAGGCAAAAGAAGGAGAAGAAGAAGAAAAAGAAGAGGTGATGCATGTTTTGATAGTTATCAGCTTTTTTTTGCTAGAAAATCTGAAGAAAAGTAATCCACAGGATACTGTCTCATATCTATTGCTTATTGGTAAATCTATACTTTTTTTTTGGTAAAGATTGGTAAGTCTATGCTTAGCTGGCAGATAACTTGTTTTTGTTCATTTCAAATGATTAATAAAACAAACAAACAAAATAAATATAATTAACCAAAACATTTATACAATGTATATTTCGGTTCGACTCTCACTATATTTATATTTTTATGTACTAGATGCTATTCAATTGGTCTAAACGTGGTGTAATTATATTTTTAATGGTCAATATCATCAAAAACATTCCAACCAAAAAATATAAAAAAAATATTACATAGTAAAATCAGTACAGCGGCAATTTAGATAATTTTCAATATTGTAATGTAGGTAAAGACGGATAAGGGAGTCACTCACAGTATCATGTCAAGAATTTTTAAACAACAAATGATGTAGATGGATCAAGTATTGCTTCTATGATTCAAGGGAGTGTAGTGTGGGTCTCATCTTCTGAGTAATTTTGTAGTTGAGGACGTCTACATGGTGGTCTTCTAGCTAGTGTTTGTGGTGGTGAATCGTCTTTGGCAATAGCAGCTCCACATGATCCCGAGGGAGGAGTGCTTATGTCCGGACCCATCTTACCACCTATATATATAAATATATTTCATACCAAAATAATTATGTATAGTGTATTTTTTTTGACCTCTTAAATACATATATAGTTGTAATTAAAATTGAGGTTTGATATATTTTCACATTATAACTTGACTGATATCAAAAATGTCGGATATCCATCCAAATTTTTGATCTATGGAGATTACCCTATTATATATGTATACTTTTTATCACTTTTAATAATCTTATTTAGAAACATTTTATGAATTTTTTTTTTGGTAGGTAGAAATTTTTTATGATTGTAATCATTTGGTGGAGTTAAAAAAAATTAGGAGGATCTTTACTAGGCATCGAAAAAAAAACATGGATCTGGTAATCCGAATCTTGTTGAATCCAATCTAGAATAAGTTTAATTATAACCAAAATATTATTATCTATGGTATCGGTTCAGTTCTGTGTATTATCCTCTGATAATTAATCAGATATCTAAATAAGTCATAAATATTAAAAATTATTAATTATTTTTTGGATATTATAAGTATATTGTTGATATTTCATTTATATTTCTTAGTTTTCTTCAGGTTTTTGGATAAATTTTTTGCCATTTCAGGTTTTGTTTTAGTTTTTATTAGGGTTTTATAGATATTTTCGAATTTTGAATGTATTTAGAGTTTTTTAAAAAAAAAGAAGATATATATATATTTAAGATGTTTCAAATATATTTGTGATATTTTAGATAAGTAAGAAATATCGGAATCAAACTAAAATAAAGTATGCATAAACTAAAAAAGTTTAAGGTATTTATTGTTAAAATTAAAAAGTGAACCAGCCCAAAACCATAATAAACCAAACCAAAACTCGATAAATACCTATATGGTTCAAACACTTTTTTACCCGAAAATCCTAAATAGATAAATTCATACCCAAAACTAGCGCTGGACGATTGAACTTAAACCGAAATACCAAACCGAAATCGAAGTATCAAACCGAAATAACGGAACCGAAACCGAACCGAACTGTAATGAAATTCCCATTGGGTATTAAATAAAAAACTTATGGTTATCCGAACCAAACCAAAACCGAATCGAAAAACCGAACGGGTAACCGAATACCCGAAATATAATTTATATACCTAAAAATATTAGTTATATTTATATTTAAAATAACTAAATAATTAAAATTAAACGAATATTTTTAGAAAACCCCGAAATCCAAATATATCAGAATTATTTTACCCAAAATATCTGAAAATAACTGAAATTATCTAAATTATCTGACATTTTACCATAATTATCTGATATTTTTATCCGAATTACCTGAAACGTATTAAAAGAACCGAAATTGAAACGAACCGAAATTTTTTTGGATATCAATCGGTTCTAAATTTAATATCAGAACCGAACCGAATGAACTGAACCAAAACCGAATCGGATTTTGTAAATACCCGAACGGTTTCTAAATCTCTAACCTGAAAATATCCGAAAACCGAAAAAACCAAACCAAACTGAACCGTTTATCCGGACGCCCAGATTACCCAAAACCAATCTGACTACTCCAAGCCTAGACCTAATATTTCCGTTCCAAAAGTTCCTGGTTCTAAATGCTTGATAACATATGGAGCAATCAAGAAATTTGAGTGGACATATATTGGAGAGAACCAAATATTCAGAGGATCTGAAAATCTAGTTACTTCGTCAAGGTCATACCCATCGTCTGCCAAAGAGACGCGCCAGTAGAGAAGAATATAAAATAAAATCGATATATCAATAATGCTGTTAAGCTATGTAAAGTATTGCTTCATAAAAGGACCTTCTTCTCTTAATCATTTGAAATCAAAGATATTCTTGTTCTCTTAATTAAATCAAAGAAGAATAGAAAATAATATAGGGGTGTCGGGAAGAAAGTATTAATTCTCCATTCACTAGATCCTTTGAGATATTTCATTTTCCTTTACCAATATGAAATCCAAAAAATTAAGCAATGGTGTTAATTGAGATTGATATGTGAACTAACCTGCTATCGCAGCTCCTACAAAACCGATCACAAAGAATATGCAAAGAAGAAGACGAAGGAAAGGAACATTTGATGTCTTCATTCCCATTGATTTACTCTTATTGCAAATAACAAAAGATATATAAATTTTCATATTTTGATGCATAATATATGTAGCATTTAAAACCAATCACATACATATTTGCTGTACTTCCCACTTGTTAATTTCCTCTTCCCGCGTTACGACTTTCACATTTTTTTTTTGCACGTATGAACACTGGTTTTGTTTTGTTGTCTTATAGAGCCCAATAGTCAACAAAGAAAACTTGACAAACCGTACTTACACACGAGTGAAGTCACTTGACAGCTACTCGAAGAGTTAACATTTATAGCGATGTGTACATTTTTCTTCAGATCTTTACATATTAAAGTTACATTGATTAGTCTTTGATTCTGAAAAATGTTTGTGATCATTTGAGTTAGAAAAGAAAAGTTATACTGAATCACATTGGCAATATTTGACTAAGAGATAAATTGACTAAGAAAGACAGTTCTTGATAAGCCATCCGTTTCCTCATATCTCTTTAACAACAGATTTAATTGATAAGGACTTTTTGGAGTAATTGTATTATTATATCTTGTAATCAAAATACTTGACTCCCTTACAAAAAGGGTTAGAGTTTGAGACATTATATTTTCCATGTAAATTACACTAATCTATAGATACCAAATTTTTTGATATCATGAAATCCAAATAGAATTTGATTTAATATATGGAGATATTTGACAAAAAATAATTATTTTAAATATATGTCATAACTTTTTTTAGTTTCCTCAAATTGATGGTAGTTAAGATTCAAAGACATATTTAGTACTTTTAGATCATTTGTTTGACGTTAATTAATGAGAGATTTTTTTTTAAAAAAAACTGTCAATTATACATATTAGTATGTGGTTGAACAAGAAAAAGGAAATTACTGACATTCACTTCATGTATAACCATTTTTTCTTGGGATTTAGGAGGTGGAAATTAAATAGAAGGGGTCCAGGATGCGCATACGACAGCCACTTTTGGCCTCCTAATAATCAAATAGACAAGATCGGATCATTAATACAAACAATAATTTACACAAAATGATGACAGGTAGAAGCTAACTCATATATCATATTTCAATAATGCAGATGATTCCGAAGACAAAACATTACGTACATAGAGAATATGTACTGTAGGTATTGACATGTTAATTCTCACACTTCAGGTATATAAATTTGTTTCTCTTCTCTAGTATGAGTTTTGGGTCTGCAGCTTGCGATTTTTGTGGGACATGAGACCAAAGCAAGATTAGGGCATCTTCGACAAGACTTCTTATTTTAAAGGGAATAAATCTTCAAAATGAAAATTTGATGTGGTTTCCTCCAATAATAGTGTCTTCAAAAAAATCTTCAAAATTTAATTAATTTACAACATAATTCTTAACATTTACAAAAATTATTAAGAATGTTAAAAACTCTATAAATAAATATAAAACATATGTTTTATATATATTAAAATACACATGATTATTTATTTTATTATAAATCAGACAATATTATGTAATAAAGATTACATGATAATATAAATAACTTTTATTAGTATTTTGGTATCATTTGTAATAAATATAATATTTATGTATTCAAGTAATTTGTGTGTAGTTTGCTTTTATTTCTTAGTTTTTTTAATTTTTAAACTTTTTTTAGTTATTGTAAAACATTTTTTCTATTTTTCTATTTTATTGTATTTAAATGTTTTATATTAAGTTTAATGTAATTATTTGTGAAATAATGTAAGGATTAAATTGAAAATAAGAAATAGATTCGAGGGGAATACTGTTCACGTCCTTAAAATTTGATGAATTAAAAATCTGTTGGAGAAACAACAACTTTAAAATTTGAGGATTTGAAGGCTTGTTGGAAATGCTCTTAAGCATTCTCGAAAACTTATTGAACCCATGACCTAGCCATGCATGGACCACAAGTTCTAAAATTGTTATTTAAAATACTGCGAGTAAAAATTACGAAATAGAATCATTTACTCTTATATGATATACAGTGTTATAGAATATCATTATTTATTCTTATATATGATTTTTTTTTCACAAGATACACTTATATATGATTTCTAGTAATAATAATAAAAGATAGTCGTAAAACTAATAAACTATTAAGTAAATAAATAAGCTGCATACGAAAGCTCTAATTAAATTGGTCGGAGATATTAATATGAGAGACCAGAAAGATGTAGATATTATAAAAAAAAAAGGTGCTAAGACTGTTTCAAAATACCCAAGTGGTAGAATATGAGAATAACTGTACTGACGTTCGTACTTCGTAGCGTATGACTTCGACGACTCCAACTTAAAAAAACGAAAAAAAAAAAAAAAA
>KE156092.1:0-12809 GCA_000411075.1 Sisymbrium irio
CATTATGCGTCTACCTGTTACCTTATGGTTGTAGACTTCCGAAGGTTACGTCTGTCTTTTGCGATTTCTTTTTATTGTTTGTTCGTAAGGATTCAAATGTAATTTCACTATCTTTAATGGTTATTATTGCAATCCGCTTAATTTGGTGTATATGCTTGAAATTTGGTCCAATTAAGTGGTAAAAAACAATTTTCCCTTAAAAATTTAGGAAAGAAAAATCATGAAAAAACTGTTATTATTCAAAGTCTTAAGAAGTTATGGAAGAAAAAGAATTAAAAAAAAGAACTTAAAATTTCATTTAAGACCTAAATATTTGGGAGGATGTCTATTTAATTTTTGTATCATGAAGGATCATATATATATGGATAGAGTCGTCTACTAGTGTATGACGAATTCCAAATTTCTTACCAGTCCAATTAAAGTAATTAAATTCCTATAAAAAATCACTAATAATTTTTATAATAATTTATAAATAAATATAAATTCTCGACCACTAACTTTACAGTTACCTACCACTTACCACAACTACAAAGATTACAACATCCTATCTTGGGTCTATTAGTGTAGATTTCAAATTTCCTACAATCCTAATGTAATTCTATAGATAAAAAAATAACTTTTACTTTTTCTTTAAAATAATTACCAAATGAATGAAAAATGTCGACCACTAACTTTACAGTTACCACTATTACAAAGATTACAACTTCCTCTCGTTGCTCTATTAGTGCATGACTAATTCCAATGAATATAAAGCCTCGAGCACAAACTTTACAGTCCAATCACAGATCGCAACTTCCATTTTCGGGTTTATGACATCTCCGTAAACCCAAAATTTATCACCTATTTTGAAACAAAGATAAACTTGCCAGTTTCATTTATATTCAACTTTAATATGATACGAAACCAAAAAGAAAATTAAGTAAGAAATCTTACGCAAAAGATTTAACAATAAATTAAAAGGCAATAATCTCAGAAGCCTGGTTAAATAACCCATTTTCTCCACTACTCTCTCTCACTTGTCTTTCCCCCCACTTAATCTCTTACGTTTTGACATCATCTAATGGCAACTCATCGACTTTTCATCGTTCTTGTCGCTCTTTCTTGTTGTTTTTGTCTACCTCATCAGCTCATTGAAGCAAAACGATACGGAGTGAACCGTCAACAAGTGTTCGTGGATCAATCAGGCAAAGGAAATTTCACGAAAATACAACAAGCTATCGATTCAGTACCATCCAACAATCGTAATTGGTTCTTCATCAACGTTGCAGCTGGCCTTTACAAGTAAGTACATCCAACATTTTAACTAGCTTGAAATGAAGTTCCATGTATTCAGAAAATGCTTTTTATTAACGTTTTTCGATCTCTTATGCCCTTAGGGAGAAAATCAAGATAACTTATGATAAACCGTATATAGTAATTATTGGAGCTGGAAAGAGGGAAACTAGAGTTGAATGGGACGACCATTCGTCGGCTGAACAAAGCGTTACTTTTGGTACTGACGCCAAGAACACTGTCGTTAAAGGCCTCACTTTCGTGGTACGGTAATTGTTTTTTTAGTGTCTTTTTCTTCTGTTGATTTGATTCTTTTTTTTTTTGCCAGTACATGAAAAAGGGTTTTTGTTTTTGTTTTTGTATTTTTCATAGAATACGTATAATTTCCAAAATAGTGGGAAAGTGAGCAAGAACGTTAGGACTCCGGCGGTGGCGGCGTTGATCAATGGTGATAAGTGTGCCTTTTACTCGGTAGGGTTTGCCGGAATTCAAGATACCTTGTGGGATAACGGTGGCCGACACTTGTTTCACCGCTGCACTATCCAAGGCGCAGTTGATTTTATCTTTGGTAACGGCCAATCTATTTACAAGGTCGGTCACATTCTGACTCTTCACATAACAATGTCAGTTTTTATTATATTTAGGATATTACTAATCAAATTGATTACTACAATAGATAAAAAAAAAATTACAGTTTATATCTGCAAATAACGAAAAAAAAAAGTAAGTCTAGTGCTAACAAATCGTGGTATAGTTTAATTACATCACGTTGTGTGATTGGTGGGTTTCCAGGAATGTGTGATACAAGTGCTAGGAGAGACGTTACAAGGGCTAACTGGTATCATAACGGCTCAAGGACGGGACAACCCGGACGACGCGAACGGGTTCGTGTTCGTGGACAGCATCGTTCACGGAACGGGCAAGGCTCTCTTGGGAAGACCGTGGCGCAAGTACGCTAGAGTGATCTTCTACAACACAAACCTGACCGACGTGGTTGTTCCCCAAGGTTGGGATGCATCGACCTTCGCGGGCCATGAATCTCTGCTAACGTTTGCAGAAATTGGATGCTATGGAAGTGGAGCTAATACGGGGAGACGTGTTGCATGGCTTAAGAAACTGAGTGGATCTATTGTTCATAGTATGAGTAGTCTAAACTACATTAATGATGGTGGATGGGTTCAAGCTTTGCCGATTCGTATTTGATTTCTCATTGCTTCTGTTTATGTTTTTTCTAGATTTCTTTTGTATCATTCCCACAATTGCCTAAGTGGATTTTGTGATTATCCAATGAATTATGCATAAATGTAATAAAAGATTAAAAAAAAAAAAATTACCATAACTTAAAGATTCGGTTTACATATTAATACTTGCATTTGGGTTCATACCATTTTTATCTCTAGCATGAACCTGGCCAGACTTGTGGGATAAACTTATGCATATACTGTTTTTTTTTTTTTGTGAATACTTATATGCATATACTGTTTTAAATGTCTAAAATCGTATGAACAATTGAACAGCACCAATATAAAAAGTGTAGATGGGATGAATACCAGTCTAAGCCTAAATCTCTCCATCAAGTCGACGAGAGAAAATGGTATTCAATGGTTGAAAGAGATGATTTCCAAACATTGTTCTTCTTTCTTACACAAATTTAACTTAGTACAGCAAAGCATTCGACATCACATTCGTTTCAACACATGATGATATCATCATTATCGAGCGAGTTCAAGTCTACAATCTGATTAATTGTTTCCTACTTCATAATGCAATCTGATTAATTGTTTCCTACTTCATAATGAATGACTTTTGGGTTCACTCTTTAGATTCTAAGAAACATGCCATATGATGTTGGTAATGGGCTTCGTATTATAATTCAGCCCAAAAGATCAGAACCCCATTTCTCTTACACCGAGTTAGTTTGCATAATTTAGCCCATATAAATGATTTAGTTCAATCTTTTGATAACCATTTTTGCACGATCAATGACAATAAACCACCAATTTTAAAATTTAACCGTCTAGTCATTTTTATCAACTGTTGACTTGATGAGACAGGAGAAGAGCATGAAACAATCCTTTTATTCCTTTAAGCAGCCCGTTTTTGCTTTGTCGTGGACGTTTCTTATAATTTAGTCGTACTAAATAATAATATACTAGAAACAAAAAATCATGTAAACATTCACATATCGGCGAAGTTGGTAGAGAGACATCAATATAAATACTCTGAAGCCATGTGTTTGACTCCAACTTGTTAAGTTGTTGTTATATTTGTATAACTTTTTCTTATATGTTCTTGTTTTTTTCTACTTTTATTATTAAAACATGTAATAGTATAATATGTCCAAAAAAGGAAGGGTTGGTAAATCAAATTTCTTATTGTTATGGTTTTAAATTTACCAGCGATAACATTCGTTCTTGTTTTTAATCACTGTTTAGATCCTTTAACGATAGATACTATTTAATTTGTAGGAATTGATGGCTGGCATTTGTAATTTAGAAAAATATAATATGAACAGCCCTGAATGTCTTTCAACGGTTCCTTTGATTTTATGAATTATGATGTATCAATTGAAAATTCTATTTTTGGATATTTCAACAGTTATTTTCATGGTTTTGTCACTCCAATATGTCAGTTGGCAAATGCCTCTCGTATGATTAAATGGTTATAAGATTTAAAGTCTAGAAAAGCATGCAAGAGAAGAGAATAGAAAGATGAACAGTTAAATCAGGAGGGATATTTAATTTTTAAGCTACCTTTTTAATTTTGATATAGGTTGCAACTATTCTTTAAAGTTAACCAAATTATGTCAAAATCTAGGCTTCAATCAAGCGCTCTTAAGATTATTAAAATGAAAACGTCTAGGTTGAGCTTAAATATTCGTTTTCACACATACAATTACGAAAATAACATCTATATGCGATTATATTGCAATATTTAGCTTCCAACAACTACATCATTTTTAATACAAAAGCAACTTAGAGTCTTTAGCCATGTTACTATGGACGCATGTTTCACAATAATTATTTTATCAAAAACGGGTTGGTGGATAGAGATAGTTTAAATTTCAATATAAATGATGATAATATTAGAAGTTCTTTCCAACCACCTGTAGTTTAAGCTATTTAACTCTTTATTTCTTTATACATTTCGTATTTTATTGTTATATGTATCTTGTGTCTTAGTGACCTAATTGATTTTCTAGAAGAAGAAAAATTTAAATAAACTTTTATAATTAACTAAAACTATTTGACTCAAGCTTCAACATGAAAGCAAACTGTATCATTTGTCATTCCATCACAAAATTGTATTAAAATTCTGCACACAATAATATATTCTATTCTAGGTAACTAGCGTTGACTTGATATCAAAATGATACATGACTTTATTGGCCAAAAACAAATGACAAAGGACAAAATAATGCATACAAAAATAAATTGATCAGATCAGCGAGGTTAAAAATATAAAGTATATATAGATGTCCATAATTGGAAATAGTGACATCCCAACAATACAATTCTATAAATCCCAAATAATTGTTCTTAAAAAAAAACCATCATTTCAATGTTTGTGGTATGGTTTGGTGTTTAGTTTAGTGTCATTGCGTTCAGGATTCAATTTTCTTAAGAGCATAAAATTTATTATATGTTATGTTTTTTTGTAATTATGTTATTCAGTGACTTAGTTATGATATATCATCTTAATTAATATACACAACAAAAGGGTCTGCATATTAAAAAAATGATGAATAATTAATTAGTTTAATCAAAGTACCTCTTCGGACAAATTATTAATACAGATTACAACATGTTCCGTCTATGTCACATACACACATATCGGAGAGAGAGAGTGTACGTCCAAATCTATCCACCCGTCTCTTCGCTGTCTTAACAAAAACCCGGAGCCTGACCCTGACCCGGATCCGACTTCCCACAATCAGCATACCACTTACCCAAATTTCCTTCTTTTTCCCTTAGCAAAGAGCTTTCTTTTCACCTTTCCCGGGGAAACAGGCGACGGAAGCTGGAGGAATGTACTCGTCCATTCGCTCGCTTCCTCTCGACGGTGGTCACGTCGGCGAGTACCATGGACCTCTTGACGGAACTAATCTCCCAGGTGACGCTTGTTTGGTCTTAACCACTGACCCCAAACCTCGTCTCCGGTGGACGGCTGAGCTCCATGAGAGGTTCGTTGACGCCGTCACGCACCTTGGTGGTCCCGACAGTGAGTACTTTTCTACTGATTACGTTCCCGTCTTCTTCTGTCTCAATTTCTTTACTGAACTGTCTTTCTTGGAATGGATCTTGAGTTGGTCAAATGTGAGCTAAGTGAAAGGTGTTCTCTTTTGCTCGTTTCGTGGCTTCTTTCTCTTGAAAAGTTTAAAGTTTGCGCCTTTGTTTTAATGAAGTGAAGTTTTTTTGTTCTTGTAAGACTTGAATTGGTGTGTGTTGCGAAGATCTTAGCTTCCTAGAATAAAAGGGTATGTTACAGTTCTGTGAAAATGTATTTCCTATTTAGGATTTTATAGTTGAGAGTAACTACGCAGTGTCAGTACCATCTTTGAATTTTTTTGTGTAGTTAAGATCCTACGCAAGTTTTGTCTTTTTTTCCTGACACTTGTTAATGGAGAGATTTTTGATTCTCTGTCTGTTCATGTTTACAGAAGCGACGCCCAAAACTATCATGAGAACAATGGGAGTGAAAGGTCTTACTCTCTACCACCTCAAATCACATCTCCAGGTTTGTCTATGCTTACTTACTCGTTTGTCTTGAACGAACTAATTAACCGTTTTCAGAGCTATTTGGCTAATGAGATACATCACTTTAGATTCTGAGGTTTGGTAGAGTTTCAAGAATTGTAGTTATGGCTTCCCCAGTTCGATGTGTTACAGCATAACTGGGGTGTTTGATAGTGTTATGCTTCTCTCCTTTTCTCGACAGAAATTCCGCCTAGGGAGGCAAGCTTGCAAAGAGTCAACTGAGAACTCCAAGGATGGTATCTATTCAGTTTACCCTTTTTTGTCGTTGTTGTCTATATCTGTGTTTGTGAAGCTCTTTGTTCCAAATTTCATTTTATTGGCTATTTGGATCCTCATTTGTTAGACACTTTGTAGGCCTATATCATGTGTTTGGCCCAATGGAACCTGTTGTTTCCTCACTGGGGTCGTCGGAAAATATATATAAGTAAACTGCTTGTGGTCTTAAAATTGATTGTAAAACGAAAGAAAAACTCGATTTAGAAAAGAGAAAAGAAAGATTTACATCTTGTTGGGAAGCCTGTTTTGATAAATCTCATCAGTTGTATGTGCATATCTCGTGACTTCCACTGATTCTGTGCACTTGATGCTGCAGCTTCATGTGTTGCGGAGAGTCAGGACACAGGTTCATCGTCATCATCATCATTGAGACTGGCAGCGCAGGAGCAGAACGAGTACGGTTACATTTGATTTTTCCTTACTGTTTTCTGCTGCTACTGGTTTGCGAATAACAATTTTATGAACCTCTTTATTTATTGACGAATCAGGGGTTACCAAGTCACCGAAGCTCTACGTGCACAAATGGAAGTCCAACGAAGACTGCACGAGCAATTGGAGGTTCGCTTTCTTCTTTTCTTCTCTTGTTGTTCTTGAAGATCCATACCACCATGGTTACGAAAATATTCGACTCAAAATGCTACAAATCACATTAACTAATGTCCAATCCAAAACTTAGGATGTGGTTGTGATCAATATTCTCTGTATATCTACCTAGTTAGACTGAACAAATTTGCCCTTGAGACTTAGATAATGGTCATAACTTTTGTAGCAGTTTCTGCAACGTGTTTTGCTGTTAAAGTGCAAACCTTTTGATTGGTATTTTAGTATGGGCAGGTGCAACGGAGGCTCCAGCTGAGGATAGAGGCGCAAGGAAAGTACCTGCAATCAATTCTTGAGAAAGCTTGCAAGGCCTTTGACGAACAAGCTGCTACTTTTGCTGGGCTTGAGGCAGCTAGGGAAGAGCTATCAGATCTAGCCATCAAAGTCTCCAATAGCTCTCAAGGAACAACAGTCCCGTTCTTCGATGCAACAAAGATGATGATGATGCCATCTTTGTCCGAGCTTGCAGTAGCTATAGACCACAAAAACAACATCACGACCAACTGTTCAGTTGAAAGCTCTCTGACTTCCAACACCAATGGAAGCTCCGTTTCTGCTGTATCGATGAAGAAGCGGCATCGTGTAGACAATGTGAGCGTCGGGTATGAAGCGGGGTGGAGTATGCCTAGTAGCACTATTGGTTAAAGTTTAGGAAGAAAGATGTCAATTTGGAAAAAAGGTAGAGATAAGATTTGACTCTTCTTTACTTGCTTTGGGGGGATTGTATTATTCGATACAAAACTTGTCATCAAAATTTCATCGTAGCCTACTCATGTATATATTGAATGTTGATGCTTTAGTGCTTCCTTTAACCTTGCCTTATTATTATTATTTCTTGTATTCAATTGAAAGGGGTTGAAGGCAGAAACTATAAAGAGACAAAAGAGATAATATAATACTCATTAAAAAAAGAACATTGAAATGATGAAAGTGCCACCAAAGTTTGAGCCTTTAATTTTGCTACTATTCGTAATGCTTTTCGTCATGATTATTTAGGCTTTACTTAATCTCCTCCGCATTGTCCCTCTCATCCATCGTTTGCAACGAACATCAAAGTCGACATAAGTGAGTTCTTGTTTTGTGTAGTTTCTATCAACTCTCTCTATGTTTCTTTGGTTTAACACATACTTTTGAAATACAAAAACCGCGTAGGAAGCATGCTCTGCTGCTGTGTTAAGTCGGAGAGCAACAAGAAGTATGCTGAGCTTGACGCAAAGCTTGAACGGAAAATGGTGGAGAGCCGGAGATATTATCCAGGACACCGGAGTTTAAAGTCCATGGATTCAATCATCATGAAGTTTCCTAAGCTAAGAGAAGGATTAAGAAACATCAGAAGCGTTTTCACATCCTATGGTAACGTTTTCTTGATTTCTTTTTTTCCGTTTTCAAGATTCAACCAGTTTAGAGTTTTTAACATTTTGTTTGAAAAAATCTGCAGATAGCGATGGAAACGGGACAATTGATATGGAGGAGCTGAAGAAATGCTTAGAGGAACTAAAGCTGAGTTTGTCGGAGGAAGAAGTGAAAGGTTTATATGGATGGTGTGATGTTGATGGAAGCAAAGGGATACAATTCAATGAGTTTATAGTCCTTCTTTGTCTCATTTATCTTCTAGCAAAACCTTCCTCTGAATCTAGGGCGGTAATGATCAAAGAGATGGTATATAGACAGATTAAATGTTTTTAGCTATTGAAAGAAACTAAATTTTGTTGTTTGTTTCTTAGGAATCGGGAGAGAGGAGTCCAAAGTTGGTTGAATCTATATTTGATCCGATAGTGGAAGTGTTCTTGTTTTTAGACAAAGATGGCAAAGGTAAATTGAACAAGGCTGACGTGATAAAGACATTGAATAATGAAGATTATCCGCTAGAGAGATCTCCTTCACATGTCACCAACATGAGATTCGGTATGTAACAGTACTCTCTTCTCTATGCGTTTATTATTCAGATGAAATGGATTGATTACTCATTGGATTCTATCTATACTCTGTTTGTTTTTGTTTGTTTGTTTGTGTGCTGCAGAAGAAATGGACTGGGGAAGAAAAGGGAAAGTGGGCTTTAGGGAGTTTCTATTTGCTTTCATGAGTTGGGTGGGTCTTGATGATGCTGATGATTACATGAGCAGCTAAGAAACAGCACTTATGTTTGTGTGCTAATATTTATTATGTACTAATCTATGATCAAGATGATTCTGTAAGTTTGTTCAATTCATTATTTATGTTTAATTGATAAGTGGAATTCATTATTTATGGTCCTTTTGTTTATTTACTTTTTGCTAAGCTTGTGTGGTTTGGTTCTTCTTACTTATGATCAATGAGTGACGTATAACTCACTAATACACGCTAAACAAGGGAATGGATACAATAATTCCAGTCGTCATGTATGAGAGGACAAAAACAACAGAGAAGCAAAAAAGGAGATGCATGAAAGTATGAGGGAGATATGGAGCAAGATGACACTGTAATGTCTATATGTGTTTGCAAAATTTAATATTTGGGAATGTAAGCAATGTAACTACAGTCAACACCTTCACTAGAAACAACAGTTTATGTGTCGCAGTTAAGTAGATGCCCCAGAATCATAAAGATCCTGAAACAAATGTTAGTAAATGAGTTTAGGATGTTACAACAGAAAAGAGAGTTGTCAAAACCACAAGAGAGGAGTTGGCAAATCAGATTTGTAGATAAAAAGGATCCACAAATTTGAATTTCAGTCCTTTAACTAAATTTCCCTAGTTTGATTGATCCACAAACCAAATTGACATTCGTGATGGATTTTCATATAGATTGTGTGTTATTAGGGATTGGTAGTTTCACAGATGTTAACGTAACCACCGAGATGTCCAAAAAGCTTTGATGAAGAGGGCTTCACTATACCCCATGTGGACTTGATAACAAAGCCCAAGATAGCAAATGATGTTGTTTCAACACTTGGCAAACTCTGGTTGACCCCAATAAGAAAAGATTCTGGCAAAGAATATCCTTACCCGACGTCGTGTTGTGGACCAATGGTTTCTAGAACCTTCTATAAATGTCTTGGCCAAGGAGATTTGTGAGTGTCACTACAACTGCTCTCCCTGATTCACCGACCTAAGTTGTCCTTGCCTCTCTACGTCTCTGGTAACTTTGTCTTGTTCCTTAATGTGTTTTTCAAGGATTCTGCTTTGTGACTTGGCTGTTATGTGAAAAAGGATGAACCTTTAGTTACACTTTTTTTTTACTTTTCTTTTGCTTGGATGAGTGATGCTGCTGGATCTTGACTTAGGTTTTGCTTATTACTTGTTAAAGAGAGCTATCACGTTACTGTAAAGCTTCTCGCTTGATGATTTTTCTCTGCAAGTATCGAACTTTAAACCATGTTTCCGCTTTGCTAGCTAGTAGGGTCTTGTTTTGTTGTTTTGCTTTGTGTCTCTTCGTTCTGAATGTCTTCTTTCTGCTCCGGATGTCTGAATAATTAGGAAGCAAAAAGAAACAGTCTCTATACTCTCTTGCTTTTCAGAAATGCCTCTTGAGGAAAGCTAATGACTTTCTGAAAAAGACTTCACCTTTGATTCGCTTGTACTGTGAAAATGTGTTGTAACATTTTTGTTTGCATATTTCCAGATCTGTGCAGCGAGAAGTAACTGGGGAAGATGTCTGAAAACCATCATCCAGATTGTCAACGAGCAATGGATGCTCAAGAAGAGTTTGGTAACTTGAAACTACTTTCTTTGCTTTCATTCGAGGAAAGAAACACTGCGATTTGGTTTGGACTGATAGTTTGTTACTCTCGTTTAAAGAAAACATGTTCAGTATAATCATCATTCGATAGAATAAAATGAAGTGGCTATACTATGCATTAGTTGGGTTCATTTTGGGTTTTCTTTTGTCTTTGCAGATCCATCTGAAAGAGCGGCTGTGATAGCGATTAGTCTGATAAGCTCTGCTCGTGTTATCTTTGATCGACAGTAAATTTACTCAGTACTCAGCTCAGTACTTGGTCGACAATGCTGGTCCCAAGAAGGAATCCGAGCANATGTCTGAATAATTAGGAAGCAAAAAGAAACAGTCTCTATACTCTCTTGCTTTTCAGAAATGCCTCTTGAGGAAAGCTAATGACTTTCTGAAAAAGACTTCACCTTTGATTCGCTTGTACTGTGAAAATGTGTTGTAACATTTTTGTTTGCATATTTCCAGATCTGTGCAGCGAGAAGTAACTGGGGAAGATGTCTGAAAACCATCATCCAGATTGTCAACGAGCAATGGATGCTCAAGAAGAGTTTGGTAACTTGAAACTACTTTCTTTGCTTTCATTCGAGGAAAGAAACACTGCGATTTGGTTTGGACTGATAGTTTGTTACTCTCGTTTAAAGAAAACATGTTCAGTATAATCATCATTCGATAGAATAAAATGAAGTGGCTATACTATGCATTAGTTGGGTTCATTTTGGGTTTTCTTTTGTCTTTGCAGATCCATCTGAAAGAGCGGCTGTGATAGCGATTAGTCTGATAAGCTCTGCTCGTGTTATCTTTGATCGACAGTAAATTTACTCAGTACTCAGCTCAGTACTTGGTCGACAATGCTGGTCCCAAGAAGGAATCCGAGCAGGGAGGAACATCTCAGCAACCCTCCACGTTTAATTTACAGGAGTGCCTTGAGTATCTGGTGGAGATTGCTTCTCCAAAGCCAGAATCCGAGCAGCGAGAGATGGAGGAACGACGCCAGAGGCTCACCGTCAAAGACTGCTTGGAGTGTGCATTCAAAGAAGGTTTGCCGAAGAGCGAACATTGGACACATTTGGGATGTGTGCAAAAGCCTCCTCCATTTGCTTCTCTCATACCTCGTGTTCCCATGAAAGGAGTCGTGATTGAGGCTAAGACATTGGACGAAGGACTTAAGTTGCTGAAGAAGCAAACGGTGGGAGCAAAACTGCATGTGTTCAGTCCGGAGATTGATCTTGTTGGAGAAGATGTACAGTGCTCTCTCTCTCTCACTCTAATTAGTTGAAATTATAATTGATAAAAGTTTCTTGATCTAATCTTGTTCAGTATATGTTTCCTTATTGTGTGGCAGGGACTTTACGAGGGTTTGTCAGGTCCTGGGACACGCTATGTTGGACTTAGAGACGTGGTCATAACTGGATTTGAGAAGATCAATGGAGATACTAATGCGGAGGTGCAGATATGCTACAAGAAGAAGACTAAATTGTTCAAAGTGTCTAGAAGTCGTGTGCTGACCTCACTACCGCTTGATGGCGACGGCGACGAGTCTCAGGAGATAGAGCCAACGGGTCTGCTCGTGGACTTCATCATCCCGCACCTCTCTAAGTAAACAACAACAAGATCTGGGATGATCTTGGTAAGCAAGTATCGAGAGAACAGAGAGTTAGTTAAGAAGTTAAGTGTCATGATTCATGAACACCGTATGCTAGTTGTGGAACTCGTTTGTAGTCCAAAGTTAAGATTATTCTAGGAGACTTTTATCTATGAGTAATGAAGTTGATACCTACTTAATTTATAATCAGTTTGTTATATGCCACCATCAATTCGGCATATCACCTCCCAATCATTATCATTCCACCACCAATTGTGTCTTCGTTTCTTTACTGACTTTTTAATTGGAGAATACAAATCATTTTGCCATTTTGAATACAAATGGTTTGTCGTTACTACCACTTGGAGGAAAATTACTCGAAATTCGAAGTGCATGAATCATAATCATTCAATCCATTAAAAATTCAAATAAACTGTAATTGTGTAATCCAGTTGCTGAAGATCTTCCTGATCAAAAGTTCTGTATCAAATACAGAGGGAATATTATTCCAAATGGTTACCTCAAAAACATATGACAAATAAAGAACATCACAGCATCATATTTGTTAGTTCTGGGCGTTTGAACCGAAACCGAAGTACCGACCGAAACCGAAC
>KE156092.1:13314-24291 GCA_000411075.1 Sisymbrium irio
CAAAATTTGTAAATACCCGAACGGTTCCTAAATTTCTAAACCGAAAATACTCGAAAACCGAGAAAACCGAACCGAACCGAACCGTTTACCCGAACGCCCAAGACTAATATTTGCTTTTTTCCTTATATACGAAATACTACGAATAACGATTAGTTAGAGATGGAAGTCGTTAAACACATGCATTGAAATTAACTAATTTTATTTCTATTAAATTAAATATGTTCTTGTAATCATATTTATCTTAACCATAATTTATGAAGGGGTGCTAATTATTTTATTTTTATTTCTTTTATTTAAAATCGTACTATAGAAATTTTATAATGTGTTAGAATCAGATTGACATGTTTGTCAGTTTTACATTATTTTATTTATTAACTATGAAAATAAAATTTTATATAATTATATTTTATTTTTTTATATTTTTTCTTTGTAAATGAAGTATATTTTTAAATTATATATTAAATTGAAACATTTACTTTAATTTTATGTTAAATTTTTAAGAAAAATATATTATTAAATTTGGCAAATATCATGATCATGTTAATTATTAAATTTTAAAAATATATATTTTAATAAAATATATTGTGCTAAATAGATAGATTATTTTACTAAAGTTAAAGAATACTAAATATGTAAAATATGAAAGAAAAAAAATATAATAATCACACCTCTTCACCTAGATATATAAATATACATAATTTTAGTTTCAAATTACTTAAAATCTCTAATATTTCGAAGATAATTAACAAAAAAATATCTTTTACCGTACAACTAAGTAGATTTCAGTGAATCTATAAACTCAAAACTGAGAACGCTATAGATATACAAAGCACATCATAAACTTTCTTTTGCTAATCTTCGTCCAGCCCACGACATCTCTCGATTTGTAGATGCATCCGAGATAAAGTAACACCTAATGATATCGTAAAACTAGGAGCAAAACTTCTTCATAAACAATGTGTTCCTACCGTTAATTTTGGATATTTGGATATTATGATCTACATGTTTAGTTTAAATTATCTTTAATGAATATTTATTATTTTTCATTAAATTTTAATTGCTTCATGTAAACCACATGTTAGGGTAATTATTTTTTCTAAATACACCATATAAAAACATTGGCTTACCAAATATATTTTACGATGATTTAGGATCATCGTAACTTAAGGAATAACCAACAAATTTACGATGAAAAAGACATTACTCGTAAATTCGTTGTACAGTTACGACAAAATATTTCATCGTAAAGTAGTCCCATTTTACGACGAATTAACAACAAATTTGGAAGGAAACTATACTGTTCGGTGGGGATTTCAGACAGATATTAATAGTGATACCCCAAGGGACAAGGCAGGAAATGGTAGCTGCGGCTATCAACAGGTGACACCTCTGGGACTCATGTGTCAAATTTAAGTTAAAGAAAAATATGAGAGTCGAACTTGACGAAAAAGAGTTTGCGAAATGGATCCTCAAAATAGGTGACGGAGTGGCACCAAAAAAAATAAATGAACAAGAAGGATACCATGAGGAAGATGAAATCTCGGTTGACGAGTCCCTCAAGCTACAAAATCAGGGAAATCTAATGGAGGTTGTATGTGGATCTGTATACCCAAGCTTAGAAAAAACGCTAAGGAAGAGGGAGATATTAACGGAGGCCGCAATACTAACACCTAGAAATGAGACTGTCGACGAAATAAACAGTTAGATACTTCAATGGAGACAATGTCGGTCAAAACGAAGCCGAAGACGACAATATCCAGATGTCTGACCCATTGGAGTATCTTAATTCTTTAATGTTCCCGGGAATCCCAGCACACCGGCTGACCCTGAAAGTTGGCGCTCCAATAATGCTGATTCGGAACATAAATCCACATGAAGGTCTGTGCAACGGTACAAGTCCAATTGTCACACAAAATGAGGTAATCGGGACTGAAATGCTAACAGAAAAACCGAGAAGTCGCAAGTATTGATTCCAAAAATAATACTTTCCCCAGACGATACACATCACCCATTTACTCTGAAAAAAGACAATTTCCCATCCGACTGTCCTATGCGATGACCATCAATAAAAGTCAAGGACAAACCTTTAAAAAGGTGTCTTTCTACCTCCCGAGACCAGTTTTCATTCATGGACAACTATACGTGGCTTTATCAAGGGTCACCACACCAAAGGGTTTTCGAGTGCTGGACACCTCCAAAATCTACAGGGGAAAACAATATCTAACCAATATTGTATATAAAGAAGCGTTCCCAAAACTGCCTTCAAATGAAAGTACGTAAATATGCACAGATTATATTAAATTGAATAACAAAAATACAATATATCAGTTAAACACAAAAACATTATTGACACTAGGTGATATAGAGGACGAAGAGCATGCTACAGATGCTAACGACGCATAACAAAATAAAATGAGAAAGAGAAGAAAGGTAAATATAAAATCAATAATATTATAATTGTACGTTCTGACAAATAATAAAAAAAATCTGTTAATATTATGTGTAAGGGAAGATATAAATAAGGACAAAGACAAGACACAAAAAATAGCACGATCATTAAGAAAAAAAAAAACTCACCAAAAGATTTTCATAATATTGTATGCATGAGTAAAATATTAGTTATTTAAAATTAAAGTTATTTAAAACAAATTGATCAACAAAAATATAGTATCTCACATGAAAATTAAAGTAATAACTAAAATACGACAACCACTCCGCGCAGGGAAACGCAATTTGACTAGTTGGTGTAAATTAGCTACCGACTTCGCTACATTGCTATAAATTTTGTAATTTAGTCACTGATAATACAGGTTTTGGACTATTGGTTATATCAGTCAAACGACCATCAATCCTTTGATCTTACACCAGTTTACACTGTTCGATTAACATGTGAAACATACAATCTTTTTTCTTTTGCCCATTTATGAGTACCATTCAATAGATTGATCCATATAAAACAAAATTGCTCCATCACTCTGTCAGCAATACATCTTTGTCATTGATCTGTTGCATAGAGTGATCATATGGTAACCCAAATATCCGTCCACAGGGAATAGTAAGAACATGGCGACAGAAAACGACTCACCCATCAAACACAGAAAACGAAAATAGCATCAACGATGCTGATTGCTGACCAGAAAACCAAAAGAACAAGCATATACCAGAAAAGTAAATCTCAAATCTGTAATCACATCTCTTTGACCACTCCTACAAACAAACAATCAAGAGGTCAAAAATCAAGACAAAACATGCTTGTACTCGCCAATGCTGAAAGACATGAATGCTCAAAATGTCATTGTCCAATCGAAAGTTTCATTCCATTAAACGAGATCAGCCAAACATCTCACCACAAACATCAAACTTTTCACAATCAAAAGCAAAGTCCAACACAGAAGAAACAATTAATGCCGATTAGAGAAACAAGTTACAACATCATCGAATTACTTCTTATTATTGTTTCCTTTGCCTCCTCCTCCTCCGGAAGTAGCTGCTCCTGCAGCTTGAGCAGCTTTCTTCGCCGCTTTCTCTTGCAATGCTTTTGCATCCCTTAAAACACACCACAATATAACCGATTATAATAGTCCCCTACCAGAGATTACGTTGCAATATGATGATTCAAGACCAAAAACATGAATCTTAGTTTACCTTTCACGGCGTTGCTCTGGAGTTAATCCATCATCTTTGGTCTTCCCTTTACCTCCGGTACGAGCTTGAGCCCTTTCACGGTCTCGCTCTCTCTGGCTTCCTCGTGAACAAAAGCCAGAATTAAAGAAAACAAAACTAATTCGGTTCTTGTAAAAACACACAAAAGACTAGCAAAACCCCTGAGAGTATCATCATCACCCTCAAGATCAGATCTGCAAAGAAGTGGGCATCCAAAAAGCTTCCGTCTTTGTACAGCTTCAAGATCAGATAATGGAGATTAATATATCAGACAACAAAAAGCCACACACGATCTCTAGACGGAGAAACCAAAGACAGTTTGCTGATCTAATAACAAAACCCTAAAATTTCACAAATTTTTACGAATTTTCAGACTTGGACAACACGCAAACCTAAAATTAAGACAGTAGGGGTTCGAATTCGGACAAACCTAGAAGATACGAAAGAAACTATCAATTTTGAGGTAAAGAAAAGATTGTGATAACATAAGAGAAATTACAAACGAATCGATAAGGATATGAGTCATTGGTGAGCTTAGCGGAGAAACCACGCGTAGAAACCACGCGTAGAAACGAACAAGAGATTCCGGAGAGATCTCCGATGCAGAAGCCAAAAAGGCCAGAGACACAAGGAAGATGGTTGATGTAATAAATTCGTTTTTATAATCAGTTTTTTAGTCCAACGCCGTCTTCGTGGGACTCTTTCCCTTTTCCAATAATCGTAATTTCTTGATTCTTTCTTGGTTTGGTTTGGTTTATTTCGGTTTTGTTTTGGTTTTTCCAGTTTGAGGAAAATTGATTAAATTTCGGTTTTGAATATTTTGTATGCTTTTGATAAGTTTCAAAACATTTTCTCTTCAATTTTCTCAAGAAAAATGATTTGCATACCATTTTTTTCAATTATCTTTCTCGTTTCTTATCAAATTTTAAATCACTGATTATTTCTCTTGTTGATCTATATTATTCTTTAAACAAAACCTTTTTATTTGAACGCAAATTTATAAGAAAGAAACATTTTTTTTTCCTATTCTAATACTTTTACAATCAAGGACATTTTGGTCCACCTTCCTTGGTTTTCCAGTTGTTATAACAAGGACATTCTTCTTTATGTCCATATGTTCCCGATGGTACACACAAACACTTGTTGCAGCATAAGTTACAGTACATCAAACATGCACTTTTGTGTGATGTTGCTGAGCATCGAACGTTACATGCCGCCGGACATTCTTCACGCCAACAAACAAAAATATTATTTAAAAATAAGTTAATATTTTGATCGCATGTTTATCAGTTTTATCGAAGAATAGGAAATTTTATATTACCTGCAATTGTAAGTGAACCCTCTCCTCCTTCCTGCAAAGCAATTTTGTGTTAGTAAAAATAAGACATTCGTTTTCTTCCTACTATATTCTTTCTCTATTGATTTGTTAAAGTTTTATGAATACCGTATGGATTGGTTCTGATTGATTTTCTAATTCCTTTGCCTGAAAAAGAGTATAAACCTTATAAGAATCCAATCATTTCATAACTAATAGAAGGTAAACAGTTTTACTTGCAATCTTACATTGGAAAATTGAGTAGCAAACAAAAAGATGACTACAAGAAAGACTGCAATGAACTTAGCCATTCTGTTTTTTAATGTTGTTGTTGTTGTTGTTGATGTGTTTGCATGTCAATGTTGAATCTATTTATAACCAACAATATCACATATGTTAAAGCAGATGCCAAAATCCCTTTTCTTACGTGTCACAAGGAAAATAAGTGTAGGAATTTTGTTATTTGGTCATTGAAATGAAGACTATGTAGATAAACTTGAATTAATTAGTGAAAAATATCATTCATTGTACCTCCTAAGTGGAACGTTTTCAGTCACAGAATTTGTCAGTCAATGAAATAATATTATTATGTTTCCACACAATGTTGGTCAAATATCGAATTTTCAAGTTGTAGTACATGAACATCCATCAGTGGTTCAAACGTAATGCTAGTGCCAGTGGAGTTTCCAAATGGATATATTTTATGTATATATATGTATATATATACTAACTAAACATCATTTCTTTCTACAAAGATAAGATATGATTTAAGGGTTGCAAGGGACGTTTATAAACGAAAAGACTAGAACCAACATATGTTTATGGAGAAATTTGGAATTTACTATAAAAAAAATACTAACTAAACATCATTTCTTTCTACATATGATTTAAGAGTTGCAAGGGACGTTAATAAACAAAAAAGACTAGAACCAACATAAACATGGAGAATTTTGGAATTTTAATTTTTTTTAAAAATAAACCAAAGAGAGGAACACATATATTCTTTCATTCATTTAGAGAGGGTGCTGTTGCGGTTGCGGGAATTTACAGAAATGGGCGGTTACAGTTTTAAACATTATTAAGCATTTCATACGACTGGAGCAACGATTAAAAACTATTGCATTTATGGATGCAATAACGGTTAAATAATAAATTAACAATAAAATTATATTTTATAACTTTATAAAATGTTAAAATGTATATTTTTATAATATATATATATAATTAATTATCTAAATAATTTAAGTTTAATTTTTAATTAATATTAAATTGTAATGAGTTTTTAAAGAATATTAAATAAAAAATGTCAAATTTATTCATATAATTCATAATAATAATATCCAAATTTTAAATTTTTATTTTATCAATTTTTTTTGTCAATTAACTTACTTTTTAGATTTTTTATAATTAAAATTATTTAAAATTAGTTTTTCAATAAATTTTTGTTTTTTATTCTTTTTATCAACCGCCTGCAACCGTAACGCTGACGGAAAACAATTTTGGATTTTTTTGCGGTATGAAACGATAAGCGATACACAACAGTTTTTATGATTGTTACTAACCGTCACCAACCGCTATCACCTGAAGCGTTTGCGTTTGCGGGTGATAACAAATGAACAAATCAAGACCTTAGTGACTTAGGGCATCATCAACACTACAACCCTTGATAAGTCTTCTATCTAATATTTAATTATTATTTGACAGGTGGCATATTAAATATGTCTCTTGTTTACCCTATATAAGAGACGGTTATTTACTTTTGAATCATTATTTCAATTTTTAATCCCTAAAAAATTTAAAAATGTCACTTAAAAATCTGCGTTGAGGATGGTCTTAGAACACCTTTATCGCAGGTGCTAAAAGAGTAGTTTATAGTGAAAAGTTTGGAGTGAATCCCATAAAAAGCTAAACAAAATTGCTTATGAACGCTGAATAAACAATGTTACCTTCACTATTCACGGGTTCCATTTACACATAGTAGTCCATGATTAATTCATTTTTTTTTTCAATTAAAAAAAAAACTTAGGAAATGAAGCAATTTACCTGCATCCTGAGTTGATGATGCTGTTACAACAACTCATACTTCTTCTTGAGTTCTCCATATATAGCCAACAAAGTCTTGTTGTCCAGAAGCTCATTTTTACGTCTCCAGTCTATGTTTGTAAAAGTGCAATAAAAACAGATGTAGTACGTATGATCGTATATCTTAAACATGTGATAGATTAGCAAAATCTAGAGGACAATTAACCATTAAGACTACTTACAATGGTAGTTTTTTCAACAGTTGATAAATTTTATCAACAGTTGATAGCCTTACAATAGTTTGTTAAAATAAATAAAAATCTGATGTGGTTAATTTGGTGTTGAAACTTATCAACACCGTTGAAGAATAATATGTGGGTTCCATATGCATGACGTGACAACTTTTAATTGGATCAAAATAATAATGTTTATCTTTTTCATTTTATTTAAAACAAAAATATATGGATGCAGATAGGTGGAACAAATATATTGGATGTTTTGATTTTCGACTTTATCTTTTCATCTCAATTAGTTAACATCAATTATTTCATAATAATTATAATTATATATATATATATATATAAATTATATATCAAAATTCATAATTTTTCATACTCTGTAAATAGAGATTTGTTTCATTTCATTTGGACACATAAAAAAAATATCTTTTTTACTATAAATGATACCTATTATTAGTAATATGTAATCATAAATACTAAAATATAAAGGAAAATAAAATAAGATATAGTCACAAATATTAAAACATAAAAGAAAATATAAATATAAATAAAATTAACAGATTGGGGTGTTGTAATATTTTTTCAACAAAATCATTGCAGAGAAAAAAAATTATGTAAATAGTTGATATTAATGTGGAAGAAAGAGAAAGTGATAAATACTGTTAAATACTGATGTGGAGAGTGTTGTAACTCTCAACCAACCAATGTACGATAGACTTGAAACACACACATATTCTTGAATTTTGAACTGAAAAAGCAAAATTTGTTGAACGTTTGTACATCAAAAAGACTTTCTCTAGGTAAATTCTAAACCGTTATTACAAGGTAACCAAACCACCGACCACGAAAAGAGAAAAAAAAAAACAAACAAGAAAACGACATGCATTGCTAGCAAGAAATAGTAAAACGGCAGACAAATACTGACCCCTCGTCATCCTCGTCGAGTAGGTAGCTTTACTCTTAGTTCACTTCCTCTTCTTATCTTTGCAATTGCAAACTAGATCCACTTCTTTGTCTCCCTCTCTCTCCAGTAAATGTTGTCGACTCATTGATCTCTTGATCCGAGAAGAAAATGGGAAGTCTTTCTTCCGAGGAAGACGAAGAATGCTCTTCCGAGAGATGCGGAAGCTACAGTCCCAGCGCCGACGTTAGTTGCCAGTCTGAGAGTTCGAGCAGCTTCTTCGAAGGAACCTCTAGCCCTCGAAGGTTTTACTTCCCTGCCCCTGTTATGCTTCCCGTGATCGGCGGGAAAGATGTTGTCTGGGATGACAAGTCAGAGAAACACGACAGCGATTTATCCGGTAAAGATTCCAACTTTTTGAGAAGTTTCTGTTATTTCTAAATTAGGATAATGTTAGAGTAAAGGAGTTTCCTTATTTGGAATAGAAATTGAGATGATGAAGGAGAGATTTGCTAAGCTACTTCTTGGAGAAGACATGTCTGGAGGAGGTAAAGGTGTTTGTACAGCTCTTGCTATCTCCAACGCCATTACCAATCTCTCTGGTAATAAAGGAACAGTCTTTATCTTTTTAAAGTTTCTCTCTTTATGTATGGATTATCGTTATTCAACTAGTTTTCCTTTGGAATTTAATGTTAACAGCGACTGTGTTTGGCGAGCTATGGAGGCTTGAGCCACTTGCTCCACAGAAGAAGGCAATGTGGCGTAGAGAACTTGAATGGTTACTCTGTGTTTGCGATTCCATCGTTGAGCTTATTCCTTCTACTCAGCAGTTCCCCGGAGGTGGTGGAACTTACGAGATCATGGAGACTCGTCCTCGTTCTGATCTTTATGCTAACCTCCCTGCTCTCAGGAAGCTTGATGCTATGTTGATTGATATGCTTGACGGTTTCTCTGACACCGAGTTCTGGTATACTGATCGTGGGATTGTTCTTGGAGATTGTGAGAAGGATTCATATGACTCTCCAGCTTCAGGTGGTGGTGGCCGTCCCTCGTTTAGGCAGGAGGAAAAATGGTGGTTGCCTTGCCCTAAGGTTCCACCTAATGGTTTGTCTGAAGAGACAAGGAAGAAACTTCAGCAGTGTCGGGACTTTGCTAATCAGATTCTTAAGGCTGCTTTGGCTATTAACGCTGGTGTGCTCGCTGAAATGGAGATACCTGACCCTTACTTGGAGACATTGCCTAAGGTATGCAATCCAATCCAATGCTGCTTCTCTCCCTCACTTATTTTTCTGCGTTTGATCTCTCCATTAGCTCATTGAGGTTTGTTTAACTTGGTGCAGAGCGGGAAGGAATGTCTTGGAGAGATTATCCACCAGTACTTAACCGCAAACAAGTTCTCGCCTGAATGTCTCCTAGACTGTCTTGATCTCTCATCGGAACATCAGACTCTTGAAATCGCCAACAGGATTGAAGCTGCCGTGCACGTATGGAGACAGAAGAAGAACGGTAGGAAGCACAAGAAGCAGGCGAAACTAAAGCTATCTTCATGGAGTGGCAAGGTCAAAGGACTTGTAAACGACACCGATAGAAACGACTTCCTTGCGCAGAGAGCTGAAACACTCTTGCAGAGCCTTAGGATCCGTTTCCCGGGTCTGCCACAAACAACGCTGGACATGAACAAGATTCAGTACAACAGGGTAGAATAAACTAGTGTAACTTTTGCTTTGTAGAATGAAATAATATGGTTGTTACCTGATTCTAGAGTTTTGTGTGGTTTTGCAGGATGTTGGACAATCAATACTGGAGAGTTACTCGAGGGTGTTGGAGAGCATGGCGTTCAACATAACGGCAAGAATAGATGATGTGCTTTATGTTGATGATGCCATGAGAAAATCCGTCTCTGCCACGGAATCGCTTTCACTGTTCAGCATTGGTGGACTCAATGGGAGGTCTGCTGCTCAGAAACCCTTCTCTGTACAAAGCTCTCCCTATGGTTCTCCATTTGCGACGCCTTCCTTAAGTATAGCATCGAGGAGCCCGAGGAGAGCACCGCTCCTGTATAGGAGTGGCACGAGAGATAAAGGAATAGTGGGTGAATCAGAGAAACCATGGTCGTATGCCGGAAATCTGAGTTCAAGAAGAGTAACAGGAGTGACACCGGAGAGAGATTAAAGGTTGAAGATTGAAGAATGTAAATCAATGGTTGGTAGTCGTAACGTAGTAGTTGTATGTTGTGAAGTTTAAATTTTTTGTTTGTCTGACTACGATGAGTATGGTAATAGCAACAACGTTTATGTTATGCGGAGTTTAGGAGAATGGGAATGGGGTTTGTTAACAGAAGATGAGGAAACAGAAACATAAATGTCTATTGAATCACTTCACTCTCAAGTCAGATTCTGGTTATGTCATAAAACTCAAGTAGATTGCTTTCCTAATGTTATTATTTGCTTGTAATTTAGCGCTTGTCAGGTTTACTTTCAAACAGTCAAACTGACAAGTGACAACTAACGACAATTTGCTAAACAGCATCGCGTCAAAAGTTTAGAGAGAAACGGATGATATCTTGATATGTACATGTCAATAAATAAAGTGCAAAAGTGTGGGACCTATTTGTCTCCTTTCTTTCACCCATATGATTTCTATTAGTGCTGCGGATTTTAACCGAACCGAAAATACTGAACCGGACCGAACTGGTTTTTTCTCGGTTCGGTTCGGTTTCGGTTCGGGGTTAATAACCGATTGGTAAGCTTTTTTTTTGATTCGGTTAGTTGAAAATTTCGGTTCGGTTCGGGGTGAACCGATCGGTTTTCGGTTCACTAATTTTTTTTTCTTTTTTT
>KE156092.1:24704-39615 GCA_000411075.1 Sisymbrium irio
AGCAAAGATAATCAAACAACATTACTGCTAAAATTTAGCCAAAATCAGACAAAAAAACACACTTTCTTTCCTCTCTCATTCTTGAATGACACCACCACTCGTTTTCACCTTATTCCAGAAGTCCATGACTTCAGGTAGGCCTCAAGGATGCTCTCATTTTTCCTTTCAATTAATAAACCAATTAATCTCCGCTAGTTGCAACTATCCAGCACTACATATTAATATATTTTTGGGGTGAGCCCACTT
The DNA here is from genome assembly GCA_000411075.1 of Sisymbrium irio. Classification (NCBI taxonomy): domain Eukaryota; kingdom Viridiplantae; phylum Streptophyta; class Magnoliopsida; order Brassicales; family Brassicaceae; genus Sisymbrium; species Sisymbrium irio. The sequence goes on from KE156092.1 coordinate 24,951, forward strand.
CATGATCAGGGAGTCTGATTTTTGGCCCAAAAAGATAGTCGAAGGCTTTTTCCACAAGTAAATGATCCATTGGACCTGGAAACAAGCACATAGCTAAAGCGGAGTTCATTTTGTTCATCAAGAAAGCCAATCCCTGATCATTAGGCGGGTCCATTTAGGAGACGTTAAGAAAGAGAGTCAAACTTGTGCCAACAGAACTCTGGTTGACCAAAATCCACCAAGTCCCACCGCATGCGCAGGAGCTAGTCTACCTCGTTTATGTAGCTAAATGGATTTTATGATGGACCATTTTCTGATGCAGAGGATCTTCCACTCCATAGGCAGAGATTTTTTCAAAAGCTTTGGAAATTGTGCCCATGATCCGAATACAACCACAACAGGGAAGTAAGTACATGTTGTAGTGGACTCGGGGACACTCTCGATTCCTCTCTCCCACTCGAGTAATGCTAACGTATGTATAGTAGCCAATGATATGTTAAGTGCTTATTGGAGTTTCAATGGTTCATCAATAAACTGATAGCAAAAAAAGAAGTCATTCACATTGGAGATGGAAACGAACAAGAATGTTAACATATTTGAATCATTTGTTAGCCTGTACAAAATTATCTACGGAAAAAATCAAGCAACATTTGTAAAATTCACTTGCTCAACTGTATTGTTTTTTTCTTAAGCCTTGTTAATATATTTGTTGGTGATAGATAAGTGATACAATTTTATCTCTAGTCCAACTTTAAAAAAAGTAAGCATCACATTAAAAAAAGACCAAAAAGAAGAAAAATACTCTCTCTATTTCTTTTTTTTTTAGTTTTTTTAGTTTAAATCATATAAATGAAGAAAATTATTATTTTATTAAAAAAACATGTAATTACAAAAATAATTTGATGTACAGTTATTCACATATGAAAATATACGATCATTTGTTACTTTTCAAACTAAAATTAATGGTTATCATTTTGGAAAATGTATTTTTAATCAATTTTAAAAATAATTTTTCAAAAATTTCAAAACATGAAAGAAAATCTAATCTCCAAAATAATAAACAAAAAGAAAAAAAATGAGTACACAAACTAGCAAAGTCCTCCAAAATAACAAAATTTAGCTGATTTCACAATGACCAAGTCAACTAAGAATAATCAATCGACACACGTGACCAGCGGCGCACCACCACGCCCACGCATGCCTAGGCTATAATTTCCGCTTTCAACAAATTAAGAAGCAAACCACGCACTCCCTCCAATCATACACAGCCACGTCATAGTTCCTGACACAAGTCAAATAGACAAAAACATCCAAAACTGCTCATCTGAATTACAACTGAAACACCCAAACCAAATCTGAGACTAAAAAAAAGAAAAAAAAAAAAAAAACAATCACTCACCTTCTTCATCTTCCCTCTCATTCTTCCACGAAACAAAAAAAAAAACTGAAACTTTTCTCGAAAGAAAGAGAAAATGTGTGGAATCTTCGCGTATTTGAATTTCCACGCGAACAAAGAGAGACGATACATTCTCGAGGTACTCTTCAATGGCCTACGTCGTTTAGAGTACAGAGGCTACGATTCAGCTGGTATCGCCATCGATGATTCCCTCTCTCGCTCTTCTTCTTCTCCTTCTCATCCTCTCGTATTTCGTCAGGCTGGTAACATCGAATCACTCGTCAATTCCGTCAACCAAGGTCCTCACTTTTTCTCCATCCCCTCTCTCTTGGATCTTTCGTTTTAAAAATCGAAGCTTTTTGTAATGTGATGTGATGTGATGATGATCTGTTTGTTTTTGTTTGGATTGTAGAGATTACGGATACTGATTTGAACTTGGATGAGGTTTTCTATTTCCACGCTGGGATTGCACATACGAGGTGGGCTACTCATGGTGAGCCAGCTCCTAGGAACAGTCATCCTCAGTCTTCTGGTCCTGGAGATGATTTCTTGGTTGTTCATAATGGTGTTATCACTAACTACGAGGTCTCTTTCTCTTCTTCTTCTTTGTCTTCTTCTACTCGTTTTTGATTTGCTTTTGATTTTTTGATTCTTGTTCTTGCTTTAGGTACTGAAAGAGACATTAGTCAGGCATGGATTTACTTTTGAATCGGATACAGATACTGAAGTCATTCCAAAGCTTGCTAAATTTGTATTTGACAAGGCTAATGAAGAAGGTAATAATATCCAGTGAGATGGTTTTGGAGTAGTTTTGTTTCGATTTTATCTTAGTGTTTCACATTTTGAGGGTGGATATCTGTTTTGTTTTGTTATGGTTTGTAGGTGAACAGACTGTTAGTTTCTGTGAGGTTGTCTTTGAAGTGATGAGACATCTCGAGGGAGCTTATGCTCTTATATTTAAAAGCTGGCATTATCCGAATGAGTTAGTTGCCTGCAAACGTGGAAGCCCGTTGCTTTTGGGAGTTAAAGTAAGTAACTTTTAGTATGAACCAAGAGGCTGTTATTGATTTTGCTCGGTCCAAATGTAGCTCAACGTATTTCCTAAGCTAGTATGTATCAAGCTATGTAACATATGAAAAGGGAGATAAGAAGAATACTATGGAACCAAAAGTTGCTTTTAGGCGTTTAAGTAACATCACTAGAACCGTGAGGCTGTTTTGATTTTGCTCGATCGAAATGTTGACGTCTTTTCATTAGTTAGTCTGTATCAAGCTATGTAACATTTGAACAGCTCTTTATATGAAAGGGAGATAAGAAAAATACTTATGGAACCAAACGTTGTTTCTTTTAGTATAGGATAAGAGTTGTTTTATATCGCTGCTCCTGGTTATGCATATTTAAGATTCTTCCTGGATCACGTTTCTGAACGATGCTAGCTTTTATCATTTTTCGGCTCCTTTTGCATTCACAGAATTCTGAACCTTTCCGGCTTGTAAGAAACTGCGTTATATCCTCATTTTTGCATGCTTTCGTAGGAGTTAAATCAAGACAAGAGCAACACTCATGTCTTCCAAGATGCCCACTTTCTTTCCAAGAATGAGCATCCTAAGGAATTTTTCATATCAAGTGACCCGCACGCTCTTGTTGAGCATACAAAGAAAGTTTTGGTGATTGAAGATGGCGAAGTTGTTCATCTCAAGGTATATTACTCACAACTGTTGTTGTCAGTCTGTATTCAATTCCTGCCAAAAGCAAGTATGGATGTTCAGTTCTAGCATTTGAGTAACGAATCCTTGATTGACTAATCATCACGAAGTAGCAACTGAAACACGTAATAAATATCATGACACATAAGAATACGTTATTAATATTGCTCCAATTTCGATGAATATTTGTTTTTAGATATGAAGTAATTTACCGCTTCCACTTTTACAACAGGATGGAGGCGTGTCAATACTCAAGTTTGAAAGGCGTAATGGTTTATCTAGACCTGCTTCAGTGGAACGTGCTTTGTCTGTATTAGAGATGGAAGTGGAGCAAATAAACAAGGGAAAATATGATCATTACATGCAAAAAGAAATCCACGAGCAGCCAGAATCTTTAACTACTACAATGAGAGGCCGGCTTATACGCGGTGGTTCAAGCAAACCGAAAACAGTCCTCCTAGGTGGGTTGAAAGATCACCTAAAGACCATAAGACGCAGCCGGCGTATAGTTTTCATCGGGTGTGGGACAAGTTACAACGCTGCTCTTGCATCAAGACCTATCCTTGAAGAACTCTCTGGTAATTACTCTACTAAAATCACGCCTTGTCTTGATTTTTAATTCACTCTGCTAACTTAAAGTTTTTCCATAGGCATACCAGTCAGCATGGAGATTGCTAGTGATCTCTGGGACCGACAAGGTCCAATATACAGAGAGGATACAGCAGTGTTTGTGAGTCAGTCTGGTGAAACCGCAGATACATTACTTGCTTTGGATTATGCTCGGGAAAATGGTGCATTATGTGTCGGCATAACTAACACCGTTGGGAGCTCCATAGCTAGAAAAACAGACTGTGGTGTCCATATTAACGCAGGAGCTGAAATCGGTGTTGCAAGTACAAAGGTATCTTGAATCTCTGAATATGCATATCCTATCTCTTCGTACTTGGATGTTCTAAAAATTTGGGTTTCCACAAACATTGTTAGGCATACACAAGTCAGATTGTGGTGATGGTAATGCTAGCTCTCGCAATAGGAAGTGACACCATCTCCAGCCAAACCAGACGGGAAGCTATAATTGACGGTCTACTTGATTTACCGAGTACGTTGAGTACATGTCAAACAATGGTGTTTCATGTTAAGACTGTTTAAAAGATTGTAACATTCGTGTATTTGATTTGCAGATAAGGTTAGGGAAGTACTAAAGCTAGACGAGGAAATGAAGGATCTAGCGCAACTGTTGATAGACGAGCAGTCACTGCTTGTGTTTGGCAGAGGATACAACTACGCAACAGCATTAGAAGGAGCACTGAAAGTAAAAGAAGTATCACTTATGCACAGCGAAGGAATACTTGCAGGAGAAATGAAACATGGGCCTTTAGCTTTAGTTGATGAGAATCTTCCCATCGCTGTGATAGCCACTCGTGATGCTTGTTTCAGCAAACAACAATCTGTGATTCAGCAACTACACGCACGCAAAGGGAGATTAATAGTGATGTGCTCAAAAGGTGATGCTGCGTCTGTGAGCTCGAGTGGATCTTGTCGAGCCATCGAGGTTCCTCAAGTGGAAGATTGTTTACAGCCTGTTGTTAATATAGTACCATTGCAGGTAAATTAATCTCTACACCAATCTGACCTATTATCTCTCTCCGTTTGTTTTCTTTTATTCTGACTCCTAGATAATCTGATCTTATATCATTTTCTTTTTGTTTGGGGGCAGTTATTGGCTTATCATCTGACTGTTCTGAGAGGTCACAATGTTGATCAGCCAAGGAATCTAGCGAAGAGTGTGACCACTCAATAGAGAGAGAATGACTCTAGTTTGTATAGTTTCCCGTATGCAGTATCAGTATGCGTTTGGAAGTTCATGTTAGTTCTCGTTGAGGCATTGCAACCTTTTGAGTCTGACACAAGTGGAAACTAAAACCGAACCAAATTTTCGTTGAGTTCTTTTCATTTAACTACATATATTTTTCATATTGGAACAAAACCAAAGTCTAATGACCAATCCGACAAATATAATACTCAGTTTTCTTTCCTTAACCCGTGTCCCCATTTTGTCTTTTAAAAGAAAAATAGTAAAAAGAAACTGTCGTTTTTCTTTGGTTTGGGGTCAGAGTCTCCTCATTTAATTATGCACCTACTTCTCTCAGCTTCCATCGCAAAAAATATCCCCCATTTCGTTTTCAACCCTGTGTGTGAGGTATATAATTTTTTTTTTTGGGTTGAGTTGGGTTTGACTTTTGAGAATGGATTGTTTTAAGAAGAAATCACGAGCTTCTGAGGAAAAAGAGAAGTTGGTCCGAGGGGCGATGTTGTTAGAAGATGTCATCGAATGTTGCGATGGCAAATCCAATCCCATCAGATTTTACTCGGCTGATCAGATCATCAAAGCCACCAATAATTTCGGCGAGTCTAATCAAGTTTTTTCTCTGCTTTTCATAGCTAATCCAGTGTATAAATTTGAATACAGATGGTATTCAGGTAAAAACAAGAACAATGACATGGTATTCATCAAGAAACTTGTAGGCACTAGCTACCGAGGAGCACACCTCTTTTGCCGCGACATTGCAATATCATCGATGGTGAGTGACCACAAAAATTTCTTGAAACTGGTTGGATGTTGTCTTGACTTTGAATATCCAGTCATGGTTTATCATGGTGAAAAGAAACATAGTCAAATGAATCTAGGAGAAGAGCCATGGAAAAGGAGAATGAAGATAGCAGAGGATATTGCCACTGCTCTGGCTTACCTTCACAATGCCTTCCCAAGGCCCTTTGTGTATAGGAATATGCGTTTAGGGAACATCATATTGGATGAAGATGGGGTCGCAAAGCTGTGTGAGTTCTCTTTCTGCGTCTCAATTCCAGAAGGAGAAACATTTGTGGATGTTGATGTAATAGCTGGAACAGACACTTACATCGAACCTAACTATTGGTTATATGGCGTAGTCTCGGAGAAAACGGATGCTTTTGCCATTGGAATTCTCATGAAAAAGCTTCTAATAGGAGATAAAAGATTTCATGAGCTTTGTGTAGACGAAGGTGGTAAAAGTGAGTTTTCGGGTTATGAAACAAAGTGGGGGAAGAATTTTTCAAATTGCTTCTCCAGCTCTATGCAAGAGCGAATAATGGAAGAGATTGCTGATCCAAAGATGCTTGAAATGATGGTTGAAGTTTCAGAAGAAGAGCTTTGTCGAATGAAATCTTTCCTTATGCTCTCACAAAGATGCATCGGTCTTAGAGGAGAAGTTCCAACGATGGTGGAAGTGGTCAAAGAACTAAAGAAGATCCAAACATCTCTTTAAATCCTCCTCCTCTCAATCCAAACTTTAAAGACAAAGGCATTGCTAACATGCCTGCCAGGTTCTACTTTAAGATGCCTGCTGGTATCATTGAAGCCTCTTTTGGCTTCCATATATCTGTGTTCCTTGTAAGATACCTTCTGATTGGAGTTTATTGTTATTGATCCAAAAAAGAAAGAGGTCATGTTGTGTGTTGTGTGTCTACTTTGTATTGAAAGCTACGCCTGGCACATGATGTGATCTGTTGTTTATTTGGATTGTAAAAACTTGGATTGCACATCCGAGGTGGGCTACTCATGATGAGCCGGCTCCTAGGAGCAGTCCTCCTCAGTCTTCTGGTCCTGGAGATGATTTCTTGGCTGTTCATAATGGTGTTATCACTAACTACGAGGTCTCTTTCTCTTCTTATTCTTCTTCATTAATCTTTTTTTTTATTTGCTTTTGATTTCTTGATTCTTGTTCTTGCTTTAGGTACTGAAAGAGACATAAGACATTAGTCAGGCATGGATTTACTTTTGAATCGGATAAAGACACTGATGTCATTCCCAATTGCTAAATTTGTTTTTGACAAAGCTAATGAAGATGGTAAGATCCGGTGAGATGGTTTTGGAGTAGTTTTGTTTTGACTTATCTTTGTGTTTCACATTTTTGAGGGTGGACATCTGTTTTGGTTATGGTCAACAGATTGTGAGTTGTGTAATGTGTAAATGTCAACACTGGTGCTTCTTCGTAAGACTGTTTGATCAGTTGGAAAACATTTGTGTATTTGATTTGCAGATAAGGTTAGGGAAGTACGAAAGCTAGACGAGGACATGAAGGATCTAGCGCAACTGTTGATAGACGAGCAGTCACTGCTTGTGTTTGACAGAGGATACAACTACGCAACAGCATTAGAAGGAGCACTGAAAGTAAAAGAAGTATCACTTATGCACAGCGAAGGAATACTTGCAGGAGAAATGAAACATGGCCTTAGTGATGTGCTCAAAAGGTGATGCTGCGTCTATGAGCTCAAGCGGATCTTGTCGAGCCATCGAGGTTCCTCAAGTGGAAGATTGTTTACAGCCTGTTGTTAATATAGTAACATTGCAGGTAATTCTAATCTCTAAACCTATCTGATCTTATATCTTTCTGTTTGTTTCTTTTATTCTGACTCCTAAATAACCTGATCTTATATCGTTTGGTTTTTTGTTTGGGGGGGCAGTTATTGGCTTATCATCTGACTGTTCTGAGAGGTCACAATGTTGATCAGCCGAGGAATTTAGCGAAGAGTGTGACCACTGAATAGAGAGAGCTACAAAGGGAAGAATGACTTTAGTTTGTATAGTTCCTATATGCGTTTGGAGGTTCATGTTAGTTCTCGTTAAACCCATCGTATTTTGTTAGCTATTGAGCCTGACACAAGTGGAAACTAAAACCGAACCAAACTTTCGCTAAGTTCTTTTAATGTAACTACGTATATTTTTCATATTGAAACAAACAAAACCAAGTCTAATTACTAATCCGACACATATAATACTCTACTCATTTTTCATTTCTTAAAAAAGAGTATAAAAAAGGAAACGGAGGCTTGTTAGGTTTGAAGTCAAACCTAATTTGGTCTCTTCATTAGGTTTGAAGTCAAAGTCTCCTCAGTATATACAGATATATGTAGTGGATTGCTTGTCCCAACTACCATCACTACCTATAAAGGGAGGCTTGTTGAAAATTCAACAATAAGTCAAGAAGATAGTTCTCTAACTTAAAATCCATTTCGTTTTCAACTGTGTGTGTGAGGACTTTCATTCTTTGGTCATCGAGTTGGTTTTGACTATTGAGAATGGATTGGTTGAAGAAGAGGAAATCACGAGCTTCTGAGAAAAAGCAGAGCTTGGTCCGAGGCAGAGAGAGAGGTGCGGTGTTGTTAGAAGATATCATCGAGTGTTGCGATGGCAAATCCAATCCCATCAAGTTTTACTCTGCTGATCAGATCATCAAAGCCACCGACAACTTTAGCGAGTCTAATCATGTGTTCTCTCCACTGTTCATAAATGATCAAGTGTATCAACTTAAATACCAATGGTATACAGGTAAAAACAAGAACAATGACATGGTATTCATAAAGAAGTATATAGACTCTGGGTACCGAGGAGAACACATATCTTACAGTTGCCGCGACATAGCAATATCATCGATGGTGAGTGGCCACAAAAATTTCTTGAAACTTGTTGGATGTTGTCTTGACTATATAGACCCCGTCATGGTTTATCATGGTGAAAAGAAGCTTTATGAACTGAATCTTGGAGAAGAGCCATGGAAAAGGAGAGTGAAGATAGCAGAGGATATTGCCACTGCTTTGGCTTACCTTCACACTGCCTTCCCAAGACCCTTCGTGTATAGAAATATGCGTTTAGGGAACATCTTATTGGATGAAGATGGGGTCGCAAAGCTGTGTGATTTCTCTTACTGTGTCTCAATTCCAGAAGGAGAAACATTTGTCGAAGATATTATAGTGGGAATATACTGGTACTTTGAACCTAGATATGCGTTGTTTGGTGAAGTCTCGGAGAGAACGGATGTCTACGCCATTGGAATCCTCATGCTAAAGCTTCTAACTGGAGACAAAAGATATGGTGAGCTTTATGAACAACAAGAAGAAGAAACTAAAGAAGAAGAAGAAGAAAGTGAATTTGAAGTTGAAGATGAATCTGAGCAGTATTATGCAAACTGGATGTCCAAATCCATGGAAGAGATTGCAGATCCAAAGATGCTTGAAAAGATGGGTGAAGTTTCAGAAGAAGAGCTTTTTCAGATGAAATCTTTCCTAATGCTCTCAAAGAGATGCATCAGTCGTAGAGGACAAGCTCCAACGATGGTGGAAGTGGTCAAAGAACTAAAGAAGATCCAGAGATCTCTTTAAAAACCTGATTCCACTCTGTCCAAAACATTTCTTCCTCCTCTCAATCCAAACTTTTAACACTGTTCGGTTCTTCTTGAAGATGCCTGCTGGTATAACTGAAGCCTCTTTTGGCTTCCATATATCCGTGTTCCTTGTAAGAAACCTTCTGGTATCATTTTCTTCTTTTATTCTGTTTTCTTGTTTTGTTCTGTTCTTCTGTTGATCCTTTGGACACCAATCTTTGATTATCCAATAAATAAAGTTTAGTGTTGGGTCTGATTGGAGTTTATTGTTGTTGTTGTCTTGTTGACCCACAAAAGAAAGAGGTTATGTTGTGTGTTCTGTCTCTACTTTGTGACGAAAGCTAGGGCTGGGAACATGACGTGATGTGTTTATTTCTTTAGGTTGTAGAAATTACGAATATTGATTTGAACTTGGATGAGATTTTCTATTTCCACGCTGGGATTGCACATACAAGGTGGGCTACTCATGGTGAACCAGCTCCCAGGAACAGCCAGAGTCAATCCTCTGGTCCTGGAGATGATTTATTGGTGGTGTTATCACTAATTACGAGGTCTCTTTCTCTTCTTCTTCTTCTTTTACTAATTTTTCTGATTTGCTTTTGATTACTTGATTGTTCTTGCTTTAGGTACTGAAAGAGACATTAGTTAGGCATTGATAGACACTGAAGTCCTTCCCAAGCTTGCTTAATTTGTTCTTGACAAAGCTAATGAAGAAGAAGGTAAGATCCAGTGAGATGATTTTGTTTTGATTTATTTAGTGTTTCACAATTGAGGGGAACATATATGGTTTGTAGGTGAACAGACACTGTAAGTTTCTGTGAAGTTGTCTTTGAAGTGATGTTACATCTCGAGGGAGCTTCTGCTCATATAAAAAAGGTGGCATTATCCGAATTAGTTACTTGCGTGTAAGCGTGGAAGCCCATTGCTTTTAGGCGTTAAAGTAAGTAACTCTAAGTCACTAGAACTACGAGGTTGGCTATGTAACATTTGAACAACTCTTATATAAAAGGGAGATGAGAAAAACACTTGTGGGGCCAAAAGTTGCTTCTTTTAGAACGAAATAGGGGAAAAATTGTTTTATATCGCTCCTGGTTATGCATATTTAAGATTCTACCTGGATCACGATTCTGCCAAACTCCAAGATACCTATTACATCAAAAAAACTAACTTGGAGTTTGGTTTTTATGCCATTAGTCTTTTTAAAGCATTTTCTGTTCTTATTTAGGCGATTGAACGGTGGCTTGTTGAACAAGCAGTTTTGCCAATTGAGAATTATTTAGGTGGAAGCATTCATAGAAACTATGATCTTTTTTGCTGCGACATCATTTGCTCATTGTTGGGGAAGTCAAGTTAGTTGTTCGCCATTGTTTGTTGGCTAACCACGCTGTAAAGCTTGAATATGTGACAATGAGTAAGAAGATCATAGTATTTGCATATGAGTAAGAAGCTTAGCCATCCACAGGTACACCATTTGCCTTTTGTAGATTGAGTAATTCTAACCTCTGCACCTATCTATAATATATCTCTGTTTTTTTTGTATTCGACTCCTAAATAAGCTAAGTTTTTATGGTCTTTTGTTTTTTTTTTGGGGTGGGGGGCAGTTATTGGCCGATCATCTGAATGTTCGGAGTGGTCACAAACTCACAATGTTGATCAGCCGAGGAATCTATCGAAGAGTGTGACCACTCAATAGAGAGCTAAAAGGGAAGAATTAATGACTCTAGTTTGTATAGTTTCCTATATGCGTTAGTTTCTTGTTAAAGCCATCGTATTTCGGTACCTTTTGACCAAAAAAAAAAAAAAGAGTCTGACACAAGTGAAAACTAAAACCGAACCAAAATTTCCTTGTAAGCTCTATTTAATTTAGGGAAAACCAAGTCTAGCTAATGACCAATCCGACGCATATAATACTCATTTTTTCCTTTAAAAAAACCAAAAAAACTGTATCCTCATTAGTTTTTTTGTTGTTGTTTGGGGTCAAAGTCTCCTCATTACAGTATTACTATATTTAAGGTCTGTATCTTTATTTAAATATGCACTTACTTGTTCCAACTTCCGTCGCACCACCTAATATCCATTTCGTTTTCTTTTTCAACTTTGTGTGTGAGGTCTTCTTCCAATCCCGGTCAACTTCCGTTGCACCTAATTTGTTTGTTTCTTGTTGTTGAGTTGGTTTTGAGAATGGATTGGTTGAAGAAGAGGAAATCAAGAGCTTCTGAGGAAAAAGAGAGGTTGGTCCGAGGCAGAGAGAGAGGGGAAATGTTGTTAGAAGATCTCATCGAAAGTTGCGATGGCAAGTCTAATCCCATCAAGTTTTACTCTGCTAATCAGATCATCAAAGCTACCGACAACTTCAGCAACTATGTTCCTCTTCAATCTAAATCCAAATGGTATTCAGGTAAAAAAGAGAACAATGACAAAATATTCTTCAAGAAATATTTTGACGCTAGATGCCGTCGAGAACTTCTCTTTTCCCGCGACATAGCAATATCATCGATGGTGAGCGACCACAAAAATTTCTTGAAGTTGTTAGGATGTTGTCTTGAGTCTGAATATCCAGTCATGGTTTATTATGGTGTCAAGAAACTTTATCAAGTGAATCTTGGAGAGAAGCCATGGAAAAGGAGAATGAAGATAGCAGAAAATGTTGCCACTGCTTTGGCTTATCTTCATACTGCCTTCCCAAGGCCTTTCGTGTATAGGAATATGAGTCTAGAGAACATCTTATTAGATGAAGATGGGGTCGCAAAGCTGATTGATTTCTCTTACTGCCTCTCAATTCCAGAAGGAGAAACATTTGTGGATGTTGATGTAATAGCTGGAACATGTTACTTTAATAGGGGGATCATTACACAGTTACATGGAGCCTAATTATTTGTTGTATGGCAGAGTATCGGAGAAAACGGATGTCTTTGCCATTGGGATTCTCATGAAAAAGTGTCTTCTCGGAGAAGGTAGATTTCATGACATTTGTGTAGACAAAGGTTCTTAGATGCGGATTTGTGGGTTATGAAACCAAGTGGGGGATGAATTTTTCAAATTGCTTCTCCAATTCAACTGAAGAGCGAATAATGGAAGAGATTGCTGATCCAGAGATGCTTGAAATGATGGGTGAAGTTTCACAAGAAGAGCTTTGTCGAATGAAATCTTTCCTAATGCTCTCACAAAGATGCATCGGTCTTAGAGGAGAAGTTCCAACAATGGTGGAAGTGGTCAAAGAACTAAAGAAGATCCAAACATCTCTTTAAAACCCAATTAGACGACTCTGTCCAAACTTTAAATATAAAGGCATTGCTAACATGTATATGAGGTTCTTTTTAAGATGCCTGCTGGTATATTTGAGCCTCGTTTGGTTTCTGTATCTGTGTTTCTTGTATAAGATGCATGCTGATATCATTTCTTGTTTGGTTATGTTTTCTTGTTTTATTATGTTGGTCCTCAGGGCACCAACTTTGATTATCCAGTACACAAAGTTTATTGTTTTATTGTTGTGTCTTTTGGAGTTTATTGTTGTTGACCCATAAAAGAAAGAGGTCATTTTGTGTATTTTGTGTCTACGATGAAAGCTAGGCCTGGGCACATGATGTGATCCGCATGAGGTTTTCTATTTCCACGCTGGGATTGCACATACAAGGTGGGCTTCTCATGGCGAGCCACCTCCCAGGAACAGTCATCCTCAGTCCCATGGTATAATTTGGGTCAGTGTATTCAACAAAAAAAACGAGTGGGATTATATGGGTCACGTAAAAGGATTATAATTGAACCAGAGACAACAAGTACCATTACATAATAGTTGCATACACCAAAAGACCACACAAGGAAGACAAACGCATTCGGAAAAAAAAAAAAATAATGGTACAGACTTCAAGTCTTGTGACAGACGCGTTCATCAAAGAGTGACAGGAAGAACCTTGACTAAATCCTCATAGCTAGTAAGAACATTGTAGTATTAGTAACAAATGTCAACGTAAAGAAGTATGAAGAACATAAGCGTGGAGGAAGTCAACTTGAGCTAAGGATAAGCTCACGTGATTCAGCTTTGTATGACCATATCAAAAGAAGCCATTTGCTCCAACTCATCAATTGTGAGCATGTGTCATTTGTTGCGTATTGGACAAGGGCCCGTTTGATACATAAACAAATCAAAGTGGAGGCAACTTTTCTTGTGGCAGACAAAGAATATGGGAATTAGATCATTCTTTTATTTAAATATAAAAAGAAAGCTGTGTATCACTGAGATAGACAACGAGAGAATAGGTAGAAGAAACTTATCCATAGCATAAACTTGGTGAGTGTTCTTGAGAGAAAAAGAAAAACAGATTAGAGAGGAAACCAAAAGCATTAGAGGAGAGCTTTTGGAGGTTGTTTCCGGTATCTCTTGTAATTCTGTTATCTAGTGGATTCCGGGGAAGATTCCCGGCCAGACGTAGCGACCCTCGTTAATGGGCATGAACTGGATAAATTTCTCTGTGTGCTCCTTACTCATCTGTTATCATCTTGCTCTGTTTCTTGTTCTTCTTCCAAAGCTTGTGTATGTGTTTAAGCTTCAGTCTTGTCCTGGTTCTTGGTCTGTAGTTGGTTGATGTAAAGAAAAAGAAAAAAAAAATTCATAATCAGATAGCTAAGAAACCATAACAAACATGACTACACCACTCAACCTGTCCCCAAATTTCACAACTTCCACGTCTTTCAAGACCGATCACTGCACACCAAATCATCACCGTACGGGTGTATCTATAATTAGTCGATCTCGTGGCCCAAATAACCGCCATCTTTCCACCACAATTAGCCAACCTAACATAAGTACGAGGAGTTATAGGAGGGAACTTGGGTAGTCCTACGAAACCCTTGACAATTCTCCACACGCTTACCTCGGGGTCACACCATTGGATCACTTGGTAGGCAACAACGTAGAAAACATTACCTATCTCGCAACAAGAATTTGATCCCAGAGAACTAGAAAAATTTGTCCACTTAACCATGTACCATGTACCTTCATCGGAATTGTAAGCAGCCACATCGCCATGTGGAGAATGCACCACGTAGAGCTTTCGGCCAATAGATACGGTTTTGTCTGTAAGGGCCCGGACATATGTTGCTGCAAGGGATGGGCTCAGGATCCCAAGTATCTGTTTTTGTGTCAAAGACCTCGATCGAGTTGTTGCCGTAGTCGTATCCTGCAACATAAATCTTTCGATCAAGGACGCTAGGAGTAAATGAGAGTAGGCTCAACCGCATGGCGCATGTTTGGAGCTTCGCGAACAAGTGTGAGATGCGCAATCAAGAATGGAGACAGTAGGAGGCAACGAGGAGGAAGATCTGGCAATGTGGTAAATACTAGAGCCAACCACCACGAGATCCGGAAACCAGGCACGACGAGGATA
>KE156093.1:11644-30598 GCA_000411075.1 Sisymbrium irio
AGTTGTACCATAAACACTATACATATTTCATGAAAGTCGTACTATTTTTTCTAGTTGTACTTGTAATATTTGAACCATTAATACTAGTTGGACCATCGACACCAATTAGTTGTACCGATAATTCTAGTAGTACCATTAACATTATTCGTACATCTAACCTATTCGTACTAGTTATCCTAGTTGTCCCATAGTATAGTTTTACCAGTTGAACCAGTTGTTCTGTTTGTACCCTGACCAAGTCATACCAGTTATACTAGTCATATCGACTATTTATATGTACCATTTGTTCCTTTTGTTCTGGTATTTAGAAGTTGTACTAGTTGTCTTATTATCTCTGTCAACTTCAAAATCATAACTCGAGCTATACAATCTGTAAATTAAACATGTAACAGGCTAGTGAATGCTATTACAAGTTAAAACAGCCAAAAACGGATTCCTAAAACAAATAATTTGTTTCCAGTAGACCATTTCTCATTGTTCAAAAAAGAAAAAAAGAATACATTGAAAACAAAGAAGAAGAACGTAGAGGAAGAGATAAAGAACAAACATTTACGCAAGAGCGTGACTGCGTGGACAGAGAAAAAGATTTCGTGGATAGAGAAGAAGATTTCGTCCACGAGAGAAGAGAATTTGAGAGAAACAAGATCCAAGAGTTGGAGAAATATATTAAGAATAAAAAGAAGTTATCTTATTTTTATATACAACCAAAACGGAAAACATAGACGTGGAACCAAATCTAGAACAAAATAGAACTGCAGATTGATGTGTATTTTGTGGGATGTTAAGAACATGGCATGAGAACCTGTCTATACGTAGTTACGTACTAATAATTGTATTATACTAAAGAAAAGAAAGAGATAAAAGCTACACAATTACTTCTTAAGACATTCACTACTTAATAGAACCAACACTGATTTCATTGATTGGCCAAAAAAACACCAAACGAAAAACTCAGGGTCGCCAAAAGTCGCCGCTGCTTGTTCCAATAATAGGATAGCCCTCTCAAGCTTGAACGTTTAAGAAAAATCATGTCACCAAACGTTGTTGCTTGTTCAATCACATTTTTCCTCAAAACATGTGATTCAACTGGCTAATACTTAACGGCACCTATAATCACGTAACCCAATATACAACAGCAAGAGCCACTATAGCTAAAAAGTCTTTTGAGTTAGATCTGTTTTTTTAATAATTTTAAATCACTCACAAAGAGAGTTTATAGATTCCATCAGTAGCTTAAAAAACATTTGGCCATCAACAGCACCAAGATTAGAACCATCACAGGCAAATCCAAATAAACAGTGACAAAGCAAGTTTATAAAAAGCTCTAAATTGTGTTTCAGGAAGCTATATATAACATGAATGCTTCTAAAAACAGCTCATATTAGAAGGTAGTTAAGAGACACTAACGGATAATATATATAAAAGAATCGGAAGTCTGTGTAGATAACACACAAAGAGAGGTAATGAAACTAAACTAAGCTGTAACTATTTCTTATCAGGGTGAAAAAGGTAACTTGCAAAGTTTGCACTCTCAACATTAAGAACCGTCTCAACACAAATGTCAATTTATCAGCTGTTTCATTTTTATTTATAATTTAAATTTTATTAGTTCAATTAAAAAATAATGAAAATAATAATACTATATTTATCTCATATCCAAGTGGGTATCTCATTGATGGAGATGCCCTTAGAAATGAAAAAAGAAACATAACAAAGAGTTAATCAAACTTTTGTTGTAAATAACTGAACCAATGAGTTGATAAATGGATTTACCTGAAAGCGAGGGAAGCCACCAGCAGATAAACCTTTTTCTTGTGATAATTACGTGAGACTTATAGCTGTTCTCAGCCTTTTCTAAATCCCCCTTTCGTAACCAATAAATATGAGTATATTAACACCAGAAATTAGTTCTTTGTTTCATATGGAACAACAAAAAAACTGGTGTCAAACTTTATTTAATCCTTAACTCTAGTATGGTATCTGTCCCATACTGTTTTCTCCATCTCTAAGCATTTATTCTGTGGACAACCCACTTATTGACTACACATCACATTTTTCAAATCAATGTGTTTGCATAGCTAGAAAAGACAGAGAAAGTAAACTTAGAAGAGTAGTCATCATGTATTGGAGGTAACAATATCCTGGCAAAAATCAAGCACAACACTCTCCTCTTTTTCATCCCGCACATCTGCAGGAATCTGATATTAAGTTTTCCTGTTATCCCTTTTCTCCAAAGAATGAGCGAACTTGGTTGAAGCATTAATCGCCTTTTCAAATTCCCAATTTTAGAGTGCCGTCGTTCATCTTCTCAGAATTTAAAGTATGATCTTCTCTCCCTAATTTCGTCAGGGGTTAGGTTTTATTCACCTCCTTCAATAGACAAAATAAAGCGTAATTTTTCCGTAAATTTATAATATCTAATTATCCCAAAAGAAACTTGCTTGATTTCATCCATAGAAAACAAAATAAAAACAAATACTTGAATGGCCAAAACATAACACGTAAATCTTTAAAAACTAAGATCCCGGACATATCAAATCAAAGCAAAAGCTTCTTCTTTATTATGCATCACGCATGAGGCAAACAAACCTTGAAACAGAAAGTAATAGTTATTCAAAGCATGAGAAAGTAAACGAAGAATCATCTTTCTCTAGTTTTTTAAGAAAAGTATGAATCTACTAAATCCATGAAGCTAATTGAACAATACATACTGATGATATTATCTTGTTATCTTTTAAACGGGGTATTAAGATCTTTCATGTCTCTTACTAAGAAGAAAACAAAACAAAACAAAGCTTTACAATTGCTTGAGCGATCAGATTGATTCACTACAAAACCAAAAAGATGAAATCGGCACTCGATCCGTCATAAATATACCAGCCCAGACAAAAAAAATATCGAATCCTCAGCGAGAAATACACCAAAGTAGATAGCAAAAAATAAATAATTACCTGTTTCTGTTTCCAATAGAAAATTCATCTTCCTCCTGAATATGAAATCATAGAAAATCAGTTTCACACCAAATATAGAAGAAAGCAAACGAATAATAGTAACAAAGAAACCAAAAACATAAAAACTAGACCTAGACATACAAATTTTTTTTAAAAAAAAGGCTGAGACGTTGAATTAGCTTGGTATATATAGTTTTCTAAGAGGAGGGTTTTGTTAAAGAAAATTAATTGCACATTTAAGAAAAAAAAGAACATAATGTTTGATAAATAAGTCATTAATGTTTGTAAAAGTAATTAATTATCTCTAAAAAAATCTGTAAAATTTAGGAGGACACATGACACTTTCTCAAAACTTCTCACAAAAAACCTTAAATTAAAAAAAGAACTAAGTCATGTCTCATTTTCTCAGAAATCTGTTAAAAGAAACATTATTATAGTACTATAAGGATATTACAGTATAATTAAAAACTTTTGAAAAATGTATTTTTAGAGTAATTTTAAATTTTCAAATTAGATAGAATAAGTCATATCAATTTATATATATATATATAAAGTAAATTTTAAAATTTGAAAAAAAAACAAAGTCATGTCTCATTTTCTCAGAAATTTATTAAAAACATTATTATAGTAGTATAGAGATATTACAATATANATAAGGATATTACAGTATAATTAAAAACTTTTGAAAAATGTATTTTTAGAGTAATTTTAAATTTTCAAATTAGATAGAATAAGTCATATCAATTTATATATATATATATAAAGTAAATTTTAAAATTTGAAAAAAAAACAAAGTCATGTCTCATTTTCTCAGAAATTTATTAAAAACATTATTATAGTAGTATAGAGATATTACAATATAATTAAAGAGTTTTGAAAAAATGTATTTTTAGAGTAATTTTAAATTTTGAAATTAGAAAAATAAATAAATCATGTCTCATTTTCTCAGAAATCTGTTAAAAAATACTTTAGTAGTATATAAATATCTGAATATAGTTAAAAAGTTTTTTAAATTTATCTTCGTTAACATCTCATCATAATTCAAAAAATACAAATACAAAATTTTATTAAGAAAATTAATTTATGAGTAGAAAATAAATAAATAATAAAATAATAAGGTATTAATTTTACATTCTAGAAAAAATATCAGAATATGTATATCATCTCATCACACACTCTCATAAATTATATTTTGAAAAAATCTTTAAATATTTGGAAGATAGATCATTATTAAAAAATAAAAATAAAATAATTTGTTAAGAAAGTTAATTTATTAGTGAAAAATCAATAAAAAGTCATTAATTGCACATTTTGAGAAAAAAGAACATAATGTTTGATAAATAAGTCATTAATATTTGTAAAAGTCATTAATTATCTTTAAAAATCTGTAAAATTTAGGAGGACACATGTCATCCTCTCAAAGCTTCTCACAAAGAAACATTACTTTATTATATAAGATGTTTGTGATATATGATAACAATTTATATCAAAAGTAACGTAAGTTCACTCCCAAAGTAATCTTACAACACAATTGCTTTTTTTCCAATAATGACAATACTAAAATTGAATTAGACTTGGGTATGACTGAAATAAAATAATCGTAGTATATGGTTAATTTTCTGTTCATAAAGGATAACCTGAACTTAACTGTATATGTAAAAATGTTCGTAATATATTTATAGTAATATTTTATACAAAGTATTACAGTTTTATTACTTATGTAATCTTAACAAATTGTTCCTTCATTTCAGATAACGAGAACACTGATACAGAATTGCGCTTGGGTATGATTTTCAAAAATCGGGATGCGTTTAAACTATTTATGGCATTATATGTCATAAGAACAAAGTTTCATTTTAGAAGTCCACGATCTGAGCCCGGAAAGATAGTTATACAGTGCTGTGGAATATAATGTCGTTGGCGTGTGTATGCTGTTTGCCTAGTGGGATCAGACTTATTTGAGATTCACAAAGTTAATCTTACACATTTGTGTTCGGTTGATGAAAGGAGTTATTATGACAAGCATGCTTCCAGTAACATAATTGGAGAAATCATCAAACAACGTTTTTCAGGGTCAAACAGAGGACCTCGTCCGAGTGATATAATGGCCATCATGCATGAGAATCATAGAGTGAGAATCTCATATTGGAAGGCATGGCGGTCTAGGGAGCTCGCAATTGTATCTGTAAAAGGGCAGCTGTGGATCCTCGTTTCAACACCTTCCCAACTACTTCAGGCAATTGGTTTTAGCTAATCTGGGTACTATAATTAAATTGCATACTGTTTACGACGAGAGTGTCGGTTATCGATTCAAGTATATGTTTTGTGCTATGGGAGCGTCGATAAGCGGTTATGCATTCATGGGGAAAGTAGTTGTTGTTGATGGTACCCATTTAAAGGGAAGTATTCTGGTTGTTTGCTAACGGCTTCAGCACAAGATGGGAATTTCAAATTTTTGCTCTAGCTTTTGCAGTAGTAGGTGGAGAAAATGAAAAATCCTGGGAATGGTTTTTCAAAAATTTATCCACTTTCGTGATTGATGAAGAGGATCTTTGTTTGTTTCTGATAGAAACGCATCTATCTACCATGGGTTAAGAAAGGTAATCAAATACAAATTAAATGTAATAAATATACATTTGTTTTTGATTTACGAACTTTAATGTGGAATGTTAAATTGTTAATATTTAGGTATATCCAAAGGCAAGTCACTGTGCATGTGTTATCCATCTAAAACTAAATATTCAGACGTACTTCAGAAATCGTCATTTGGGTTATCTAGTATCGAAGGCTGCAAGAGTTTTCAAATTAACCGATTTTTTGAGACCTTTAGGCAAATTAAAGCAATTGATGAGTCATGTGCTGAGTACTTGATGAGCATTGGATTTGAGCATTGGGATCGTTCTCATTTTCATGGTTGTCGATATAACATTATGACAAGTAACATCGCTGAATCGTGAAACAACGTTCTTAAGGAAGCAAGGGAGTTTCCTATAATTCCCCTCACTGAGTATGTCCGAAGTAAACTAATGAATTGGTTTTCCATCCGCAGAGAAATTTGTGATGACAAAATTTAAACACTGACACCACGGGTGATGGAGATATCAACCGACAAGTTTGAATTCTCTGGGGGTTTAGATGTTCATAAGATTAATGAATCAGAATATGAAGTAAGAACCAAGGATGGTCTGTTTTTCTTGGTGGATATGTCTGACAAGTCGTGTAGCTGTTTCGAGTTTCAGAAGTTGAAAATACCTTGCCCACACGCTATTGTTGTTGCAATTCGGGCAAATATCCATATCGATTCGCTTCTAGCTGAAGAATATTCTGCGATCAATCTACGGCAAGCTTACTGAGGGCAAGTTTATCCGGTAACGGAAGAAGGTATCGAGTCAGAGCTGACCACCGCATTGTCAAAGCTTAATTTGTACCCGCCGACCACCAGACGTCCACCTGGCAGACCTCGCAGGAGACACTTTCAGTCGAGCATGGAAGTGAAGGTAATATGGAGAATTAAGATATGTTTGTTACTCTTTAGCCAACATAATTGAATCGTTTATTCATTGCAGGTGAAATCTATGAAAAAAAAGTCGGGATGTAGTCGTTGCAAAGCTTTAGGACACAATCGAGCAACATGTAAAACTCCAATATAAAATCCTATTATGACGAGGAGGAACGGTTACAATTGGAAGTGTATGCATGAATGCGGGTTCTAATCTGGGAAAATAAATGAATCTTTAGTTAAGATTTGTATGATATAAATCCCAGTCGAGGATTGTGGCAGATATTATATATATGTAACCATGACTATAAATAATGAAACTCTTCCAAATTTCGTCAATTTCAATTTTCTAAGCCATGCCTTTATATTCATTTATATTTATATCATTCGTTTTAGGTTGATATGGAATAACTTAACCTCATATACACACCTATTGTTAGAGACTTAAACCCAACGACCCCCATAACCTACATTATTTGAGTTATTCATTCAGAGGTACTTCTGATGAACTGATAATTAATTACCGGATAATTTACAAAATATCCTATTATATTATCTTCACAATGTCCTTATATTAGAAAATACAGTTTTTTGGTTAACTTATGATTTAATCGAGTGTTTATATGTAGAAGTGTCTAATATGTTTTCCTTTTGGGTTCCGGCGAATGCAAATGTTATAGTGCCATCTTTAGGGTATAGTATTTTGTTTACGGATTACTTCTTATTTTACTTAACAAAAACATATATGGAATCATCATCATTCAACATTACCCACTTGTCTGATTATGTTAGGCAAATAGTATTTGTTTGCAAGTAATAATGATCTGTATTAGCTTTATATCCAATTCCTTAATCTAACATATTAACTAACAATTATTATAAAACTAAACCCAAAGAACCCACCAGACTTCCTAGGGTATTCACGAACCCAAGCATATTCAAGTTCCGTCTGATATGATACATAATTCTACTAAATTTAGCCAAGTAGAGAATAATGTAAAATTAAGTTTAAAAAATTATATAAGAATATATAATGCTGATTACATCATTGACTATTTTTACCTATTTCAGTTACGTTCGAATTTTTGTATTATATTGGACAGGTCTTTTTGTATATATTTTTATGAAACATTTTACTTATGGCCTTGTCATTGGTCTTAATTACAATATTATATAATTAATCAATACATATTGTAACATTATTACCCTACTTTAGTTATTCAAATAGAGGTAGTTATGATGAACTGATAATTAAGTACCGGATAATTTACGAAATTTAATTTTTTGGTTAACTTATGATTTAATCGAGTGTTTATATGTAAAAGGGTATAATAGGTCTTCCTATTGGGTTCCGGCGAATGCAATTGTTATAGTGACATCTTTAGCGTATATTTTTTGTTTACAGTTTACTTTTACTTACAAGAAACATATATAAAAGCATCATCATTCAGCATTACCCACTTGTCTGATTATATTAGGCAAATATTATTTGTTTACAAGTTACGTCTAGCGTATTTCCGAAGCCCCCTATCGTATTTCCGAACCCAAACATATTCAAGTTACGTCTGATATCATAAGTAATTATAGTAAATGTAAACAAAGCAGAGAATGATGTAAAATTAACTTTTCTAAATTATATATGAATATATAATGCTTATGACATCATTGACTATTTCTACTAATTCAGTTTGGTTCCCTTTTTTGTATTATATCAGTAAGGTGTTGTTATTGTAAACATTTGTTATGAACCATTTGTACTTATGGACTTGACATGGGTCTTACTTACAATTTTTTTATAATTAATGAATGTATTCTGTAACAGTATTACACTATTTTAGTTATTCATTTATATGTAATTCTGATGAATTGATTAATTAATTACCGGATAATTTCCAGATATCCATGTAATTAATTGTTCACAATGTCCTCATATTAGAAACAACAGTTTTCATGGTTATCTTATCATTTAATACAGTGTTTATATGTTAAAAGGTCTAATAGTTCTTCCTTTTAACATAAGGGTTTAGTTTTGGGTTCCGGCGAAATGCAGTAGATAGATGGCCATCTTAAGGGTTTAGTTTTTATATTAAATCAACCATTGTTGAGGCTAAAATTAATTTTGAAAATAATTACCGGATTAAGGAAAACTTAACATATTTTTTTAAATAATAAAACTATGTAGTCTATTACATATTAGATGAGAAGCATTTGAAGGATATTTTGCTGATGTGTCAGCTTCTCCTTTCTTCATAACATTTTTTGTTTTTCATTTATTTCTATCTACTATCCCTATTACCAAACACTATTAAAATTTAAAATAAAATAAAATATGAGTATTTACTAAATATCTAAAACATCTCCTATTTATTTTGTTAAAATAAAATACGAAAATTCTAAAAAGAAATTGTTATTTATTATTTATTAATATTCTTTAAGATCAGTTCTTTTTAGTTTTTTATCTGTAAATAAATAAAAACAAAATTATAAAATATGTATTATTTTTATTAAAAAGAATGTCATATATGTGATTTTGTTAATATATGTGTCTAAATATTTATTTTCTTTTCAATACCAGAACAAAAGAAAAAAAAAAAAACTAAATGGTTTAGTAATTCAGAAATAAATTTGTTGTTACTTAATAAATTCGTTCATACTTTAATTTATCAAATATAACTAAAACATAATTCAACTAATTTTATCTAATTTATAATAATTTTTAGTAATCACATAATAATATAATTTTTATTATTTAAATAATTTATAATTTAGTTTGTTTCGTGCATTGCACGGGGTTATCTTCTAGTATATAATTAAAGAACAATAAGAGAACACATAAACATTTTCACCATTGGTTTACATCATTAACTAAGTCCACAATATTATAATTAAACATATAATTAGAAGACAGTCTAGGAAAGCTAATAGGAGATAAAACGAGAACTTACAAAACATGAAGAAAAATTTAAGCTACAAGTCTGCTAGTGAAAAGAATGATCACAGCCCAGAAGAGAAGTATTACCATCATTTTCTTTCTGTCTTTACTAACTTTTGCACACATATCATCAATTATTTTATACATGTCGTTCTCTAATTTCATTTGAAACTGTTGACAAGCAATTTCAGCTTCTTTATGCTCTGTGACTATTAGGTGTTCTAATTCTCCAACTCGAGATCTAAGGGCATCAATTTCTTCCAACATAGCTTCGTCCATCCACTTGTACATATGATTATCCGTACTTAGCTACAATTAATAATTATCACTATTAACATTCCAAAAACCATATAGATTAACTTATTGTATAAATTATATTAACTTACCTTTCGTTCTGCAGCATATCCACAGCGAAAGTAATATCGATATGGATTTGTTTCAGATCTCGACATCCTTAATAAAACGATCTCACCACACCAACATCTCTTCGGTACACCAACGATTTTTTCTATTGATCACCCGATGGACGACCCAGAAGAAGCATCCGACTCATTTGTCGTCATTTGAATGCAATGTTGTCCTATATCCCTGAAAAATATTTAATATTTTACATAAACTATCAAAAAAATTATCTAAATTTATAGGTCTTACCTCTAGTTATGAAACTATGGAGCACACTTCCTTCGGCGTAAGGAGGCTGGTTTTAAAGACGAAATAGGGTTACAATGTCGATACTGTTTATTTGGTAATGTAAAAATGGGCTATATTGTAATATTCTTTTCAAGTAACCACATTTTGCAATTTATTATTTATTCCAGATATTATGGTTTTACATTGCAGAATTTCATATAAAAGCTAAATATCTTTATAAATATAAACTTTACCTGTTATGCCGTATATGTTGCAATTCATTAATATGCATGTTCAACTAAAGTATCAGAATTCATTTACAAATCGATTATCGAAAGAAGAATAAAACTATATAATCATAAACAATAACAAACACGTAATGAGGTAATATTTAGGATCATATTACTCACACTAACCGAAAGCACAGTCTGTCTTGTACGAATGATCTAAAGTGTTAATAAACATAAACATCAATTATCCATCACAAATTCAAGTACTTTAATCCAAATGAAACAAACAAACTTCGAAATACTTAGTATAAGTCCTCACACAAGACATACCAAATCTTGTCAAATCCAGCATAACATTGTTCACAAAGATAAAACATTAAAAAACTACAGTTTCGCCATGTTCTTCTCATAAATTAATACCGTCAATCGCCGAGCTTCCTTGCCAAGAACATATGGAGTGATGTATTTGCAGAACTCTAAACCCCCAATGGCATGTGACTGGATAAAAAGCATTGCAGTAACAGCTGAGTCAGAGTGTATACCATTATAGGGAACTGCCTTGGGTCTTTGAATTTGCAGTGGTTCTAATCCTCTGTTAAGGCCAATTCCACATTGATGCAATATGTATGGAAACATATGGGCAATTGGTTTAAGCTCTTTCTCCATCATTTTGTCCGAACGAAGATATGTATTACAGTCCAAGACGAGGAGAACACCTTCCTTGCAATCCACACATACACCTATCCAATGCTTCTTATCGAGATTGAAAGGGAAGTAGAAGTACATATCTTTTCGATGAAGCATCTTTGCATAGTTCGAAATGGGAGACAAATATCTTCGGCAATGTATAGCCATCTTTCTTTACATCCTTCATGAATCTTGTGTATTTTTTCACCAAATAGGACAAAAATTTGGTTTCGAAGAACTCCACGTGTTTTTCCGCCGACGACTGATATTTTGACTTAAACAGAGTTTTGGTAAATCGCATGAGTACATCGATCATCTGCACCACCAATTTGTCAAAAATGCAAAATAAAAATGGTGCTACAAAGTTCTTGTAGTTAAATGAATTATTTTTACCTTTACGGAAGTTGAAGTATTTCTCTCGGTCACATGGACAAGATCTTTGCTGGATATGAGGACACCTTCCACTGAAAATGTACTGAAAATTACAGAATATTGTTAACATCAATAAATCTGTATATTAAAATGTGTAAATGATAGTATAAGAAGGAATTTAGATGAAATGACTTACAAGTATTTCTGTAACGAAACACTGAGCCTGGCGGACCTTGACTCGAAGTCATCTGGATGATTAATTTCATCAGTCGAACCATTGGGATATTCAGAAACAGTAGCCTTGGTTTTTTGGCATTTTACATTCGGTAACGGATTCGCAACAGATAAAATATTATCCTCAAGGTTATTAGCCGGTACTATCTGTATCCCCATGGCTCTTTCTGTTTGACTTAAACCTAGGGAAAAAGGATGGGACCCCTATACTTTCATCGACAGCAACAGGGAAGTCACCATCTTTAGATGCCTCTAATCCAGCTTCTCCAAACTCCCTCTCGAAATTATCCTATTTGAAAATTATAAGACTAATATCAGTAGGATGATAGTCTTATTAATTAAGTGTACTCATCTAGTAATATTGTCATTAAGTGTTATGATATAATATATATATGAACCTCTGGGTCTGTAACTTCCTGGATGTATGGCCCCTCATCTCTCGGTACATCACGGGTAGCAGAATTTTGACGGTTAAAGATGTTACGTGAATCAGAATTAACCTACGGTATTAAGAAAGTAGATGTGTCAAACTTAATTTCATTTACATATTCAAGAGAATGAGTACGGAAAACGCCTGGAGAGTCTACTCTCATATTGTTACCTTCATTACCATTAGAAGATTTGTCATTAGGAGTGTTGATGCCTTGATCAAAAGTAGATGTCTTCTTGAACAATGTTTCCATATTTTCCATGTAAAATTGGTGCATCTTATCCATGTTTTCACTAATATCCTTCAAAACATGAGACCGAAAATCCTCAAGCGCACAACGAAGCTCTTTTATATGAGTTATAGATGTATCCACCTTCTGTTCTAATTTCAGAAAATCTTCCCTTATTCTTCTAGAAAGCAAACTCGGACTGTGTTCATTATTATCATATGTCCTTCCAACCGGGGCAGTCTTTTTCCTCCCTCTACGACTACCCTTTGTAGCCGCATTCTTCTTCTCCTTTAACTCAGCTCTCATCTTATCAATGTCTCTCTTTGAAACACCGCCAATAAACATCGTGTTTCGGAAACTATGACCATTGCCGATAAGGTCTACCAAATTGTCGATTTTTGGATCGTCCTCCTCATCCAACCAAGCAAATGACGCCTCATTCAAATCTTCCAAATCTTTTGGTGGAATGATAGAGTATACGGTCGTCTGTAACAAAGAAGAAGTATAGTAACATAAACTGAGAAGCAAATATTATACAATATGATAGTAACAAACTATAAAAATTATGTTAGATAATTATCGACGCAAATGATGAATGGAGGTGTTCCACAGCATGATGGATGTATAACCATTACTCGAAAATATATAAAAAAAAAAACATAACCCGATGTTCATATAAATATAGATTTAGACGGTTATATATTTGTTAATGACAAAATTGCATTAACTACGGACAATAAATCACATATACTAATTAGTTTCAAACTATTATACTATCGATACCAAGAATAGAAAAACAGTTATTAGCATAAAATTGGTTGAACTATTCAAAATGAAATTGTATACTATAAACATCGCAATTTAATTTTGAATAAGTAGAATAAGACACTTACTTGTTCATCTCTATACAAGACTTTTGCTCGACCTGGGTTTAGGCTCATAGTCACATTAGATTTTGACGACATCTCACTATCCTCATCAGTGGAATCTGTTTCAGAAGAAGTCACGCATTGTTCTTGAACAACTGCCGTTAACGCTGGAACCGCAGCCATCATTACTAGCTGACTCGATAATGCAAATCCGGGTATTGAGATCGTTTGCTGAGACAATGAAATCTCATTCCTTGACTTTAAACTTGACATAATCATATCAAACCCAACATGCCCCCACGGATAAGCAAAGAACACATCAAGATCTTCTAAGATCTCTGCATTTTCGTTTGATATATTTGGATGATGAGTCGTTGGTAGTAAAACAGCACTAAGGAGAGCCAAACATGCATACTTAATTCTGGTTTCCTTATCAGACACAGTTTTCCTTCGAAGCATCTTTATAACCGCATCAACAGATACTGTCTCAAGCTTTCCAAACAGAGATGGCCAATATGGGGTCTCACTAATGTTATTCCTCATCCTATTTCTCCTTTTTTTGGATATTTACCACAAGGTAATCCTGTTACTATTGCGAATTCCCGTAGAGAAAATCGAACTGGTTTACCAGAGAACAAAAACCAGGCCTCGTGTTTCCTATTAGTTTTAAGCTGTCGGGGCAACATAAAACGCGCAAACCTTCCAGAAAATGTTGGTTCTTCAGCTAGGGATATAAACTTACCGAATGTTGAAGCTTCTATTACCGCAATTTTATCCCCTTCCAATGTGTCGAGAATATACCGAATACCTTTATATTTATGGTATGCAGTCACTCTGACGCCGACAGGCTCCTTGCCGTCCGCGAATATCCTCTGCGGCAGTTCAATGTTCTCCGGTGGGGGACTCGGTGGTGGAGAGTCCACAAGCCTCACCCAAACCATCTTCAATTGATGACTAATACGAAATTATACCGGCTAATAAAATAGTTTGTGACAATGTTTGAATTCAAAATGCAAAATTCTCTCTTAGTTCTTCGTAGATCCCGAAAAAATATGTTCGACAATATTATAAGGGAAAGTGAAATATTGCACGCATTCTCGACGGAGAATCCAAAGGTATGTAACGTATGTATATGCACAATATAAATTTATAACCACATTTACATTATAATATAATATAGTATATTTATATACTTATTATATGCTATATAAATAAACGAAATTTTATACACAGATATGCACGTTATATTACACAGATATGTAACTCGGACAATGTAGGGTTAATTTCGGAACTAAAAATTTTAAACAATGACAATGTATATGTAGTTAAATACTTGATTCTGTGGGTGCAAATAATTCTAAAAAAATCTTCGGTGCATAGAAAATTTTTCATAAATAAATGTCTGAAAGTATTTTAATATTTTATAAATGCCTACTCCAAATAATATGGATTGAACAATATACCTTTGGGTTGGCTTGGGTTGGGCCTTACGAAGTTTAAGATTATGAAAAAACCAATTTTGGTCATACTGAGGGTCATTTCCTGGACATACTGAGGCTCAACTGAGAATTCGTTGACTCTAACGTAAAAGAAGAAGTTCTTTCAAGATTCATTTTTACTAACATGGTTATGAGAAATCTTATTCCCAACCATGGCAGTCGGGTTGGGCGATTTTCTAAAGTCTTAACAAGTGCCACACTCCGATTCAGATGTTGCGCTCCAGGCATAGCACAATCGGCCCAAGCAAATTCCTCAACCTTCGCGGAGTTATCTGACCCATTGCCAAACCAGACATGGCAAAGAACTGGAGATTCAGTGTAGGGATGGGAAAAGTGAGGAAGCAATAATCGAAATACGGTGAAACAGTCGGGCAGAGGTTGATCACAATGGTCCTTCGGGCTAGGTACCACAAATTCGATTCTCTCGGAAAAACGAAATAAGGAACTCAAGTTTCCCATACTCGTTTGACCACACAAACTCGAACCATCGCTCCATAGGACCATGCTACGTTTCCCCGACCTGAATCTCCTTGGAGGATCATCATCATCCGTAAGACCCTGAGCACTCAGATACTCAGCCTCTTTCTTCATGCAGGACCTGAGCACAAAGGCTCAGCCACACGTGGGAACACAAATGATCCATCGTGCTCTTCTAGCTTCACTTAAATACCAGATGCATTCCATGTCGGAAATGAATCCACAAAGTGGAAACCATGCGGACTTTCGTTTCTCTCAGAAGTATCTTTTCCAAAGATCAAAGGACTAACATCATCCTGAAAAAACGTTGTTCTCTTCTGAGAATGGATCAAAAGACATATTTTCTATATAAAAAAGGTGTTCTTCACGTTCTTTCCGTTTTTGGCGTTGTTTTCAAAAATCTAGAGAGAGAAAGAAGAGAGAAGAGAGAGAGTTTTACCTTAGCAAATGAGGAAAACTTGTGAGATTCCTGGAAGGGAGCTCCTTCTTTTATAGAGGAGAAAACGGGTCCCGGAAATAGTACAGCTTGGAACGTGAACAGTGAACGAAAATAACT
This sequence comes from Sisymbrium irio, assembly GCA_000411075.1. NCBI lineage: Eukaryota > Viridiplantae > Streptophyta > Magnoliopsida > Brassicales > Brassicaceae > Sisymbrium > Sisymbrium irio. Next base: position 27,240 of record KE156093.1, read on the forward strand.
GTTCATCCCGACAAAAAGACGAAACAGAGAATAGTCTTTCTCGAAGACTTAGAAAGATTTCCAAAGAAGAAAAATTTCCCCGACAGTCTGAATCAGCCAAGAAGTGGCGAAGGAGAAACACAGAGCCTTGGCCAGCTCAACAGGCCTCTTCTCGATCTTCCCGACCGGCTCGGCACCCCATCTCTCTCTTCCTCTCGGATGGTACAATGGGGAAAGACAGGAACATGGACAGCTCGACAGAGGAGCGTCCGGCTCGGCAACCATCCCCTCCCTCTTTCTCGATCATTATAGCACGAGAGGACGGGGACGTGGCTGGGTTGCTGCATGAGCACATCCGGCTCGACACCTCCCGTCTCCCTCTCTCGATCGTCCCGGTGCAGGATGCAGGAAGTACGACCGGCTCGGCATTGGAGGTGTCCGGCTTGACAGCCACATATTCTCCTTCTCATGATCATTTGAGACCAAAATGCAGGACGAAGGGGCCAATGTCAGTCTGGCTCGGCATCCTTCCTGACTGGCTCGACCAAGTTTCTTCCTCCATATTTTCCGTACAAAATTTCAAAAACTTAGCATGAACGTCTTTTCGAAAAATTTCTACGAAAAGCTTAAACTTGAACATTTTTTCGAGAATTTTTTTTATAAAAAACTTTTCTACGAAAAACTTAACTTGGACAGTTTTTCGAAAAAGATTTTATACGAAGAACTAAATCTGAACAGTTTTTAGGAATAACTTTTACGAAAACTTTCGAAAAAATTAACATGAACAGTTTCTCGAAAACAAATTCTACGAAAAACTTAACCTAAACACTTTTTCAAAGGAAACATTTAATACGCATTGCACTTTTTTCCTCTAATAGGATTTTTCTCCACCGGGTTTTTTGTAATAAAATGTTTTTGACGAGGCAACATCATAAGCGTATCATTCTCTGCACATACAATACGCTGAAAGTTCCAAGTCTTTAAAACGTAGGGAGATCACGGCTGGCTCGGCCGAAACCTTCATCACTGTGCCGCCGAGCAAAAGCCAACTCCTCTCCCCTTCCAATCGCCAAAAGCCAAGTTTTCTTATCCATTCCTCATCAGCTCGAGCCCATTAATGCTAAATCATCACTTGGCTCCGCAATGCTATGTCCTTTGCCCAAACACTAGTTCGAAATTCTAGTACGAAAGGTACACGGCCAACTATTCATGAAAGCTGGGGACCAAAACATATTAACTTCTTAATCTTGTATCAAATCTCTAAACTACCTCGACAATTTCATACTTAAGATTGATGAGCTGGAGACTAAATGTTGGGTCAAAACTTACATTTTTTTCGGAATTAACTGCTAAAATGTTTAAATATCAGAAAAGTTTCCATATTTGAATATTTTTAGAAAAAGAAACGATATTCGGAAAATGATTTAGTTTAAATCATTTTTATCGATAAACTTACAAAAAATGTACGAGAACTACTTTTTCGTATAATTTTTCGACAAACCGATAAAAGTCCCGATTCTCCGAACTTTTCCTCCAATGAACCAAAATTTTTGGCAAAACAGTCTAGCACGAGGCACAGTGGGGGGTGCCGAGCCGGAGAGTCACCTCGAAGGGCATGTCTGATGGGAACCTGAGAAGCAATAAAGACATACACTCATTGTTTGAATCATATCTTCTCAACCACTAGACCTCTACGCATTAAACCACTTGGAAAATATGCTCAGCTAAAATTTGAAACTCCTCGAAGAAGAATCAGATCAAATAGAGTTCGGATGAAGGAGTTATGCTATATACAAGTCAGGTGTTCTCCAGTGTTCGCGAATTCCGACATGTGTGCAATCAAAGAGCAATTCCGGCCAGCCCAGATTGAATTAAGCTACAAGATCAATTGTTCTACAATCATGGTCCATCATAGAAGCTCAAAAAAGTCGAATGAGCCCAAAATTATCAAAGGAATATTGATTTTCGTCCACAGTCAAGAAAGTAATTAATTTAGTGTGTTTCTCTCTCTTACATGCAAAATATAGTTTGAATTTCATCTCCCTATATGCTCTGCATGTTAAGCAATTATTATGGACGAAATTAATTGTAATTCCTCTATATAACGAGGCTCATGACATGAATAAAAAAAGCATTTGATTAATATTTTTGCAACCTTTTGAGTGGTTAACTCATTTTTTCTGATCATGGTGGGTAATATCCATTGATCAAATCCTCTTTATCGTCTAGGTGTGTCATATCCTAGGACATTGAGTCGCGAATATCAAGAGCCTTCCGCAACTCTTGTGCGACCCTTCGATCCATTTCGATCCGTCTTGGTGCGTCATATCCAAGGGATCAACCAGAATATCAGAAGTCTTCCGCAACTTCTGTGCGACCATTCAATCCACCGCCTTGTTTCTTTGAGTTTATCTACTCTTTACAAGTCAAGGATTATCCCTACCAGCTTAGAGTGCATTATCCTTTGGAGATTCCTATCATCACGTGGTATCAGAGCCACTTTTGCTCCGGTAACTCTAAATCGACCATTCTCTCAATCTTCCATCTTCATTCTTCTACTCTTTCTTCTTGAAATCAATCCGGGCTATTCCTTGCTCCATTGGCTTTGGTTCAAGCCTATTTAAAAAAAGAAAAAAAAAAGAAAAAAAAGGAAAAGAACAAGGCTTTTGAAAACCAAGGTGGAGAAATGGAGGAAAAATCCCATTAACTGAGGAGAAATCCAGTTTGGGAATAATTAAAGCTGATACAAATCCAAATCTCACCTTCTTAAAAGTCTCTCATCACTTGAGGAACCGAGTATTTGGTTGGTTGAATCTGTCTTGAAGATCATTTTGGTTCCTTGCGAACTTTTTGAAAATTCTCTGAGTGTCACCACCAAAAATTTGTGAGTTGTGTGGGTAAGGATCTAAACACACGAGGGGAGTGTATTTCTCTAACTTGTTTGTTTAAAGAAATTTCAGGGAAAACCAACATGGGAGATTCGGATGGAAGTTCAGAAAACAACCACGGAGGGTTGTCTAAAATACAAATGAAAGCACTAACTAGTGATCTTAAGTGTTTTATGAATGCAGGTATTGAAGATATTCATGCACGCTTGGATCGGATTCAAATGGACCAACAAACCAGACCAGCAAGGAGGTCCCGAGGACAGTCCAAATCTGTGGACAGAGATGAACACAGTTCTTCTTCAGAACAAAACCAAAGGAGACCGGCTAGAAGACAATCAAACCGGGAGGAACAAAACAATCCTTTTTCCAGGGAACCTAGAAACTGGCCGGATGATAACATCGGAGGGCTCAAGCATAAGATCCCATCCTTTCACGGCAAAAACGACACGGACGCTTTCCTTGATTGGGAAAGAAAGATTGAACTTGTCTTTG
>KE156093.1:62374-73257 GCA_000411075.1 Sisymbrium irio
CTCTTTGTGTTACTCTCACTCTCCCTATCTCTTTCTCGAAATTCTCTCTCTCAGCATAAGCAAAAAATAAAAAATCCAATTTAAAAGTCTTCTACATCATTATATTAACTTCTCTACCACCTCTTTAACCTAACTGAATAATTTTGTGATATTTAAAGAGTATCCCATTGCCATATTCCTAAATAATTATAATAAAATCGTTTTTATTCGAATATAGAATATATTTAAATAATAAAAATTAGTCTAATAATACTATTTAATTGCAAAATCAAAAAAAAATAATATCAAAAGAATGAGAATGATATATCAATTAGTAAATAATTTTTTATAGTGATAAAAATTTTTTTTTTGATAAAAATATAATTTGATTAAGTTTGGCAGAAGAAAAAAGAAAAATAAGATCATTTAAAAAATAATGAAAATTAATTTTTGAGATAGAGAGAGAATAAAAAAAGTATTGTGTGTCATTACAGTGATTGTTTTACTAATAATTTAAATTTGAAATTAGTTATTGTCACCTTACTAACTATATAATAGATTTACTTTGATATATAAATTCAGCAACCTAAATTCGAATTTAATATATTTTTCCTAAATTTTAAATAGAATATTATTAGTATTTAAAATATAGCTAAACCACTAAATAATAAAACAATAATACTTACTAACTAAAAATATAAGAAAATGGATATAAACAAATTTGAGAAAATAAAATATTAGTTATTAATTAGATAAAAAATTTTACTGATGAAATTAATTTACTGTTAAAATTATTTTTTGATTAAGTTTGGGGAAGACTAAGAAAGAATAAAAATTATTAAGAAAAATAAATATGAATTTGTTAGAAAGAGAGAGAATACAAATTTTTTGGGTATCATTATTCTATCAATATTTAAAATTAAAAATTCTTAATGTCAACTAATCAATTATATAATAGTTTAATTTGATTGATATTGATATAAATTCGAAAAATATGATAGATACTTTTTATTGTTTCAAATAAAATATTATTAGGAATTAAAATCTATTTAAATAACTAAATGACAATGAATTGTTTTTAAAATTTAAAATAAAAAATTGTCCAAAGTCATGACTTTGATTTCCAGTTACATTTAAATAACCTGTATTTTTAAAAAAAATATCAGAATATATAGAATTATATTTATCCATTGTTTTGAAAAGGATGATGCAAATAATTGTTAATCATAATTGAAATTTTGACAAATTGAGATGTTCATATAAGAAATTGACTGTACATTTATTTTCATATGAATGCTACCAACTGTATTATTGATAATTTATTTTGCAACATTCATATCTTTCACATCAGTATTCCTCTTTTCCATTTAGGTTTAATTTAGAAAATCTTAACAAAAAATCTAAATATTAATTGCGTATTAATTTGTGAGCAATATTATCTCTGAATATCATTCATAATCTTTACTAACTAATACAATTAAAATATATAAATATTACATTAAATTCGAGTATCATTTAATTTGGATCTAAATAACTATTCACTACTATTTTAACTTAATTTATATTGATATAATGGATTTTTATTCGAACTTTAAATATATTTAAATCATAAAAATTATTTTAATAAAATTATTTAATTACAGAATTTAAAAATGGTTACCAAAAAAAATTATCAAAAAATAGTTAGTGTTAGCTTACCAAAAAATAGTAATTATCTAAAAATTGGAAAAAAATATATGTAGGAGAGAAAAACAATGTGATTAGAATATAATGATTTTTTTAAATAAAAAGCTTTTGAGTGACTTTATGATTACCAATGTTTAATTTTTAAAATTGGTTATTGTCAAATTACAAATTTTAAAATAGTTTTAAATTGATTTATATTAATAGAAATTCGAAAATATAAATTTTAAAATCGAAATTTTGATTTCCAATTCCATTTAATTAACCTGTATTTAAAAAAATCTAATATATAGAATTATACGTCTTCATTGTTTTGAAAATGATGATGTAAATATTTCTTGAAGATAATTGAAATTTTGACAAATTAAGCTGTTCATATAAATAATGGACTGTACATTTATTTTCATATGAATACTACCAACTGTGTTACTGATAATTTACTTTGCAGCAATCATATATTTCACATCAATATTGTTCTTTTCTATTTAAGTTTAACTTAAAAAATCTTAACAAAAAATCTAAATGTTAATTGCATATCAACTTGTAAGCAATGTTTTCTCTGAATATCTTTCATAATATTTGATATCTAATACAATTAAAAGATATAAATATTATATTAAATTCGAGTATTAAACACTGAATATTGGAAATCTGATTTTTTAATATTATTTTATTTATGTCACTTAAACCATCAATTATGTGTTAATAGGTTTCTAACTTTAATTATGTGGGAAAATAAGTTTCGAACTTTTATATCATAGGGAAATAGGTTGCACCTGAAATTTTGTGTGGATCTGCTGTTAGGCTATGTACAGTGCAAAAACATATTCAACACCCTCCAACTCATCTTTTAGCACTTCACATCATTTTCTCTTTCTTCCACATCAGAATTCAACATCTATTACATTTTTTAACACTACAATGCTATTGTTAAATAAATATTTAACACCCAATTTCATTAATTTTTTATATATCCAAATAAAATAAATCAAGTCTCTATTTATAGAGTTTAAAAATTTATTTTATTTTTGTATAATTTTTATAAAATAATTGATCATAAGTAAATGTGATGATGTGAAAATATTTAAGATTTCAATAACTAATAATAATGTAACATGTGTTCAACACCTACATTGTAAATAGTTTTATATGATAGTTATGAAGGGGAAATAGGTCGTCTTCCCATAGTGAAATAGTTGAAGCGATAAAGTGTTTTCGGTTTCCAATGCAAAGCGGTTCCGGTCTCTCAACCACGACCTCTGTATAATTATATTTGGTTTCTTCACGAAAAGGTTTACCACTATTCCACAAACCTGACATTTGAACAGTCCACCTAGAATCCCTACATAACCTAAAAGATAGATGGCTTACGGGTTTTTTCGACTTTCAGATGGTGAATAATTGACCGACAATATTCATATTCTGTCAGTTAATTTTTACATACTTCTATTACCATTTTGTATAGATACTCATAATAATAAAGTTGATTGATATACTTATAATATATAATGAAAAAAAATATTTTCGAAGATATCTTCTAATTAATACACCGCCTGACACAATGTTTATTTAGATACTAAAAGTTTTACTAAATTTGATTAGATTTGTATCATATATCCTATGCTATAAGTTATTTACATCTAATAATAATATAAAAAGAAACATTTTTGAAATAAACCTTATTTTTATATGTGATTTACAAAACATGACATTAAAAATTAAATTTTATTAAAGATAATTTAGACTAAACATATATATATTATAATAAGTTTCAATACACTTGATCACATATGATCATGTAGAGATAAATTATCATAAATAAAAACAAACTATTAAATATATCTAAATAATTTAAAAGAACAGATCTCACATCTCTAAAACATTAAATAATAATGATAATAATAATAAAATATGTAGTTGGTATTAAATCATATGGTTAGTATAATATAATAAATTTAATTATTTTTATAAACCATGAAATCAGATTTTGGTATATATACACAAACTAATATAAAAATATATTTCGTAAATATATACTGAAAGTAACATAAAAATATTTTTAATTTGATATCTATACTATTTATATAGTGAAACATGTTCATGTTTTTATAATTACGTATTTTAATAATTTTTTATTAAAATAGAAAAGATATTCAAACAACTGAATAATAAGTTAAAAATATCAATTAACTCATTTTAGTCATACAATCATTAAAAAAGAAACGATAGATTTGATAACCAGATTATCATATTTTAAATATATATAAAAATATAAATACAATTATAAAAATGTTAAAAATAAAAACAAAAACTAAAAGAACGAACTATATAGCTTTATAATATACTGAAAATAATGTTATCAATACATCTCAAATATTAATTTTTTAAAAATATAGCCATCTCTCATAGCATGTTAAAAATATAAAGTTTATAATATATCTTTAAATGTTAAATTTAAAAATAACTTCACGTTTTTTTAAAAAAATATCATCTTAAAAACATGAAATAATCTTTTTTTTAACATTAAACGTGATATAATCTATTATATTGTTAATAAATATAAAAATAACATTAAGTTATACACGATTAGTTTTTGATTGTTATGTGATAAAGTAAACATAATTATCGATTGAGTTATAAAAAGTATGATTTCAAAACTAATGCACATTATAATAATTCAACCGAAGCCCAAATATGGATTAATGTGTCTGATAAGATTTATGTTTTTTTTTGTTTCAAACATTATCAGATTAAATTTTATAATATACATTGTCTTTTGTTTTTTTTTTTTTATGTAAGAAATTGTAAAAGATTTTAACAACGGATTATACTTTGATAAAACGTCGATTCGGTCCAAAATATCAACTAAAACCAGTTTAATATTAAACACCTGATACCCACAAGTATTATTAAGTTTGGCTAACTTTTCATATATTAATTTATTTAATTTATTAAATTAAATATATATATTTATAAAAAAATATTTAAAAATATAAAATAGAAAAATAACACGTGACTTTACAATTATTTTTGTGACTTTGCAATTGGTAATTAAGGAGATAAATGTCTTTCCATCAAACTATTAATGTTGTGGGGTATTCTCCTAAATACATTTTTTTTTTCATCTGAAGATTATATTAAAATGAAAACAAAGACCAAGACTTTACACGCCCAAACCACATGCCACATCCACACTCCCTTTACCATACAGACCGAGACTAACCAAATAAATCTCAAGGCCACCCAAAAAAATGATTCTAACCACTACTAAAACCTGAGAAGGGATATACTACTCCTTTCAACTTCAAAAAATAAGGAAAGCCAATTAGGTACACCAGACGCCACAAAAGAGTAACCCGAGAAGTGAGACAAACGGCTTGAGGCTAACAAGTCAGCACCACGGTTTGAAAATCTTGTAGCAAGTTCAAACTTCGAATCCTCCATATCAGATAATAATTCCAGCAGCTCATCCATCTGATAATGATAAGAAGGCCACGCCTCCGGACGCATAATAGCAGATCCAAGAGTACCAAATAAACCCGAGAAAATAACCTTTGAAAGGTGATGATCCTTCATAGCCTGAACTGCCCACATCATACTTTTGAAAATACCGTCCTCCAAGGAACCTACATTCGCAAGAATCTGGGTACTGTGGAGAAGAACATCACCAGCACAGTTTCTTAGGACCAAGGAAACACTGCATTCTGAATCTTCCATTGACCAAGCATATCCGATATTACATTTGAACCAATCTTCCGGTGGTGGCCTCCATCGTTTGCCATGAGAAACAGTTCTCTCCTCTCCATTTTTATCCTGTACCGAATCTATCACCTGTGCTTCAAATCACAAAAGACTTTCCTCATTGATCTTGTTGCATGTATCAGGACCTTGGAAACATATGGCTTCATAGCAGAAACTGTTTCTGTTTTTCCACAGGTACCAGAGAATCCATGGCCACTTCCTTCGAATCTCACTAGGGATGGTTGCTTTTTTTGCCATTAAAAGAAGGAACTGGAAGTTCACATAAACGGATGAAGAATGAAAACCATCCTCTAAAGAAGGAAAATTTGAAAGAGCCCAAACCTGTCTTGCGATGGTACAGTGAAATAAGATGTGATTTATAGATTCACCATTATTTCCACACAGCTGGCGACGGTCATCCATTTTCATGCCACCAAATATAACAAAATCAGCCACATGAAGAGCATTTGATAAGGCTTTCTAAAGGAAACATTTGAGTTTTGAATTAGTAGGGACCCTCCATATCTGCTTTTTCAGGACATTGATGGATGGAAGAGCCTGTGCTGCTGTCAGAACTTCTGATTCAATCGTTTGAGAAAAGAGCCAGTAGGCAGATTTCACCGAGAAATTTCCACTCTTGTTATGCGACCAAACCCAGAAGTCATCCTTCGAAATTACCGGTTGATTATTGTTGAGATAATCCACATGACCAGACAGAAACAGATCATTGATCAACTGAGTATTCCATCTTCATGTATGAGGATCGATCAAATCAGAAACGCGCAAGTCAATATTAAAGAAAATTTTTTTGATCCAAGGAGCCCGACCTCCATCTATCTCCCCAGACCATTAGAGAATTCCCGTTTCCTACCTTTATCTTGAGACCCTTCCTCAACAGCACTCGCCCATGAAGCGCACTCCGCCAGGCATATGAGGGTCTTGTTCCATTGCCAGCCTCCAGAAAGAGAGAACTGGGATAATATATACTCTTTAGAAACCGAGCTAACAAGGAGCCCGACAACTTCATTAAGTTCCAAGCTTGCTTAGCTAATAGAGCCAGATTGAATCCTTCAAAATCTCTGAAACCCAAACCTCCAAGAGCCCTTGACAGACACATCTTTTCCCAATAAACTCAATGCACTTTCCTCTGGTGATCATTAGAATTCCAAAAGAAAATTGGCAGGGCACAATTTAGGTTTTGACACACAGTTTTGGGGAGTTTGAAACATGACATGGGAAAAACAGGAAGAGCCGAGGCTACAGCCTTCAAAAGGGTTTCTTTTCCACCTTGCGAGAGTGATCCCATATACCAACCCGATATTTTATACTTCATTCTTTCCTTGAGATAAGAGAACATCTCAACTTTAGATCCCCTGAAGCATTCTGGGAGGCCAAGGCACTTTCCAGTTCCACCCTCTTTTAAAATTCCCAAAATCGATTGTATTTTAGCCTTTTGCTCATCTCCAATTGCTTTACCGAAAGTGATAGCAGATTTTTGGAGATTAACAGATTGGCCTGTCAAAGCTCCATACCTCTGAAGAATTTGATGCAAAGTAGATCATTCAGATTCTGAAGCCTTACACATGAACAGGCTGTCATCAGCAAGGAGAAGGTGGTGAATTGAGGGACCATCCAAGGAGAAACTGACACCCGTAATGAGACCATTTCTCTCAGCCTTGTTAAGTAAATGAGTTAACCCTTCCGTGCATAGTACAAAAAGGAAGGGAGAAAGCGGGTCTCCCTGACTTAGTCCTCTTCATGGAGTAATAAAGCCCAACGGCTGGTCATTTATCAGAATAGAGAAAGAGATTGAAGACATGCAATACATAATCCAATCAGTCCATTTCTTATGAAAATCCAAAGCCTCTAATAACAATCTCAAGTAAGACCATTCCACTCTATCAATTTTAACAGCCATAAATTTTTGTGATATCTCCGGTACTGTTCGTAAACTGTCAATGATCTTGTGACCTATGAATATATTGTCTGATATCAACCTCTCTGCCACGAATGCATATTGGTTCACAGAGACAATTCTGAGGAAGGAAGGGCTGCAGTCTTTTTCTAAGACCTTCGAAACAATCTTATAGAGCACTGAACAAATGCTTATTGGCCTTAAATTCTTCATCTGATCTGGAGATTCCGTCTTAGGAAGGAGACAGATATGAGTGTAGTTCCACTCATTTGGAAAAACTCCAGACTTAAAAAAAGCCTTTAACCTCGTTCGTGACTTGAGGAAGAAAATGGCTGTCATACCATCGGGACCTGGAGCAGTTTAATCATTAATGGAGAAAACCGCTTGTCTAATTTCATCAGCCGAGACCATCCGCACCAAAGATCTATTCATTCTGTCCGAAACTCTTGGAGAAAAATCAGTGAAAAAAGAATGAAGGTCTTGAGGATTAGAAGAGGTAAACAGATCCGAGAAGTAATCGATAGAAACCTCTCTCTTCGCAGCATTCAACCATTGAGGAACTCCAAATTTATCCAGCAGCTTATCGATTCACATCCTAGCTCTATTCATTTTCACAGAATTGTGGAAAAACTTGGTATTGCGATCACCGTCTTTTAGCCATTTTTGTCTGCTCTTTTGTTTCCAAAAGGCTTCTTCATCTCTATAAGCCTTTACCAATTCTTTTTGCACAAAAGAGGTTTCAGCTGCGCAAGGATAATTCTGAGATTGAAGCCTTTCCAATTTTTGTTCCAATAAATGAATTCTGTCTCTTGCATTTAAGATGTGTTGCTTCTTCCAGTTACTTAGAGACCTACAACAAACTCCAAGTCTATCTGCCACTAATGGTCTTGAGGAGTTAGAAGTCGAAGACCAAGCCCTGATAACCTCCTCTCGAACCAAAGGTTGAAAGAGAAGTCTCCTATCAAAACAGAATTGGCCTCGGTATCTGTCTTTTCATGCCACGAGTTTCACCAGAACAGGTCTGTGATCTGAGCCGCGCTTGTCTAAAAAGAATTGGTTTGAGGCGAGAAATTTGTTTCTCCAATCCTTATTGCCATAACATCTGTCCAGACAGCATTGAATCCATAAGTTTCCTCTGGTTCCTCTCCACGTAAACTTGTTTCCATGACTTTCCAGCTCTTCCATCTCACACACACGTAACACGTCATTGAAAGCTATGAAAGTAGAGTCATCTCTTAAAGGACCTCCCATCTTCTCCGAGTTGTTGATGATCTCATTAAAATCACCAATAAGACACCAACCCGATTTCCTCACAGTAGCCAAACGTGAAATTCTTTCCCATACAACATTCCTGCCCTTCGCAACATGGTTTCCATATACATAAGAAACAGAATAAAAGAGATCTCCCAGCTGAACCTGACAATCGATCATATTTTTATCCGCGAATTCGAAATCCACCTTAACGTTTTTCTTCCAAAATAAAGCCAACCCACCACTCATCCCCACGGGATCAACAGTGAAAACACGATCGTTACCTAGGTATTCTTGTAAATCGACTACAACATTTCTATTATTCTTCGTCTCCATTAAAAATAAGAGCTGAAGAAAATGCTTCTTCTGCATCTCCATGAGCTGCTGAATTGTCAAGCCTTGAGACCACCCCATGCCTTGACAATTCCAACTCAGAATGCTCATTACAGATTGGACAGTCCTTCCTTTAGGACCGCCTCAGAGCCTTTGAGTTTCTTGGAAGAGGACAGAGGCACAACTGAACTCTTTTGCTTTCTTTTCGGACCACCAATTTCTTTTCCTTTCGACACCACTATCGGACCCAGACTTGCATCAGAAACTCCAATCCCCAGCTTGCGTGATCCTTTACCAGGACGTTTCCTAGGAACTCTCCTCAGAAGTGGATTCGTAAGAACCCCACTCGGAAACCCGTTGAACTTCCCTGAAGAGAGAAAAAAAACTCTGGTGTTTGGTCTTGTTCTGGAGAGTCCAAAGGAGCCAAGGCTGGGATGAAACATTCTCAACATGACTAGACTCAAGGGCATATGCCATCAATTTAGGCTGATCCTGCTTGCCAATCCAAATCATAGGCCTGTGAGAGACAGAGTCGTATTCAAATATAACCCTTTTCCCTTGTCTAAGTATGTGGTCACGATCGGAACAGATTCCAAATTTACAGTGAGACGCTTTGCAATCCGATCCTTTTCTGCAGCTCGAACCGTCGATCTGACTCTCTCTTCTCTGACGGCTCTATCTTCATCATTTGCTGCTGCAATATAAGTACACAACTCATCAAAAACATCTTTAGAAATTTTTGGTCTACCTGTCACCGGATAGATTCCCACTTTATCATTTCCCTACACTCCAAAGAATGTATCTGATTCAGCGAGAGAGAGGCTTCTCTTTAGTTTGTCCGGCTGCCATTTATCTTTCCTCTGTTGAGCTTCCTCCTTTCTCTTCTTCACCATTAGAGGACATACACTCTGGTCATGAATCAAACGTTGACAAGAGTAGCAACCTTTTTGAACCTTCTTGTAAAAGAAGAAGATGGTAGTCATCTCACCATTTGGAAGTTTAACTTCTTTAGATTTTCTCAGAGGTCGTATAACATCAAATAGAACCTGAACACGGACGAAATCTTGACTTTGAGCTTTGGTAGGGTCAAAAGCCACCACTTTAAATTTTCCAATAAGGTCCGCCAAGGCTGTGATAGCTTTCTCTGTTCTGTAATTGAGAGGGATGTTACTTATCTGAACCCACATCAATGTGTGTTGAAGAAAATCGTCAGGGGGATTTTCCATCCAGCGTTCCATAACCAAACCCCATTCGTTGAAGCACTGAAAACCTGTAACGACCCCAAACACTGGGTCCAGAAAGCTCATTTGTATTTTTTTCAGAAACCCTAATTTTTTTCTTTAAATGTCCGATATCTTTCTAAGCGTTCGGAATCATGAAAATATAAGGCTACCATCGGATTCAGGGCGTCGAGACGGGTCCGTAGCCACCAAGATCGCCTCAAGCCTACACTGGACGCGCCCTCACGCTCCATCCCAAGTGCTCGTGTGTAGGTCACGCGCCACCATTCCCGTCAACCGCCGTCTTCTCCGGTAAGTCGTTGACCTTGACCGTTGACTTTGACTAGATGATCTGTTGTCCGTTTTTCATCGTTCGAAGGCCGTTCTCACTCGATTTTCGTGCTGATTTCAGATTTAGCATCCGTTTGAGCATCCGAAGTCCCGAAGTTGCAGTTATCATCCGCTTTGCTAAGGTGAGGATTATTTCGAAACAAGAGCCATACTTTCGTCTAGAACTTCGTAGATGGAATCTAATACTAAATGTAATCCGTTTTCTCTGATCGAGTATAGATAGTTATTGTTTGTTAAATCAGACTTAGGAATATAAATGATTCAGCCCAATTGGTTGTGCATGTTAAAACTGATAATTGTTTGTTATATATTATGTATTCATATATATATATATATTTATATATTAGATAGATAATATTGCATGTTAGACGTTAGAGAGTTGTGGGGGTATCGGCAGGAGTTCGGTATCA
>KE156095.1:0-13837 GCA_000411075.1 Sisymbrium irio
TAAAGAGGTAGTCTTAACTACCCAATACAAAAGTGTCTTAATCTAACTTTGATCAAGTTCAGAGTTGTTGTTGTTCGTTCTTGGCTTTGGTATGGATCAAAGCTTGGGGCCTTATCATTTTGGTATCAGAGCATCGCTCATTTTTTTCTTTTTTCTACATTCACAATACCACCAAAGAAATCCAAAGGGAAACAGACCTTGACTCGTACCGTCTCGAGAGAGTCAATGGTGAGCACAAAGGACCGAGTCGACATGATGGAGACCAGCTTGGGGATGATGCAGGACGAGATGCAGAAAATGCGTACGTCCATGGAAGATCAGTTTGCCTGTATGATGGAGGCAATCACCAACAACCGAGAGATTGGGCTAAGTGCTCAACAGGGAGTCGGAGATCAGAGGGGAGCCCTCAATATGCGTCCATCCATCGAAGCGATAATGAAAATCCATTCGCACCACCAACTACAGCTCCGCCCATACATGTCAAAATTGACTTTCCGAGATTCGTCGGCGGGGATCCAGGGGAGTGGCTTTGCAAAGTATGACAGTATTTTGAATAGCATGAAATGCCGCGTGACCAACTCGTACGTTTTACGTCATTTCATCTTGATGGTGTTGCCAATGCTTGGTGGCAAGCTATCTCGAAAGCTCTACGTGATGATCAGATCCGTATCACGTGGGAGATATTTGAAGAAGAACTTTGGACAAGGTTCGGGCCTACAGATGGAGAGAATTTTCACGAAGCTTTATCACGGATCCGACAGACGGGTACACTACGCGATTACCAAGAAGAATTTGAGAGACTTCAAAACAAAATCCATGGAAGGTCACAAGCCGCACTTGTTGGAATGTTCATGGGCGGACTCCAACCATCCATTGCTGATGGAATCCGGATGTTCTGACCGTAGACACTCAAAGAGGTTATCAACTACGCCCGGCTACAGGATGCTCAACTCCAGCGCCAAAGAAGAGGTGCGAGTTCCACAAGATCTTTCACACGATTTGCCAATCGATCAACCCCAGATCATGAAGCACCGGAACAGTTGCCGAAGAAGCTAAGCTGGGATGAACTAAAAAAGAAACGGAGCCTTGGCCTGTGTTTCAGCTGTGATGAGAAATACACGCCCGGTCATCGCTGCCGTAAACCACAACTCTTATTAATGGAAGGCGAAGAAGATGAACCAGACACAGACGAAATCGAGCCACATGTCAAAGAAGCGGAGATCACTTTGCAAGCTCTAACGGGATGGGGATCCTCAAAAACTATGCGCGTCCAAGCAGTAATCACTCGGCAGAAGATGGTCACACTGATAGATAGTGGCTCGACGCATAACTTTATCAGTGAGGAAGCAGCAAATAAACTCAACCTGACTTTAACGGCAACAAAACCCTTCTCTGTTCGCGTTGCCGACGGCCACCCCTTGCAGTGTCGAGGTTCGTACCGCGAAGTAGCCATGGATCTCGGCAGAGCAACATTCATCGTGGATCTGTTTGTCTAGATCTGGTTTTGGGCATTCAATGGCTGGAGACATTAGGCCCAACAATTTGTGACTGGAAGGCCCAGTCTCTTTCTTTCCTGTGGGGCAACGAGCAAAAGGTGATACATGGGCTTCAATATTCACATATACAACAAGCCCAACTTTAGGAAATCACAAAGGAAACTCGTCTTGGTCGTAAAATTTTTGTCCTCACGATTCAGACTACTCACGATGCCGCCGTTGATGTTTCCGACGAGATTAAACAACTGCTTGACAAATTCAATGGAATTTTTCAACCTCCAACGGAGCTTCCACCGCCGCGTGAGATCGAGCACCACATCGTTCTCAAGAAAGGATCTGATCCGGTTAATGTGCGTCCATATCGATACGCATATTTTCAGAAAGACGAGATTGAACGGCAAGTCCAAGACATGTTGAAGGCCGGTTTGATTCAACCGAGTTCTAGTCCTTTCTCATCTCCGATCCTGTTGGTAAAGAAGAAGGATGGGTCTTGGCGTTTTTGCACGGATTATAGAGCACTGAACACAGTGACAGTCAATGACCGATTTCCCATTCCTACCGTCAAAGATATGATTGACGAGCTTCATGGTGCGTGCATCTTCACCAAATTGGATTTAACAGAGGGATATCATCAAGTACGTGTACACTCTCCTGACGTTCTAAAAACCGCTTTCCGTACCCACAATGGCCATTACGAGTATCTCGTCATGCCCTTTGGCCTGTGCAATGTTCCCTCAACATTCCAGTCCCTTATGAATTCAGTTTTTCGAGCTCATCTACGTAAGTTCGTTCTGGTCTTTTTTGACGATATATTGGTGTATAGTTCTTCGTGGGAGGAGCATCTGACTCATGTGTGTATCGTCTTGGAGCTGCTACAACAACATAAGCTCTTTGTCAAGATGTCTAAATGTGAGTTCGGGAAACCAGAGTTGGAGTATCTCGGGCACATCATCTCAGGTGACGGTGTTAAGGTGGACCAGACAGAAATTCAGGCTATGCAAGTTTGGTCGACTCTTACAACAATTACTGAGTTGCGGGGATTTCTTGGCCTCACCGGCTACTACAGAAAATTTTTTCGAGACTATGGTCTTATTGCCCGGCCTCTCACCAATTTGCTGAAGAATTGTAGATTTGACTGGTCGGCGGCGGCAGAGGAAGCCTTTACCAATCTCAAGACCGCTATGATCTCTACACCAACACTTGCCATGCCTGATTTTACACTCCCATTTGTGATACAGACAGATGCGTTCGGAGAAGGAATTGGAGCTATCCTAACACAGAATGGATGTCTTATTGCGTTCATGAGCCGCTCGTTAGGTGTTGCAAAGCAAAACTGGTCCACTTATGCTAGAGAGATGCTGGCCATCGTTGTTGCCATACAAACGTGGCGACCATATCTCCTAGGTCGTCGTTTTAATATCCAGACGGACTAACAAAGTCTTCGCTTTCTCCTCAAACAGCGAATTCTCACACCTGAGCAACAAAAGTGGATGGGGAAATTCGTGGGATACGATTATGAAATCGTTTACAAACCCAGTTTGGCCAATGCAGCAGCTGATGCACTCTCTCGTCGCTCAGACAATCCTCTTCTCAATGCTATCTTTGTTCAGCACTCAACTTTATGGGACGAGCTCCGACAAGCTGCAAAAACGGATGCGTACCTGCTCAAACTAGGAAACTTGGCAGCCAAGTCACCCGGTCAACCATACGCATGGAAAAACGACATGCTTTACTACAACAATCGTGTCGTCATTCCACGGAATTCCCCTCTCATCACCACGTTGTTACACGAATACCATGATACACCACTTGGCGGTCACTCAGGTACTCTCCGAACATTCAAACGTCTAGCTCAGCAGTTCTATTGGCCATCCATGCACCGTACGATACACGACTACATTGCCGCGTGTGATACTTGTCAAAAGGCGAAATCTGAAACACTTGCTCCAGCCGGATTGCTACAACCGCTACCCATTCCACATCATGTCTGGGAGGACATTTCGATGGACTTCGTTGATGGTCTTCCAAAATCTGAGGGTCATACAACGATCATGGTTGTTGTTGATCGACTTACAAAGTCAGCGCACTTGGTTCCGTTGATGCACCTCTACACAGCTCGTTCCGTTGCAAACAAATTCATCGACAATGTTGTCAAACTCTACAGTATGCCCCGTTCTATCCTCAGTGATCGTGATCCTGTGTTTGTGAGTTCTTTTTGGCGTGAGTTTTGGAAACTTTCTGGTACAAAATTTCGAATGTCCTCTGCTTACCACCCACACACAGATGGACAAACAGAGGTTGTGAATCGATGCATTGAGTAATTCTTACGGTGCTTTGTCCACAATCGGCCAAAGCAGTGGAGTGCTTTGTTACCCTGGGCAGAATTTTGGTACAACTCGACGTATCACCCATCCACCGGAATGTTACCATTTCAGGCATTATATGGCCGTCCTCCCCCTCTATTTCCTGCATATGAGGTTGGCTCAACGATTATCAATGAGCTGGATGAACAGTTGTTGTCACGTGATGAAATTCTGCAGGAGTTGAAAGGCCATTTGGAGAACGCCAACAACCGTATGAAGCAAGTCGCTGACTCTAAGAGGAGAGACGTGAATTTCCAAGTTGGTGACTGGGTTTTCATTCGCCTACAGCCTTATCGACAACACTCGGTCTTCAGAAGAACATCTCGAAAGCTATCCAATAGATACTATGGACCGTTTCAAGTTACAGAACGCATTGGCCCTGTTGCGTACAAGTTGAAGCTTTCGGAGGGAAGTTGCATCCATCCAGTGTTCCACGTATCTAAACTCAAGCTACGTCTTGCCACCGATTCACCTGCAACAGGAAATTTTCCACCACTTCGAAGTAATGGTGAACTCTGTCTTCAACCCGAGTTCGTCATTGCACAACGACAAGTTCGCAATGGTCAAGACAACGTAATGGAGTCATTGGTTCAGTGGAAAGGCTTACCGCGTGAAGAAGCAACATGGGAACACACGTTACAACTCAAGTTAAGTTTTCCTGCACTGAACCTTGAGGTCAAGGTTCCTTTTTACGGGAGGAGTAATGATGAGATCATAATTGGCACGGATGACGTGGAAGATAGCAGGAGGAAATCTTCGCAAATGAGAAAACCGAACCGCAAGTTTTCTCATGAAGACTAAAATTCTTTATTTAATTATTTCCTTATTTGCAAATAAGAGAAACTGATCTTCCTGAGTCAAAAGGAAACAGTTTCTCCATTTCCCATTTTCCCTAAGTTGTAGATCATGGTGAGTACACGACACTTTGTTTCCTTGTACTTTTTCTATTTAAATCAATGAAAAAAACCATAAAGAGGTAGTCTTAACTACCCAATACAAAAGTGTCTTAATCTAACTTTGATCAAGTTCAGAGTTATTGTTGTTCGTTCTTGGCTTTGGTAGGGATCAAAGCTTGGGGCCTTATCACATGATCATCCAGAGCATAGAAGATGAGGATCTGTGAAACAAAATCATGAAGGAAGACAAAGTTGTGGTATGTTTCAAGTTCTAGACAAACTCTATACATCTTCACCGAGAAGGATTTACCTAAAGCAAAAGCTGTATGGTTTTAAATTGAACGAAAGTCAGTCTATTGAGGAAAAATATCGATGAGTTTTGAGGGCTTGGTTTCTGATCTTAGTTATATGAATGTCTCTATATCTGATAAAGAGCAGGCTTTACTTTTGTTGGTCTCTATACCAAAGCGATTTGATCATCTTAGAGACGTGCTACGGTATTGTAGAACAAGCCGTACACTAGATGATGTCATTTGTGCTGTACTAGTCAAAGAGTTAGACTTTGGTTCAGTTGACAAAGATCAAAATCCTAGCAAAAAAAGTACTAGAGTAAGGTTGAAATCCAAAGGGAAGAAGGGGTTTGCTGGATTTTTGGGGAAGATGGATCTTCAAAGAATCTTGACAACAACAACAACAACAAAGTCTCAAATCTCGAGTTTTCTGAGAATTATGTTTTTGATCAGTTGTGGCGAGTTCCTTTGGTATCAATGTCTCTAAGTGTCAATGGTGATTAACTTGATTGACAAGAAAAAGGGAGGTTAATACTTTTCGGCGAGTAAGTGATTGATTAAAAATAATGATGTCATTAATAACTTTAAACCTCTCCTTGGACTGATTCTAAAAACGGAAGAGAAAAACACAAAAAATACATTCATTTACGAAAATAAAATATGTAAACAGTTCCTTAACAATATAGCGTGTGACCCAAGTTGTGCCTTGAATAGAATGAACCCTAATTTCAACTCCCTTGTTCCAAATCATCGATCATCTTATAGCACAGTCCGGCAGAAGGGGCAAGTGTTTTTGCGTTGAAGCCACTCCAAGAGACATTGATCGTGGAAGACATGGGAACAGGTCATGCGTGTAGGGACACCATGTTTCAAATTCGAACCACCAAGATTGTCGAGACATATGGAACACGGCTCTCTATCCATCTTAGAAATCCTCAAGTCCTCTTCATTTATCTTCCCTAGTTGAACCATGCTTAGCAATGGAGAGGGAGTTACTTTGATGGTGATGGTCAAGATAAAACCTTTACGACCAAAACCTAACTGCGTTGCAGCCGAATCAATCTCTGGGGCTAGGTATCGAGATAGCCAACGGTGGCTAACGTGTGAATCTAGGAGAAGCTCGCTACGGCTAAACCCTAACTTGGTTGCAGACTTTGAGAATTGAGATAGTTGGGGATAACCAACGTCGGCTGATGAGTTGATCTTGGAGAAGCCCTAGGATACAGCGACGACTTAAAAAACGAGGGAGACTGATATTGAGGTGAACGCTTGGGGAAACCTGAATCTCATCAAATATTGTGTCGACGACGATAATGATTGAGTTTACGCAACTTTCTGAACGTCCCTTACATTTGACGTCGCTCATCAACTCCAGATGGCTGAACTCCACATGAGGACGAATCATGTTTGAAAACAAATGGTACGTAAGAGAATATTCACAAGAAATTTGCAAAGGTTCTAATGGTTATGTTAAATGAGATATATATAAGCGCCTCGTCAAATGGGATTTCCTTTTTGTTTCACGCGTTAACGGTTATATATCGAGTAGTTTCCTTTTTTATTCGTTCTGTTTTGATATGAAGTTTCCTTCTTTTTTTTGTTGATCTTTTAGGTTGCGACAATTATAAATTGATTTACTTTGTAATTATGAGTATCAATAGCTGAATAATGTGGCGTATGAATACTGCTCAAGGTATTTTGTAAGGCAGTTTGAAAGACTCACTCACGCCAAGATTTTGTAAGATGTTTCATATCATACTGCAACAGAAAAAATGTGGTACCTAGATTTTTGTTGCCAATGTTGTGATATGAATTTGAAACCAAGCTAGAAGAACAATCAGAATTAAGGAGTCATTAACGTTTTGTCTTCTTTTGGCCTGCATACACCTATCTCTACCAAACTAGAAGACTGAACTATCAGATTTGTTGGAACTCAGAGAAAACTGCAGGTTTTGCTGTTGCAGGTTTCTCTTTTCTCTGTTACTGTTTTACTCTTCCTCTCACACTCTTTCTTTTGTTCGTTTGCTTAGAGAGGATAAAGAAACACTTTGCTCATTTCATGTCTACATCTTTTCTTTGATCCAATCTTTTTCTCATTGATCGGATACCTTTCTTTCTTACACACACATACACATTTATATTGGGCTTTCTACTTGCTACACATAGTTGCACACTTACATACACATACAAGCTACTTCAACTTGCATCCTAGTCTCTTAGTACTAGATATGTGGCTCACTTCTGACCACACCTTTACTTGACAGCTATGACACACGTTAAACTACTTTAACTCAGCAACTTAACTTAGTTAGCTTCTAACCAAACTAACTACTCTTCTTATTAATCTTGTTTGCCAACTCATCTTGACTTCTTCTTCTTCTTTGTTGACGTGGTCAACCTTGACGTCTTCTTGCCGTGTCGTCTTCTTCTCCACATCTTCTCCTTCGTTGCTTCTCTGCTTTTGCTTCTTTTTTCTCCTGCAACTTCTTCATTGTTTTCTTTGTTGTAGGATTTAATCACAGGTTCAATATTCCAACAAGATTAAGGCATAATTTGAAATGGGTTGCTTCATTTATCTTCTTCAGTATTTTAGAAATCCATATGCATTTTTATGTAGCTAAAAGATGTACATTATGGAATCAAACGCTTTGGAGTAACGCAGATTCGTAAGACCCTTGGGGTGAATGAAGAATGGACCACCCGCCAAAATGTTCTCTTGCACAAAATTGCTGTGAAACTTTGATTGTAGTAAGGTAATAACTTCTGTATGTGTTCACATTCGCAATATGCCCTCTCTGCTTGAAACTTGTTTAAGAACTTGATGTGTATCAACTTATAAGGCTACAGTTACGGTGATTATCTCAGTTTCAATTATTTTAGCTTCACTGAGGCAACACTCCCTGTCTCCTTCTTAGCAAACTAGATTTGTCCCTTTACGTAATTATCATTCTATACTAGGTTTTTCAGATCCGACGAACTGCTAGTGCATGTTAAATAGAGCGACGTGATCTCCTTTTTTTGTCCTTATACTGGCCAATATATCCTGATCATTTTGGGCACTTCAGGCATTTGCTTTCTTACACTTGCAAAAAGTTGGACTTTGGTTCGGTCTACAAAGATCAAATTGCTGGCAAAAAATAAGTATAGAGAAAGGTCGAAATTAAATCCAAAGGGAAGAAAGGGGTTTGCAGGATATGTACGTGGGGAAGATTATTTTGTATTAAGACTATATGATAAAAAGATTTCCATTGAAGTTATGAACGATTATGGAGGTTTATGGAATGAAAAGTAATGATATTTATCAAAACAAAATTGTTTCAAAACGCTAAAAGAAAAGAAAACAAGAATTACATTTACTTACGAAATTAAAACCACATAGACTTACTCTTTGAAACCTTATAATTGATGAAGAATTACAAAGAAATTTAACAAATAGAGGAGAGCGTGTGACCCAAGTCGTCAAAAATCAATCGATGAAACCCTAATTTTCCCCATCATTCGAAACCATCGAACGATCGTACAACACAGTCCGACACAAAGGGCAAGTATTTTTGCGTTGAAGCCACTCCAAAAGACAGCCATCGTGGAAGACATGGGAACAGGTCATGCGTGTAGGGACACCGTGTTTCGAATTCGAATCACGAGAGACGAGATCGTCGAGACAGATGGAACACGGTTCTGTTACCACTTTCAAACTCTTGGTTTCCTCTCTATATCTGACCCTCCCTAATAGTATCNACTTCTTCATTGTTTTCTTTGTTGTAGGATTTAATCACAGGTTCAATATTCCAACAAGATTAAGGCATAATTTGAAATGGGTTGCTTCATTTATCTTCTTCAGTATTTTAGAAATCCATATGCATTTTTATGTAGCTAAAAGATGTACATTATGGAATCAAACGCTTTGGAGTAACGCAGATTCGTAAGACCCTTGGGGTGAATGAAGAATGGACCACCCGCCAAAATGTTCTCTTGCACAAAATTGCTGTGAAACTTTGATTGTAGTAAGGTAATAACTTCTGTATGTGTTCACATTCGCAATATGCCCTCTCTGCTTGAAACTTGTTTAAGAACTTGATGTGTATCAACTTATAAGGCTACAGTTACGGTGATTATCTCAGTTTCAATTATTTTAGCTTCACTGAGGCAACACTCCCTGTCTCCTTCTTAGCAAACTAGATTTGTCCCTTTACGTAATTATCATTCTATACTAGGTTTTTCAGATCCGACGAACTGCTAGTGCATGTTAAATAGAGCGACGTGATCTCCTTTTTTTGTCCTTATACTGGCCAATATATCCTGATCATTTTGGGCACTTCAGGCATTTGCTTTCTTACACTTGCAAAAAGTTGGACTTTGGTTCGGTCTACAAAGATCAAATTGCTGGCAAAAAATAAGTATAGAGAAAGGTCGAAATTAAATCCAAAGGGAAGAAAGGGGTTTGCAGGATATGTACGTGGGGAAGATTATTTTGTATTAAGACTATATGATAAAAAGATTTCCATTGAAGTTATGAACGATTATGGAGGTTTATGGAATGAAAAGTAATGATATTTATCAAAACAAAATTGTTTCAAAACGCTAAAAGAAAAGAAAACAAGAATTACATTTACTTACGAAATTAAAACCACATAGACTTACTCTTTGAAACCTTATAATTGATGAAGAATTACAAAGAAATTTAACAAATAGAGGAGAGCGTGTGACCCAAGTCGTCAAAAATCAATCGATGAAACCCTAATTTTCCCCATCATTCGAAACCATCGAACGATCGTACAACACAGTCCGACACAAAGGGCAAGTATTTTTGCGTTGAAGCCACTCCAAAAGACAGCCATCGTGGAAGACATGGGAACAGGTCATGCGTGTAGGGACACCGTGTTTCGAATTCGAATCACGAGAGACGAGATCGTCGAGACAGATGGAACACGGTTCTGTTACCACTTTCAAACTCTTGGTTTCCTCTCTATATCTGACCCTCCCTAATAGTATCATCCTCAATAAGAAAGCCTTCAACGATAACGACTCGTCTAGAGGAGGAGAATCAGACCTAACCACGACGTTATGGTAAGTAACACTGTAGAAGATGTCCATGACAAAACCGTTGCGGCCAAAACCTAATTGGTTTGCAGTCCTTGAGATCGCTACGGCTAAATGTTGACATAACGGAAGGTGGCTATTAGTGTTCCAACGGAGACTGCTACAGTGTTGGTCCCTGAGAAGTTGTAGCAGTATGTCGGACGGACTTGAACTACGGAGGTTGATATTGGTGAGAACGGTTGGAGAAAGCGGAGTAGACGGGCCGGTTAAGATCCGATGACCGGTGGTTGGGTTTTCAAGAACCTCACAAGATTTTGTTTCGATGGTGATGTTGACTGAGTTTACGAATCCTTGTGATGGAGAAAGTTTACTCGCTCGGGTGACCCGAAAATATACTTGCGGAGAATTCATGTTGGAAAACGCAGATTGAAGAAAACTCCGAACAAAAGAGAGACTGACGGAAATTGATTTTGGGAGAAACAGAGAAGAAAGAGAATTATGAAATAAAAAAAGCAATCGAGAGAATGTGTTGTGCTGTGGTTTAAGGTTATGTAGGAGAGATAGATATAAAGTTTTATTTTCTTATTAACGGTCATATTTTGATCAGTTTCCTTTTTTCTTGTTCTGTTACATAAAGTTTAATTTTTCTTGTCAACAAACAAATTTCCATTTTTTCGGGGGTCTTCTGGATCGACCACGTGCATTTGCGAATTTTTACGTTGTAATTTCAGGTGGCAGATCTGTAAATATCCTTTTAATTGAGATTCAAAACCTAAAGATTTCCTTTTCTAGTTCGTTTTTAATTGTCAACAAAAAAAAATGTTTTTTTCTTTAACATGTATAGCGGCCGGAGTTTGCATCATGAGGTGGTGTGATCAGGAAAACGAGACTTAATTTCAGAGAGTTTTCTGTGTGTATAATTACAAGGAGTTCAACGAATTGTCTATAAGGACATAAACTATGATTACGTTTTGAGCTGTTTGCATCCTCTTGCGACTATGGTCGAATCGAGATTTAGTTTAGTTTTGTTGTTTCGTTTTAAGTTTAATCAAATCTTACTTTATCAGAACAAAATCAAATATTTGATAACTTTTCCTATTAAAATAGAGATATATTGACTCAAATCACTGCAAGAGTCTGTTGTTCATAAATTATTAATTTCATAAACAGCGTACAACTAAAGAAAATTTGGGTAAACAGCGTACAACTAAAGAAAATTTGGGTAAACTCAGATCATCTTTTAGTTGTTAGGGACGACTCATCATTGTCTTAAATTCCTCAAAGCTGACAAAACCATCCTTGTCTGCATCCACGGCTCGAACCATCTCGACACGTTCATCCATCGAATACTTCTCTCCAAGATGCTTCAACACGACGTGAACCTCACTTGCTGAAATCTTTCCATCACCATCAGTATCATAAATATCAAAAACCTTTTTCATATCAGCTTCTTCGTCACTGTTTTTTCCTCCGTTGCGGCCAACAACAAAGCACTGACCAAATTCTAAAACGTTGATTTGACCATCACCGTCAATGTCGAGCTCTCTAAACAACTCATTGACTTGTTCTGACGTCATTGAAGGAGAGAAAGCACGGATTCCCTCGGAGAATTCGTTCACTGATATGTAACCATCTTTGTTATGGTCCACTTTTTCAAAAACCTCAACGTAATGCATTGTTTTTTGGAATGAAAAATATGAATGATATATAGAAACAGAGAACTTCTCAAGATCTCAATAACACAAGATTAATAAAGACTCTCTGTATTAATAACTTTAGAAACTTATTCAAAACTAAAGTTCTCAACAACACAATAATCCTCAAGCTCTCAAACACAATATCTCTCTTAAGTGTTACTACAACCTAACAACTATTTATATAGTTAAACGATCACAAGACTTCCTTTTTTCACAATTTCCTTTTCTTAGGATAATTCCTAAATTTCTTATGTTTATCTAACTCCTAAACATAGTCACTTTTCCTAATCTAATTCGGATTGCTTGTGAGTCAAACTTAATCTAACATGATAATGTACAAGTCTATGAATGAAGAGGTCTTGAGGGATCTATATTTATAGAGAAAAATGTACAAATATTCACGACGGTCAAAAATCTCATTCAAATCCAACATTCGTAATTAACCAAGGACGGTCGAAAACCTCATTCAAATCCGACACTCGTAATTAATAGAAGAACTTATCGTGAGATTTCACCGGTTTACCTTATCAATTGTTATATTGTAGTTTCTGAAAAATTGGTTAGATTTGTTTCTTCTATTTTATTAAAAAAGAAGTTTAATATGAAAATAACATTATTTTACCATTATTTTACCGTAATATATTACGATTCATGTCATTATTTAATTTGTTAAAATTTCATTAAAGATAATATAAATATTAAAAATTTTAGATTTAACCATAAATAAAATTTAATGTATCTAAAACTTTAAAACAAGGATCCCATTTCCCTAATTGATTAAAAACAAAAATTATAATTGAAAATAATGGATCCCATTTTTTTAATTAATTAAAAACGAAAAATAACAATTTAAACCATTGGATCTCACGTCTTTAACTAATTAAAAACGAAAATAATAAAAATAAATCTATATAGTAGATATTAAATCAAATTATAAATATGACTAAATAATATAATAAATTAATTATTTTTATAAATCACATCATAAAATCATATTTTGGTAAATATACACATAAACTAACATAAAATATATTTGGTAGATATATAAAATAACATAAAAATATTTGAAATTTGGTATATATATATATTCACTGTAATTTTTAAATAATAAATTGTAAAATTATAAATGATTGTTTTGATAAAAAATCTATTCAGCTTAATATCTCAACTCACAAAAATTTAATTTAATAATCAAAATCCAAAAATATGAAAAAGTTAATTTTACTAACTTTTCATATATTAAGTTATTTACTTTTATAAATAAAATATTTATATTAATAAAACTAAATATTTTAAAAATAAAATAAAAAATAATTCTGTGCTTATGTGCGGATCAGAGTACTATTGAAATATATGGTTATTTTTATAACTATGGGTTTTTATAATTTATTTTATTATAATAATATAAAATATTTAGAAAATAAAAAATAGTTTAAAAAGATTAGTTAATTTATTTTATTTAAATTTTACTGAATAAAANACCAAGTTCTACTTTTCCATTCCGTGTTTTCCGTAGTTCTTCAACGAACCTGTTTATTATTGATGAAACAGTAGATATTAAATCAAATTATAAATATGACTAAATAATATAATAAATTAATTATTTTTATAAATCACATCATAAAATCATATTTTGGTAATATACACATAAACTAACATAAAATATATTTGGTAGATATATAAAATAACATAAAAATATTTTAAATTTGGTATATATATATTCACTGTAATTTTTAAATAATAAATTGTAAAATTATAAATGATTGTTTTGATAAAAAAATCTATTCAGCTTAATATCTCAACTCACAACAATTTAATTTAATAATCAAAATCCAAAAATATGAAAAATTTAATTTTACTAACTTTTCATATATTAAGTTATTTACTTTTATAAATAAAATATTTATATTAATAAAACTAAATATTTTAAAAATAAAATAAAAAATAATTTTGTGCTTATGTGCGGATCGTACTATTGAAATATATGGTTATTTTTATAACTATGGATTTTTATAATTTATTTTATTATAATAATATCAAATATTTAGAAAATAA
>KE156095.1:19126-34072 GCA_000411075.1 Sisymbrium irio
AAGCGGAAGATGTGAATGAACCAAAGCACAGACCTGAGCGACAGCGGACAAGACTATGCAGGAGATCTGGGTTTGGACTAAAAATCAAAGTGAGTAGACGCCAAAAGATAGAGCAGCACTTGGATCCGGGGGGTCAGGAGGCTCAGGAGGTTCCGGAGGGTCGAGTGAGGACACCAATGAGGCTAGATCTGGAAAACCAGAACTTGACGGCAAGAGGTTTGAAAGAGAAGCCGGAGAAAACGAATAAAAGCAGGGAGCTTCAACTGTTGTGGCCACCAGTGTATCATTTCTAAAAGTTGCAGAGAAAATCTTCACCGTCCTCGAGTGAAAGGTTTTGGACACAACCCTTGAGGGACATAAAACACGAGGAAACACAGCATGGCTCCACCTTGTTCGAGGTCTCAGGCACTGCTTTTTGAATTTCGGATTGGGAGAGATAAATAGCGGCGGAGGCTTTGGAGGAGGAAGGAGGAGGAGAAACATGGAGAATGGGCCAGCACCGGTCATCAACGCCATGGGAGCAGGAGCGGAGATGCTAAAACGCCGGAGGAGGAGGAAAACAAACCTGGTTCGGGACGAGACGACCGGGAAGAAGAGTTCCGGCGGCTCCATCGGGAAGAGGGCCAGAGAGAGTTTCTAAAGATCTGTGTTTTCATAATAGGATATTATAAGTCTGAATCAATCGTTTTGGAGAGAACTGAATCAAGTATGATAAGATGGGGTAAACAAAGTAGATAAAAAGATTGAAAACAAGAGGAAAGAGAACATATATATATATATATGAAAATGATATATAATACAAAGAATATAAGAAAGATACAATACTAATGATGTGTTGAATATCATAGTTTCTTGCCAACGACTAGACTTTACAAATCATGCAAATAGGTTTTTTTGTCTTGGAACTTTGCATTTTTCTCAAAATTAAAAATCTGAAATAATACAAATTAGATTATATAGCCGTTTTCCTAAAAAAATTTCTTGTAAATTGGCAATTTGTAGTTACAAATAAAATATATTTTCTCACATATTATTATTATATTAGATTTTTTCCCAATCCTTTTTTTCCATGTTGTTTTTGTGATTTCGTAGTTTGTACAAATTTAACTTCTCTATACTCTTCTACTCCAATTTCTGATGCAATTTTTTTATGCCCATATATGGCAGCAAACCTTGGTTACGGAGGACTATAGAACCATTCTAGAAACTAAGCTTTTAAAATCATTCTGAAAACTATAGAACCAGAGTAAGACAGGATAAAATGATTGTGGTTGGATTACGATAGTTTTTGAAATAATAATGAAAATCTTAAGTCTTTATATGTTCTCTAATTGCATGTGTGCAGCAGGTCAGTCACAAATGGTATGAGAGATAACCTCTAGTAAATCTTCAAGTTTTGTAAGTTTTAATATTTCTTCCATTTTTGTTCAGTTTTTCTTCTATTGAGTTTGTTGTTTTTGCCTAGAAATTTTCTCACGATTGAAGCTTGGAGAAATCATTCAGGGAACTACAGTGTAATCCTACTAAAAATTTTCAAGTATGTTCATTTTGAATTATTTTCTTTTACTTTTGTTTACAGTTTGATCTTGCGTCTGTTTTCCTCTGCAGTAGCATATTTCATAGTCTGATATGACTGCATCTCAGTGAAAGTTATATAGGTTCTTCTCAATCATTACTAACCCTCGAGCTTAATATCTTTTACTAGTTCTCGGTTACTCTATGATAAAAGTACATATGGGGGCACCTTGAGCTTCTATCAAGAAAAAGTCTTCCTTCATCATTCTGACCTTTTTTGTATAAAAATATTTTGATTAGTCGGTTTTGATTGTTGAGGGTTAGAGTTCTTGGCGTTTAGTTGCAACCGGTTTCTGACCCAACCTCATGAATTCTGTGGCACCACCAAACAAGTTCCTCTTATTTTATGTATGTCTCATACAAACTATTTTTCATCAGATACCTTAAAATTTGTTGAGTTCATTTCTCCTAGGTAATCACAATACGCTAACGCTATTTCTGAGCTGCTAGGTGCCTAAGGGCACAAGGGATCCTTTAAGCATATTAATGCATGCATCTTTAAGAAGTGCAGTCCATAGCTATGAATATAATTTACATTACATATAAGGTGACAGAGGAGGAAGAAGCCAAAGAACTATAGCTATGAAAAAAATTTACATTATATATAAGGTTACAGAGGAGGAGGAAGCCAAAGAACCTGAGCAAGGCACAAACTTGTGGAAAAGGTAATTATTAGAAAACTACTGGGGCTTCCTTACGATGGTTTTGAAATAGTGCTGAAAGTTTTTAAGTATTTAATCACTTATGTGCTTGAACAAAAAAAAAATCACTTATGTGCAGGTCAGTCGCATGTAAATGGAATTTTACAATGTATGAGAGACAATCTCTAGAACTAAATCTTCAAGTTTCATAAGTTTTACTCATTCGTCCGGGTATTTTTGTTCAATTATAATATCTTTTATCTAGTCTTTTGTTTTTTACCTTCTAGCTCGCTTGAAAGTAATTTTGTTTGAAAGCAGCTCAAAATGCTGTTTTTTTTAGCAGTAAGTGATGAGAATCTGTAAGTAGAATATGTAACACGGAATGCTTGAAACTCAATTGAAGAATAGTATAAAGTACACTCATGTTCTTGGAGAATTTAGTCTCTATCTGTCTAGTAAATATTTATCACTAACTCAGACTTTTGTGGTGATTTTTATAGTGCACTGATCGAATAAACTACCCAATTATGTTAACGCCTTTGTGTGAAGAAGAAACTGAAGATACATCTTCCGATATGTAAGAGCAGCATTATTACACGGCATCTACAGAGGTTTTTTGGGAAAAGTAAGGGTGGGTTTCACCAGAAAATGAAGTAACGATTGCTTCTGTGGCCAAATAAACAACATTGTTTGCTTTTTTTCATAGGATCTATGTATATTGGTGATCCGCGATTGGTCATTATTTTATTTTTTTAATTAAGAAAAAAAGAAGTAACTTTCCAAATCTCTAGATGCTCTAAGTAATCTATATTACTTACCCTCTGTTAGCTATGAAAGCACTGGGAAAATAAAAACATATATTAATATACATTTTCCCTTTTTTCTTATACAGTAGCTTGTTTATGCTTATTTTCTGAATCCGGAGTTTTAGTTTATTCTGCAGCAGTTTATGAATGTTGAAAGGCTCGATATTCACTTTTATTTCAACATGAAACTTTCAGTTTATAACCGTCAAGAATCAGAATCTTTTGATGGCTCTAAGCTCAGCCATAGTAAATTAAGATACAGCCGCCACGGACATCTAAAAGTGAAGAAAAAAGCAGATCTAGCCGGTTTTAAAGGAAGAGAAAAATGGACAGCCAAAACATATTGGATTTTTTGTTAACAACATTCATGATAAGTTCTAACTTTTGTGTATATCTAGTAGCTACACTGAAAATGGTTTGTCATTGTAGTTAAAAAATAAATAGCATCTTCCGGAGACTGTTGTGTGCCTAAGGGATATGCGACCAACCAAGCAATTTCTAACTAGACAATTACATTGAAAGACACTTTAGACACTTCCATTATATGGAAAAGTATTTTTAATTGTCAAGATAACTTTTTACTTAACTTATCCCGTAAAGAAATTTAACTTTTCTATTTACTCATCCAAATCGATTCTCTTTTTCACCTTCCAAATATTAAACTCTGCCTTTTTTGGTGTGAAAAAAAAAACGGGGTCCAACAAATAAAAGGATAAAAGACTGAACTCCAGCCTCAGATTCGGGTGTTGAAGTGTTTGCTCCAACAAGGCATTTCGGCTCAAAAGTTACATAGCAACAAGGCGAGGTTTTTTTCTGATTTGGTTTCCTTTACTCATCTGCTGATTTCCACATCAAAGAAAACGTCTCAACAACTACTACAGCTGCTTTTAATCAAGTTTCATTCACCCAAGATGTCGAGACAAAAACTGCATCATTTGCAAATGATGCCAATATATATATCTCCCAAGACTTGAAAGCCTCAGTATTTAAAACGTCTCTTGTCTCCACTTTTCAAATTACCATGACTTTACCTACTGTAGCTGCTGCTGGAACAAGTGATCGGCAAAACAGTAGGGCACTGGTTCATGAAGACCAAGAAGTGGCTACAGTGAAAACTAATTACTTTTCTGTGTCGGAATCTTCTAACAAGGACATAAACTCGAATGAGGACTCGCACCATGGTTTAGAAATGATGACAGCTTCAACGTATAGAATCTTTGGTGGAATATCATGAAATGCTACATACACCATTTGTTGGATTGTGGTCGAGGACGAAGAGGTCGTGGAAGTCAAAGATAGTTTGTTTTAAGTTGTTTTGCTTTGCTTTTTCAAACTCCACCCATCGGCTGTATGATATTCGGATCATAGTGTTGTAACTCTCATTTTAATTAAAAATCTAATAATATTCTGCTCCTTGGTATATACTTGTGTCTGCTGTGTCCAGTGCCGGAGTAATATTTTATATTGCTTTACGCCAACATAAAAACTATGCCCCATATTTTATTTTTGCTTTTTAGTGGAAATATTTTTTCTATGATGCACATAAACAAAAATCATATTGATAATCATATTATTCTATTATTCATAAACAATAATTTTCAAATTGATCATATATTTTTAATACCTTATAAATTTTGAGAAGATAATATTATAAAAAGTATTAAAAAAGGGACAAAATGACCACGATAGAAAAATATTTCATACTCTTAAGATTTTAATTGTTGTCTAAATTAATTTTATCAATAATTTTTTAATCATTTATAAATATACTAAAAAGCCAATTACCTGTTATTCTAATACAAAGGTTTAATAAGTCTTAGTTTAATTAAACCCATTGTTAAATTAATTATATATATAGTTTTTAATAATCTGCCCCTTTTAAATTGGCTGCCCTAAGCAACTGCTTATCTTGCTTATGCTCTCCGCCGGGCCTGCTTGTTTCCACGAAATTTTTTTTTTTTGAACTCACAAGAAATCTAACTAGCCTAAAAAGTATGATTGAATGACATGCATTGTTGTGTTTCTACAATTGTAATGTAACGTTTGTGATTGCATATGATTTTATAAAATCTTTTTCTTAAAAAAAAAACAAAATCGAAAGTCTGAATTTTAGGTCGAGTAGTTTAATTTACTAATCTAATATACTGTAAATGAAACAGATATATTATATCAAAACCAAACGAAATTTTAAAAATATTATGTAACATTGTTTTGGGGGAAATATCCTAGGAATAATTGAAATTCGGATCAACCATGTGAAAATTGATGAGTCATGAGATGACCCATTGGCACAACAATAACGTCGTGAACGTTGAAAGGCGGTTGATAAACCTTATATCGAAAAACGCTGTTATCTCGCCGTTAAATATCTCTATCCAAAAAAATAAAAATAAAAATAATATTCACAGTTGTTTTAAATAAATAATAAAAATTAAAATACATAAAATCAATTGTTTTCGATTGATTTGATCGGTTTTTCTCGAGTCTCGAATGTTGAGAATCTCCGATCGGCCATGAAAGGCGTCTCCTCGGCGCCCGGAGATTACGTCTACTTCAAATCTCAGGTTCCTCTTCACAAGATTCCCGTAAGCTTCTTCCTCCTCTCTTTTGACTTTTCTTGAATTTTCGATTTTGTTGCATTTCTTAGGTTTAATTCTCGATTAATTCCTTAGGGTTTTAATTGTTCTGACTCCAGTTCTTGTATATCCAAGAGTAGTTCAATCGTT
The DNA here is from genome assembly GCA_000411075.1 of Sisymbrium irio. NCBI lineage: Eukaryota > Viridiplantae > Streptophyta > Magnoliopsida > Brassicales > Brassicaceae > Sisymbrium > Sisymbrium irio. Next base: position 24,875 of record KE156095.1, read on the forward strand.
TCTTTTCATCATAGATTTGGCTTATTCAGCAGAATTATTTTGGGTTTTGAATTTAGGATTTGGAAACATTTTGATTGAATGTGTTTTGTGTAGATGTGTGGAGTTTTGGTTGCTTCTTAGTTAGGAAAGGTCATGCTTTGTTTCAATTATTTGGTTTCTTGGAGTGTTTCTTGGTTTATATCTATAGTCTTGTGTGTATCTTTTAACTTGCAGATTGGGACAAAGCAATGGCGTTACTATGACTTTGGTCCAAAGACTGTTCCTCCACTCATATGTATCCCTGGAATCGCAGGAACTGCTGATGTTTACTATAAACAGATTATGTCACTCTCTATGAAGGTTGTTGAATCATCAGATAATGTTTTTTTAACCTTTATCACACTTGTGGTACTGTCTCGTTGGAGACTGATTCTCTTGTCTTCTTGAATGTCGTTTTGAATCTGTAATTCCAGGGTTATCGGGTGATTTCAGTTGACATTCCTCGGGTTTGGAATTATCATGAGTGGATTCAAGCTTTTGAGAAATTCTTGGATACCATTGATGTTCACCATGTAAGATCTACCTTTTAAGTTACAGGTCGCAATCTATGTCTTTATGGCATTGCAAGTGAATGTACTTAACAACCATATCGTTGTTAAACAGGTGCATCTCTATGGTACCTCTCTTGGAGGCTTCTTAGCTCAACTCTTTGCTCATCACCGGCCAAGACGGGTTAAATCATTGGTTCTATCAAATACATATTTGGATACTCGCACTTTTTCTGCTGCCATGCCATGGGCTCCTTTGTATGTCTCTCTTATAGAAATGTTCAATCTTTATATTTTTATTTTTATTGCTCCTTTGTACTGACTCCATACACTTTTTGGATGCACTCTGCAGTGTTAGTTGGACTCCTTCTTTTTTGCTGAAACGGTACGTCTTAACAGGAATACGAGACGGACCTCACGAACCCTTTATCGCTGACTCTGTCGACTTTGCTGTCTCTCAGGTAGTTCCCTTCGATACTTTCTTCAAAGGCTTTAAATAACATGTGAAAAAACTGTTTTACGAGATGAACTTATCACTTCTGTTTGCTCTGCTTTAGGTTGAGACATTGTCAAAAGATGATTTGGCTTCCCGGTTAACTTTGACAGTAGATACTGCTTCTGTGGGATCTCTACTACTCTCTGATTCGTTCATCACTATAATGGATGTAAGTTTTGACTAATTATATCTTAAACGAGTTAGTTTTTTTTGTCGTTTAACGATGCTCTTTCTCCCTCTAAATTCAGACGAATGATTACTGCGCAATTCCACAACTTCTGAAAGATGAACTTACAGAGAGATATCCCGAAGCAAGGAGAGCTTACTTAAAGACGGGAGGAGATTTCCCATTCTTATCACGGCCTGATGAAGTCAATTTGCATCTACAGGTATATATGTATACTCAGAATCTTCTACACAACCCCATTTTCTTATGCATTTACCTGTTTTATGAAAGAAATTTGCATTTACACATTATATTCGTATGTGTAGTTGCACCTAAGGCGAGTTGGAGTAGAACCACGGCCCGAAGTGGTTAAAACCATTTCAAAAGACGGTGCGGATGGCACAGATAGTAGTAGCCAGAGCAAGAAGAAAACTGATGAAGAGAAGGAAGACCGTAGCAACAATTCGCCTCCAGGCTCTGGAAGCTCATCTTCAGATCAATCACCTACATTTCCAGAAAGTTCCGGGAGCTCAAATGATCCACCTTTACCCACAGAAACTATCCAGTTGCATAGTTCGTCAATGGACAACCTCATATTGCTGCAACTGATCACTGGTGAAGTTTATCAGTCGTCCTGTGTGCTTTTCAAGTTGTGTTACTGTACACTGGTTTTGGTTCACGGTGGTTTCATCTCCAGACAATCGGTTTGATGTTTCTTTATTATTTTATTACCTCTTTTGCTGTTAAAATCGTTGTTTATTATTATTTTTTGCCTTCTGGGTTTCTTGATCGGTTTTGGCGTCTCTTGTATTTCGTGTAAGTTGATAGACTAAGCAAGAGTTCTTTGCTTCTTTGTATGTTTCAAGTTAATCACCCTTTTGTGAGAAAACTTTTGGTTTGGTTTGGAATTAAAACCATCGTGCATTCTAATACTTTAAAATTTTGCTCTTTTTAAAACTTGTAATATTATTTTGTTTTCCTCGAATTTACCTCTAACCATATATAATTTACCAGTAATGATCGTAATTCAGTAGCAAAAATCATGTCTATGATTATTCTTCTGTTAACTGTGCTAAAAGATTGTCAAATTCACGAAAGAAGGGTATTTTCATACTGGCTATTTACATGATTGACATCTTTTTTCAATAATTTTAAGTGATGACAGGTCTAACAATAACTTTATTCAGTAGCTAACATTCTTCCGATTTTCCTCCTGATATTTATTTCTTAGTATCTGATATGATCATCGACCATCTTGCGGATCAAGGCAACAAGAACATGGACAAGGAGGATGATATGACTGTGCCTAAAGGAGTTATGACTCGTTCCAGGACCAAGTAGTTCAATGCAGCTGTTGGAAATGCTTTGATCATGACTCGGAAGCAAGAAGGATTCGAAGGAGGCTTGACCATTCGAGACACTCTCACATCCATTCAAGCCGAGCTATCTTCATCTTGAACATCACTTAGGCAGTGTCATTTGTGGGTGCTCTTTTTCCCTTGATTGGTTTTGTCCCACTGGATTTTTCAATCAAAGTTTTTAGCGAGACCTCTTGTTTCACTTCTCCTGTGCTAACTGATGATCACGGCCTCTCCTCTCTTTTGGACCGGCTACTTTATCTACCTTATGCTTCATTTAGACTATAGTTTCTTTCACATTTTATGTACGCGTTTTAATTCATTAAGTACTGGTCTTGTTGTGTTTCCAAGAAGAGTGTGTTCCTTTATGGCATTTGAATTTGAAAGCTTGGGCCTATCCAAGTCTTTCCCTTTATATGTCTCATCGCTTTCTCTTTGGAAGGCAACCAATCTTTTAATCAAAACCTTAGTTTTCTTCTTGTTCTCTCTTGTTTTGTGATTGAGCGTGAGTGAGTCGTTGGTGTGTGATATCCAACAACTAAGAGTGGCTGATTCGGTGTGGACATATCCGGACTAGTTGCTTAGGAGTATCAAGAGACGAGCCATCTCTCTTGTGTCACTATTCGATTCCACTGCCTTTGAGAAGCTTGAGTCCTTTTGGATTCGTTTCTGCAGTTTATCCTTCGTTTCTGCAGAGGATTATCCCATCTATCCAGAGAAACATCCTAAGATCTTATTAGTATCCCACTGAGTGAATAGATTTTGGAGTATTTGCAACCAATAACAATGGTTGACTAGTAGATTTATTTTCCCCTCTAGATACACTATTCATGTTCAAATATCTCTCTAAAATCTTTCCACTTTTCTAATTAAATGGTCAACATTTCCCATATAATTAAATCAACCTATATTTTAAATTTGACCATGTTTTTTGTTTTTTGCTAATTGACGTCTCCTTTTTTAAATTTCAGTCGATATTTCTATTATAATTTTACCTTATGATATATATAATATTATTAAAGAAAACTTTGAACTAATTCAATAATTATATTTATAATTTTTCCGTATATTTATTATGAAATGTAAATATTTTATGTTCAAAGTCAATAAAAATTAAAAACAATCAAATTAATATAAATTATACGAAAAAAATATAGAAACTAATTAAAAAGATGAGATCCGCCTCCTTTTATAAAAGCCCATAACAATTTCTTATTTTATAAAAGCCCATAGAAATTCCTTATTTTATAAAAGCCCATAGAAAGTCCAATAAAAAATTACAAAGGACACGTCACCTTCTTCCTCCGCCGCTTCTATCTCCCGCCGATGCCTCCGCCATTGAAGCTTCTTCGTTTTGCCCACACTTCTCCATTTCTTCGTCTATATAATGTAACCCTGGATTCCTGAAGTCAAAACCTCCCTCCGTCGCCTTGAATACCCCCGCAATGTTTTCGAGATTCGTCCAGAGAATCCCGACACGAAAGCCCCCAATCACGTCTCTCAATATAACCAAAGGTTCTACCTTTAGCACTATAAACCCTAAACCCAAGATCAGAGTAGCTGTTTTCTGGGATCTAGACAACAAACCACCAGCCTCTTTCCCTCCATACGACGCTGCGTTAAAGCTCCGAACCGCCGCGTCGTCATTCGGCTTCGTGAAGCTAATGGTTGCTTACGCGAACCGTCACGCCTTCAGCTACGTTCCTTTACAAGTTCGAGAAGAGAGGAAAGAGAGGAACTTGCGTAACCAATTAGAGAACAAAGGTTTAGTTAAACCCCAAGAGCCTTACTTCTGCGGCGTTTGCGACCGGAGGTTCTACACTAACGACAAGCTCATCAACCATTTCCGTCAGATTCACGAGACTGAGAATGCTAAACGTTTGAGACAGATTGAGTCTGCGAAAGGACATCAAAGAGTGAGGCTTGTGGCGAAGTACTCTATGAAGATTGAGAAATACAAGAGAGCTGCGAGGAAGATGTTGACTCCTAAAGAAGGTTATGGTTTAGCTGAGGAGCTGAAACGAGCTGGGTTTTGGGTTAAGATGGTGTGTGATAAGCCTGAAGCTGCGGATAGAGCGTTGAAGGAACATATGGTGGAAGTGATGGATAAGAGGGAAGTTGAGTGTGTGGTTCTTGTGTCTGATGATTCTGGTTTTGCGGATGTTTTGTGGGAAGCTAAGGAGAGGTGTTTGAGGACGGTTGTGATTGGGGATTTGAATGAAGGAGCGTTGAAGAGAGTAGCTGATGTTGCGTATTCTTGGAAGGAGGTTGTGATGGGGAAGGCTAAGAAGGAAGTTGAGAAAGTTGTTGGCAAGTGGAATGATAGAGATGTGTTGAAGAAGTTGGAATGGAGTTATGATCCTGCTTTAGAGAAGGCGAGAGGTTCTTCTTCTTGTGGGGTTTGGGATTACGAGTTTGATTCTGATGATGATGAGATTGAGAATGGAACTGAGGTGGAATCTGTGGAGATTGGAGATGGTGGTGATTGGTGGGAGATGAATAATGAAGATGATGTTGGATCTTCAAGAAGATAAATCAGTAGAAGAGCTTTGAGCATCATTCAAGGCAATTAACATTTGGTATAGAGACTTTAGGATAGAGAACAATCTTGTGAATCTTTTGGCATATTACATGATTGGCGAAGGATCGAAGATTAACAAAGACAGTAGAGAAAGAGAAGAAAGGAGAAAGTTAATTCTTCACTTGTAGTAAGTAAGCTTTCTTCAGAGCTTTATGATCTTCAATTCATTGTTACTTGGTTCTCTGAGATTCTGCAGTAATTTGATTTGTTCTTCCTAACCATCATATGGTTAATCAAGTTTTTAGGGCTATGTAAATTTAGTTCGAATAGTGAACATGATACATTATAAAGATAGGTGTGGAATTCACAAGAGACAATAACAAAATAGATTGAAGTACTACAGAGTGTATATGCATCAAAGTCTCAAAGCTAATTTATTCTTCCGGCAATATCGAAATAACAATAGAGTTTCCACGAGAGAAAAAAACACCTAAGTCCTGAAGCTGTACATAGCTCAAAATCTAGTAACAAATAAATGAAGCAAAATCTAGCAAACACGGAAACAATGCAGATACGTAGAGAGCTTTTATGTTGAGTGAGATAACCAAGTGTTTGTTGTCCATTAACAGAGGAGCCAATCTTCCTCACCGGGGTTTAAACTTAAGCTGAGTAGATAAAGAGCAAAACTCCGAGCTCAAGGGGAAAACAGAGACCATGACTAGACCAGACAAAGTGAGAGAAAAAGCTCACCAAGAACTCTTCTTCTTCGAGCCAGTGTAAAACCCCATATACCACTTCACAAACTTCTTCAAACCAGTCTCAAGATCAACCGAAGGTTTATAACCAATCTCCGTTTGCGCTAACGTGATATTGGCATGAGTGAACTCAACATCCCCATTCCTCGGCAAAGGCATGATCTTTTTCTTAGCTTTCATCTTCAAAAGCTTCTCCAAAATCGTCACAAGCTTAGTAACAGGCACAGGCGAAGTATTCCCCAAATTGTAAATCCTAAACATAGCAGGACCTTTCTTCTTCCCACCACTACCAGTACTCTTCTCAGCAGTATCCAACGCACCTAAACAACCTTTCACAATATCATCAATGTAAGTGAAATCTCTAGCAACACTACCTTTATCAGGAGACTCAAACACATTGATCGTCTTCCCTCTGAGTATATCTTTAGTAAAGAAGAAGTACGCCATGTCTGGTCTTCCCCAAGGTCCATAAACAGTGAAAAACCTCAAACCCGTAAGCGACAAACCATAGATATGGTTATAAGTATGAGCTATCCCTTCACCAGCTTTCTTAGTCGCTGCGTATAAACTCGCAGGCTGGTCCGTACGGTCTTTCTCCGAAAAGGGCACTTTCGAATTCAGACCGTAAACAGAACTAGAAGAAGCCCAGACAACAGCAGGCTGAGGGTTAGCGGATTTAGACACTTCCAAGAGATTAACAAACCCAGCGATGTTACTGTTGACATACGAACCAGGGTTCTGCATAGCGTAACGAACACCAGCCTGAGCAGCGAGATGCATCACGTGAGTAAACAGAACGACGTCGTAAAGCTTCTTAAGCAAAACGGCGTCGTTGATATCACCTTCGACGACGAAGACACCTGATCTCTCCAAAAGCCCTTGCCTTGCTCGTTTAAGCTTCGGATCGTAATACCGATTGAAGTTATCAAGACCAAGAACACCGTCACCGCGTCTCCGCAGCGCGATCGAGACATGGGTACCGACGAATCCGGCTGCTCCGGTGACTAGAACCGTTAAACCGCCGCGAGAACGAGGACGAGCGGATTTACGGACTTGTTTCTCCCAGTGAGAGCCGCCGTACTTAGCGGAGGAAAGCGAGGAAGAATCGTTGAGGCTGCGGCGAGAAGGAGTGGGGTGAGGAGATAAGAGGAGGTAGAAGAGGAAGAGAGCGAGGAAGAGAGAAGCCCAAAGCGTGAGTTTCGAGAGACGGAGGTAACGGTGGTGGTGGTTGAGGTTGAGAATCCCAAAGGGAAGAACTTTATCGGTTTTGTACTTTCCTGGAGTCGATGGAAGATCGTCAAGGTGAGACATTTTGTCGGAGAACAAGACAATGTTCGATTAGGGTTAAGAGTCGTTTGTTCTTGTTGTTGTTGTTTTGGTACTTCTCTATAGAAGCGAGAGAGCAAGTCAAAACGAGGATTTTCCGGGAAAGAAGAAGAGTCTATCTAATAAATTGATTTTATTTAATCTAATTTAATGTTATATTTATATATCTAAATTTATAATTCTTTTGTTCAATCTTTAAGTCATGGTAATAATTTAGCTGTCAGAGATTAGATTTTTTAGGTTCATGGTATTTGATTGGATTTCAAGGTTTAATATGTGATTTTGTTATGTATTTCTAGATTGTTTGACATCTGTATTTGTAATCTGATCATGCATGTACATTTATGTATACACAATCACATAACGCGTACTGTACGGTCCACAATTCCTAAGAAATTAGTATTGATTATGTGAACATAAAGAAAAAACTTTTCATATATAGATGACAATCATAAGGATGTTGTCGACAGTACTTTTTTGTAGAATACGTAGCGATTTGGTTACTATAGTAAAGTAGATTGTCATTTACTTGTAGATAACTAGCTTGGACAAACAAACAAAGCAATCATCTAAGTTTTGAGGATGTGTATGTTACAGAATAAATAGAGAACATACCATTTAATACTAAATTTGTATTTTCTTGACGGAACTAAGCTTGTAATAAATTAAAGGTTGCTTTATTTTTTGTTCATGATTGTTATATCTCACCTAACTACTAGTACTTTTTTTTATCATTGGACGAAAATTTATGTCTTAATATAAGAGTACCAACTTTTATAGCCATTCTCATCTGACAAGATTTACAAATATTAAAAAGTACCATATGATATTTGCAACTTTGATATCTATCAACTTATTATAGACTTATAGTTAAAATATCAGGATCAGAAGTTTGTTTCTTTATGTTAAATCCTTTTCTACGATAAAATTGTATTGTCAATTATGGCTAGCCAAAACATTGATCGCGCCGTGTCTATGTTCTATGGACCATGACAGATGACACCATGTAATTTGTAATTCTTATGGTTAGATTAGGATATTAAAATCAGGATACTTTTGTAATTAGACAGGTAGAGCCAAACCGGCTGGGACAAGTAACATGCTTTTATTGTACCAGAAATTCTAAAATTATTTGAGAAAATGTTGCTTAGTCAAAGAATTGACAACATTTCTTTGAAATAGTGTGATGCATACATAATTCAAACATAAGAAGTCTATATTGGAGTCTGTATGAAGAGCCATAAAACTGATTTAACTAAATTACTCAATCCTATTGATACAAATCTTTTTCATTTTTGGTTCAAAACAAGACATAAACATACCACTAGGATAAACAAGACATAAACATAAACTGATAAGACAAAACAAGACAAGATTAATTATTATTTTTAAATTATATTTTTAATTTTATGTTTTAAATTATATTTTTAGTTTTAGTTTTATAATTTTTATAATCTTTNAATCTTTTCTAATTTTTCAATTTTATTCTCACTTTAAACTTATTGTTTAAAAAAATTCCTTTTGATTGATACATAGTTACAAATATTTTGAGTTTTATAATAAAATTAAGATGATTAAAATCTTCATTTACAAAAAGAATTTTATTTATTTTTTAACAATTAATTTGATAATAGATTTTTAACCAAATTAATAGGAATGTATTAGTTCTGTAGATTGAATTTAAGAGATTTTTTATTTTCGTTTTTTTAGGAAAATGAGACTCATTAATTTTTAAATATTTTTTTAAAGTGTTTGACAACAGGTATAACAGATTAAATAAATAAAAAAGAAAAATATAAGAAAAAATATGAGAATGCCACATCAGCAAAAATAACCTTAAATACTTCTCCTTGCACGGGAAATGTTAAATGATAAATTATTTTAATAATAAAAATTATATTATTATGTGATTATTAGAAATTTATTATTAATTCAAATAAAATTAGTTGAATTATGTTTTAGTTATATTCGATAAATTGAAATATGAAAGAATTTATTAAGTAACAATTTTTTTCTGAATTACTAAACCATTTAGTTTTATGTTTTTTT
>KE156095.1:40306-57213 GCA_000411075.1 Sisymbrium irio
TTGTAGCATGTACTATATCATGTCTTTATATACTATGTCTTTATTTCACCTATCAATACGCTTACCAAAATTTCTTTCCAAAACACTTCACAGAATCTCTTACTTTTTTTCCAAAACACTTCACAAAATTTCCAAAACAAAACAATGTCTTCCTCATCAAGNTTTTATTTTTCATTGTTTTTATAATTTGTGTTCTAATTTTTATAATTTATATGAATTAAATTGGATGAATGATATAGAGAAATATATCTAAATTTAAAATTCATATTTGAAATCTGGCTATTTCAACTTTTTTATAATTTGTGGAAATTTTATTCATTTTTAGATATTTTCTAAAAACATTGTACTAGTTATTCATTTTCTAAAATCATGAATATTTTATAACCAGGCGGCGTTTTCGAATGAATAAGCCATTGTTCCTTCGCATTGTCGATCGCCTAAGTAATGAAGTTCCATACTTTGAGCAAAGAATAAATGCTCACGGAAGGTACGGGCTATCTGCACTTCAAAAATGCACAACAGCTATACGCATGCTGGCATATGGTCAATCGGGAGATGAGCATGACGAATATCTCCGACGTGGTGTGAATGCTGCATTTTTATGTTTGGAAAAGTTCACCGAAGGGATAATACAATTTTTTGGAGATGAGTATCTAAGAAGACCTACACCGGATGATCTTCAACGATTACTCGATGTTGGAGAGGTACATGGGTTTCCAGGAATGATAGGCAGCATCGACTGTATGCATTGGGAGTGGAAAAACTGCCCAACGGCTTGGAGAGGGCAGTACACACGTGGTTTAGCAAAGCCGACAATAGTCTTAGAGACTGTGGCATCATATGATCTTTGGATATGGCACGCATTTTTCGGTTTACCGGGTACCCTCAACAATATTAATGTTCTTGATCAGTCACCCGTTTTTGATGACATTTTACAAGGTAAAGCTTCTAAAGTTAATTTAACCGTCAACAACCACAATTATCGTCTGGCATACTACCTTACCGACGGAATTTATCCGAAATGGTCAACATTTATTCAATCCATCCGACTTCCTCAAGGTCATAAAGCAGAGCTATTTGCTGAACGTCAGGAATCTACCAGAAAAGATGTCGAACGTGCTTTTGGAGTATTGCAATCGAGGTTTGCAGTAGTTAAAAACCTAGCTCGACAATGGGACAAAGAAAAGATAGGAAGGATTATGAGAAGAACTTGTGTCATACTACACAATATGATAGTGTATAACGAACGAGACGAATACACTCAGTTTGATACATCTGAGTTCGAGGTAGGAGAGTCAAGCAGAAGTTCCCAGGTGGAAATGACAACAAGTTTGAATATCGGTAATATGTTTGACATTCGCAACCAAATCCAGGATTCGCAGAAACATGATCGTTTGAAAACTGATTTAGTTGAAAATATATGGCAAAAATTTGGTAATATGGATGAATAATCTTTGTATGTTCATAAATTCTCAATGTATTAAATAAAAAAAAATTCAAAAAAAATATAAATATAATTTTTTTTCCTAAGAATCCCATTATCAAGTTCACTAGTGAATAACATAATATATATAGGTTCATCACTATTGATGATCCCACCAAAAAACAATTAAAATTTTCAATGAATCCCAAGAGGGGATTCACTAATGTTTTTAAGGCCACCTCCATCGGAAGTTCAAATAAATTTTTAGAAAAAAATTTAATAATAAAAAAATATAAAAAGTAAAAAGAAAATGGGTAAAACCCAGAAACATTTCTAATTAACATACATGAAAACTTATATTAGAGACCCATATGCCACTTATCAGTTTATAAATGGTTTATTTTAAAATAAATAAATAAATTTAAATCATATAACTAAATGTTAATAAAATAATAATATTAATTATTTTAGATATCCTTTTATTGAAGACCATCCATGAAGATGGCCTAAGGACGAGACATGGACCAGAATGAGAATTCGTGTAACAGAACGTTTCATAAACAAAAACATACAAAAGTATGTCTTTAGACTTTTTACAGTGTAACAAAACATTTCATAAACAAAAACATACAAAAGTATGTCTTTAGACTTTTTAGTTTTTACAGTTACGAAGAAAGAATATTTCATTATCAGAGTCACATTTATATACTTATCGAATTTTGGTCGCAGCTATTTTTTGTTGTTGTCATCAATTGATTTGGATATCATTGTATTGTAAACGATTTGGCTAGTTACAAGGGCTACCGTTTCAAATAGAAATAAAGAGATGTAACTTTATAAAATCGATCCGACTACTTGTATGTCGTCCTGAACTCCTGATCACATTTTTCAAGCCTCTAGGATTTGATTGGCTCTTGGATGAAGCTATCAAAAATTCTTAAACATCGAACATCGTGCATTCCTGCAGGATACATTAATGGGCCGAAAAGGTTCGTTGGTCATGTGGTCATATACATATGCTTAAACATCGAACATCGTTCACTGCAGGATTCTTTTTATAATCTTTTCAATGTTATTCTGCTGACAGAAAAAGAAAACCTAAAATATTAATTAAAAACAAGAATATTAACATATTGACAGACTTTCTCCTCGTTTGGTTTTAGCCTAAGTAGGTGTATCTCCTCATATTTGTATATAATGAGGTGAATAAGGAAACAACGAAGTTACAAAACACAAATTACTCAACCAAGTGAGAGAGTGAGTGAGTGAGAGAGAGAGAGAGAGCTTCCATGGAGTCAAACCTCTTCTCCCGTTTGTTTCTCCTCGTCGTTACGGCTTTTTTCATCCTCATTTTCACTTCCATTAACTTCTCTCACGAGCCGTCGTCCACGACAAGGCTCTTCGAGTGCACAAACTCGTCCGTTTCACCTATTTGCGCCTCAAGAAACTTCCTTTTCAACAAACAAACTCGACCCATTCCTAAAAACGATCCTAAAACAAAACCCAAAAAACATAACCACTTGTCCGATGCACCAAACCATCCTCTGGACCCACTCACCGTCGTGGAGATTCAGAAAGTCCGATCAATCCTATCCTCTCACGTGCTCTTTGCCTCAAGTGCACCACACGCGTTTCACTCCGTCGTACTCGAAGAGCCCGAGAAAGATCTCGTACGACATTGGGAAAAGGGAAACCCACTACCACCGAGAATAGCCTCAGTGATTGCACGTGTCGGTAGAGTTTCGCACGTGCTTACCGTTGACTTATCTACTGGTCATGCCCAGTTAAAAGACAGTCCGGTTCGTGTGTCCGGTTACCCGGTTATGACCCTCGAGGAGATGAGCGACGCCACATGGGCACCATTCACAAACGCGGATTTCAACCGCACGATCGTCTCTCGTGGAGTTAATCTAACGGACGTGATTTGTTTCCCGATCTCTAGTGGCTGGTACGGTAGTAATAAAGAAGAAAACTCGAGGTTAATTAAAATTCAGTGTTACTCAACTCAAGGTACCGCTAATTTCTACATGCGACCAATCGAAGGTTTGACTCTACTTTTCGATTTAGACACAAAGCAAATACTTGAAATATCCGATATTGGTCGGGAAATACCCATACCCGGTCCAGCTAATACCGATTACCGTTTCTCCACTTTCCCGAACCGGGATAAAACCGGAATCCTCAATCCAATTTCCATCGAGCAGCCACGTGGCCCAAGCTTCGTAATCGAAGACAACCATATCGTAAAATGGGCAAACTGGGAGTTTCACTTGAAACCCGACCCGAGAGCTGGGTTGATTATATCCCGGGTCAGGATACACGACCAAGATACACAAGAGACACGTGATGTCATGTACAAAGGGTTTGTGTCAGAGCTTTTTGTTCCGTACATGGATCCATCGGAGGCTTGGTACTTCAAGACTTACATGGACGCGGGAGAGTACGGTTTCGGGTTACAAGCTATGCCCCTAGAGCCACTTAATGATTGCCCGAGAAATGCCGTTTATATGGACGGAATATTCGCTGCGGCTGACGGAACGCCGTACGTGAGAGAGAATATGATTTGTGTGTTTGAGAGTCACGCCGGAGATATTGCATGGCGTCACTCCGAGAATCCCATCACCGGCTTACCGGTAAGTTTCTTTGTGCTTTTCTGTTTTATATAATTTATGTGATTATTATATAAAAGTATTTAAGCGACTACTGACTGTTTTATATAGTGATATTAGGACTATATATGATAAACATAACAAATCACGTGTTATCAAAAGTTTATGTCGAATATAAGGCAACAAATCTAGATTTCCTTTAACAACTTTTTTAAAAAGCAGATTTTAAAAACCAAATTTTACCCAATCAACTTTTGTATGATTGTATCTTTTCAACAACCTGAGAAACACTTTTACAAATCCTCGTAGCCCATATATTTGTTTATTAAAAACAATTTAAAATACCAGATTTTATTAATTCCAAGATTGCAATCAAATGTCGATCATTCCAAAAAATATCACGATAACAGAAACAATATATGAAGAGATTAATTAACGATTATATATCAGCCAATAAGGGAAGTGAGACCAAAGTTGACACTTGTGGTACGAATGGTAGCCTCAGTGGGTAACTACGATTACATCATTGATTACGAGTTCCAAACTGATGGGCTTATGAAGGCTAAGGTACTTTCAATATCAGTCTTAAATTATGTCCATGCAAACACACACACAACTTTCAGATATATATTTCTATAAAGGATCTCATTGATATTGGAATATCTATTTGTTCGGCACGATCGAGGATAGGTCGGGCTCAGTGGAATCTTGATGGTGAAAGGGACAACGTATGAGAACAAGAACCAAGTGAAGAAAGACAAAGAAGGGAATGAAGAAGAGCTCTATGGCACGTTTCTGTCTGAAAATGTAATCGGAGTAATTCACGACCACTACGTCACTTTCTACCTTGACCTCGACGTCGATGGCCCGGACAATTCCTTTGTGAAAGTGAACCTCAAGAGGCAGGAGACCGAGCCGGGTGAGTCACCGAGGAAGAGTTACATGAAAGCGGTTAGGAACATTGCGAAAACCGAAAAGGATGGCCAGATCAAGCTTAGTCTGTACGATCCATCAGAGTTCCACGTCATCAACTCTGGTAAAACCACTAGGGTTGGTAACCCGACGGGATACAAGATCGTACCTAGAGCCACGGCAGCTAGTTTGCTTGACCACGATGATCCTCCGCAGAAGAGAGGAGCTTTTACCAATAACCAAATATGGGTCACACCTTACAATAAGTCCGAGCAATGGGCTGGTGGTTTGTTCACTTACCAAAGTCATGGTGATGATACTCTTGCAGTTTGGGCTGAGAGGTAATTAATCCCGAACCATTATCATTAGTTATTTACTAAATATTATAATACATTGATGATCTTGATTTGATGTGTATAATGTGGTCTAAAACAGGGATAGAGACATAGAGAATAAGGACATAGTGGTATGGTACACGCTTGGGTTCCATCACGTTCCATGTCAAGAAGATTTCCCAATAATGCCCACGGTTTCTTCTAGCTTCGATTTAAAGCCTGTAAATTTCTTCGAGCGCAATCCAATCCTTCAAGCTTCTCCGATTTTCGAACATGACCTTCCGGTTTGCGGGATAGAATCTGTTTCTGCTTGAGAAGAATAAAGTATCAATGAAATAACTATCCAGCTTTTAGATCTTATTATTGATTCCTGGTACAACATTACAACTTCTAATCAAATGACAAGATATGTCATATACTTATTGGTGAAATGAAATCTATCACTTAAATAACAAACGCAAAAGTAAAATCATTCTTGTAGCTAGGGCGTGCTTCGTTCGATGAAAAAAAAACAGTTGTTCGAAGGTTTTGGATTCGAGATCACATTAACAAAAGTACATAACAAATCACGTGTTATTAAAAGTCATGTTCCACTAAGTCTACACAAAAGTTATGTTTCCACTGAAACTTGATTCTAATAGATTTTGTTAAAAGTTATTTTCTAAATGTACATTATATTTGTTTTAACAACTTCAAAAACTTTTCTCTTAAACTTTTTGAAATCAGATTTTGCCAATCAATATATGCATGAATTTTGTTTTCGACTAAATTTACGTCTATTTAACGAAACATCATCTTTTGGCAACAGACTGGTATCTGTACCTGTTAATCCACGAATGTGATATCTTCCTAACAAAAGGGGGACAATCCTTGCCAAACTATTCACATGTACATATCTGCTGTTTTCTCTTTTTAGTGTAGACAAACTTGATTGATAGTGTCGATGTAATGTCGTAAACGAAGGTAGGTGTTCCTGTTGTTAGGATGTTGTTAACGATGAGGGCCATGAGACTATCCCCCAAATATCATGTAACGATAATCCACAGCCCAAGCCGATTGAAGAGCCCATGGCCCCATATTAAAGTCGAGCATTCGGATTCTTCAGGTGTTTTCCTACTTTCACACTTGCCCATTCCACTCATTATAAAACGACCAATAGAGTTCCTAATAATCCAGCCCAAACCCGAGCTGTGGTGACTATTATGAAGTGAAGCATCATAGTTGCATGATTGTATCTTAAAAGGTTAGTTTGCTTACGAACAATTTTTTTCTAAGTAACTAAGAATATAGCCATGCATGATAATTTGGAAATTAAGTGAACTACAAATATATAAGGAAAAACTTTGAGCTTCCATTTTGAAAATCATCAGTTCATAGTTTACAAACACAGTTGATGATGGACATGCCTACTTCTCCTTCGCGAAGGACAGAAGAGGTTACGTATCAGCTTTATCCATCTGAGTCCTAGGAATTGTTCTTTAAATTAGGTCACGAGATATAGTGAACATTACCGAAAATTATTTATTTATCTCCTTAAGGATCTAAATAAACAAGTGAAGCGAATAAAACAAGTCATGGAAATCCTAATAAGTATGGTTTCTTTCGATACAATCTTGTATGATTGGAAAAAAACAAAACTCAAAAACTGAAAAAGAAAGAGACGCAAATAAGAAAAGTAAAGTTTAAAATAAAAAACCACTTAGAAAATTAGAAGAAAGCTGGGGGAGTGGGTTTAGCCAGCGTGGGAGCACGTACTGTGAAAAGTAGAGACTGTGATTCCCACCACTGTATCTATCATTGAAACAAGCTTCGAAGACGGAGTCCATATACTCTTTGCAACCGCTAAGTGTCGTGATGCAACCATCCACAGACTTCTTTTTCTCCTCACCTTCTTTGTGAAGAGAAAACTTGTGAGTCCTCAAGTTTAACATGATCAGACTATTCTTTTTCTTACTCCACATGTATATAATTGCGGAGTTGAAAGGATGCATCACCACAGGGAAATAACTTGTACCGAACCAGACCAAGGACGGCTTGTTAAGATTCCAAGTCAGTTTCCATGCCTTACAATCATTATCCGCATAATTGACCAGCCTCCAAACCCTAATTGTATGGCCCTCGTCGAAAACGTTGCAATACATTACGAATCCTGCCGATGTTGTGATTGTTCTTTTGAAACGTTGAGTGCGTTTAAATTTCTTGATACCAGGGAAAGATCTAACACAACACTTAAGATTATCACCATCACCTCCACTAAATAAATCGTAGGATGCAACATGAGTTGCGTCCAGAGAATTACCAGCCGCAGCAAGCCAGTGAAGAATCCCGTTCAAAGGAACCAAATACTTTAGAGGAAACCAGATCAATGGTCGGATACAACTCACCTTTTCGGTTTTCCACAATCCTGTTTCAGATGAGTAAATCATAAAAGTGAGCTCTTTAGATACAAATGATGGGGTCAGGATCCAGACAACCTTGTAACGCACGACAATACCCTTTTCCATCTTTGTGACCAGTCCAGTGTCACTAAAATATGTATTCTCCTGTAACCTCACGACATCAAAAGCGGAAAGATGTGGAGGAAAAGGGATTGGAACCCATTGTTGCAACAACGGGTTTCCTACGTGATACATGGGTGATCCTTCGCTGGTTTCGGTGTAAAGCAATACCAATCCATCGGTGCAGCTCAATACCGAAACTTTTCTTACAGTCGTCTCGGGGTTGTAACGCATCAAAGAGCCTAGCGAACTGGTAAGTCCCCATCTCTTGCATCCATGGTGTCCAATGATTTCCAACGAGAGTGTGTTGTTCTTTATGTTCATGATTGACCACGATATGGAGGAAGAAGAGTTTAGAGAGTCGTAGAGATCTCGAAATAAGTCGGAATCGATTATCGATTTCCATTCTTTGGATACCGATCTGCATCTTGCGATGCTTTTCAATGATAATCGGGCCAAGATTTTCATCAACGCTTCCTCTGGAAGCTCCATTTTTCTTTTTCTCTTCTCCATTCCAGGTCTAGACTTAGGGTTTTCTCGGGTAAAAGTATGGGATCTCGGTGACTGTCCTTAATTTAAATTGGAAAAATAAAAGAAAACCTTGCGATCTAGATGTTATTCGCACTTAGCCAGTTAGATAACTTTTATACAAATCTACTCTTTCTCGTAACGAAAAGAAAAGAAACACATATAATGGAAATTGGAGAAACAATAAAAATAAAAAACTCCAAAACATAATCCGTAAAAGTTAAAAAGTAATATTAAACAATTTATTAGACTAACGTATATAAACTTATTTTTCTCTTAAAAAAAAGGAACACGTAGTAACAAAAAAAATCAGAAAAATCTACAAGATATTTGATATTTGATGTACATCAATATCTTACAATATGATATTTACCTTTACTATGACGCTATTATTATATTTATGTTTATCTTTATTTAAGAAAATAGGTTAATTTTATCTCTTTATAAACCAACCTTCTATGAAAATTAATAATAGTTATTCCCTTAAATACCTTTGGATGCTTTATGTTTATCAGTTTATCATACACAATCCATGCAGAAGAGATATTTAAGACCAGGCGTTGAGCACGATCATCTTGTTTCTAAGATCATATGCAATCTTGAAGACGGTAAGGGTAGTTCAATTTTCTTTTTTTTTTCATTTTTAAATAAAAAAAACTAAAAATCAACTCGTAAGATTTCATGTGTATATGGATCCCACAAAATAATTCTAACTGCGTTGCTTAATCAACCATTATAAACAATGGTCTTTTTGTATTTTAATGGGACTCACCTAATATTTTATTCTAAGCAATCAATTAAACAACAACGATAAAAATGATCTAAGTTTACTTAAAGTCAAAATGTAAGTCGCCGTGTTCGGCCATATATCTGTAATCACCAATATTATTATATAAAACTTATTCCTTAGAATTATTAATTAAAAATAATAATTGAAAATGGTGACAAGAAATGTTTTGATAATTTAAAATTTTGACAAATGTTAAAAATATATTTTATTTGTTAAATGTTAAAATTATATATTAACAAAAAATAAGATTATAAATTTATAAATTTAAGGAAAAAATTGTCTTTAATAATAGCCAAAAAAATTTATAAAAGCAAATCATAAAAAAAATTAGAAGGTTTTTTCAAAGAAATAAAACTTTTTAAAAAAGTCATAAATCAAAAAGTATTAAAATAAGTTTTTTTTAGAAATCATAAATTACAAAAAATCAGAAACAGTCACCTTAATGATATCCACTCTCTCATAGTTTTCAATCAGATATAATAACACAACCTAAAAAATAATATGTATGTATGATATTCTAGTCAATCACTACTACATGGCGATTTCCATCACATCTTTGGGAGATTTATTAATGGCTCAAGTAGTAGAAGTGGTTTCGATCTTGCCAAAGCTTAAAGCAATGCTTATATTCGGTTAAAGATCAAATTTGACATATCTTGACCATTCAGTAAACCAAAAGTGATCAACCTCCCAATCACATTCGAGTACATGCGCATCCACAAAATATGTTTTACCTGCCAATAACTTACACAAGATCAATCTCAATGTTCTTTCAGACAGAAGAATCAAAATCAAAAGGCAGAGCAAAGAAAAAAAGAGAATGAAAAAGGGCGGGGCAAGACCCCATCATTGCAAAGTAAGACCCACTCTTCGATCGGGGTTTTTAAAGAGAATCAAGTTGATTTCAATCCAGCCACTGTAGACCAAAAAAGCTAAGGAACCTTGAAAAGTATGAGGCAATTCCTAATCTATTGCTAAGAAAATCAAGTGGATGAATGGATCAATCTGGAATTTACCTTCATTTCTACTTTCTTTTTTTCGATTGAATGTTAAATTTCATATCAAAAAAAGTATGTGGTACATTTACATGTTTCTTAGTGTAGAGTGTTGAAAAAACTTAACATAATGGATCAAACACGAGTGGTAAATCAAAAGATCAAGCTATCTTGTAGTTTCTTATCCGTGGTTCTCGCTGTTATAAAACGATTTTAGACTGTCTTATCAATGGTTTTGATCAACCGCGACGAAGGGAACGGCTTTTCTCCATGTCTACGTTGGTTCCTTTCTCTCCAGATACCATAAATAACTGCTTAAAGAGTGTATCTCCCGGTGAATTGCCGAGCGTGGTCTAGAGATGAGTTTTAAAAGTAGCTGACTTCATTTCTACCTACTAGATCACGTTCAAACGGAAAAAAAGTAGAAATCTAAAGAAACTGACTTATTGTATCTGTCGTTTATTGTATTCAAGTTTTTCTAATTTGAGTTAATTACCTATTCTATGTGTCGTTAAGAAAGTGAGCTTAATAGTGTACAAAAATTTGTACCTCGAATTTTTTTAAAAGCCTACAAAACAACAAATTTCGTCATCTTTTTGTTTAGGAAACTGCCAGCGGCGAAAATCACGAGGGGGTTGGGCCTTTATCATACATTCTATTAGAACATTCTACATCAAAGCCCATTTAATGATCTACCATATTTTTTAGGACTTTTTGGTGACGCATATACCATTGTACAATACATATTATCATATTAAAACTTTCGATTTGTGATTGTGAACATATCTTATAGCTAGGTTGGATATTTTATTTTTCTTTTTTCTATACTGTGAGTGTGAGGTGACGCACTTAACTAAAAAGTTCACTTGTTTCCTTTTGTTTTGCTCTATATAATACGATAGCTCCTTTGATCTTTACTCACTAAAGCAACAAAAGAAAACAAAACACCATACATGGAGCCAAAAACTTTCTTCCGCTTGATTTTTCTCATAGTCACCGCCGGTTTCATCATCTCTTTCACTTCCATTAACTTCCCTCACGCGCCGTCGTCCACGACAGGGCTTCTTGACTGCACAGACACTTCCTCTTCACCTCTTTGTGCATCAAGAAACTTCCTTTTCAACAGACCAAAACGACCCATTCCTAAAGACGATCCTAAACCTAAACCCAAAAACCATGACCACTTGTCCGATACACCAAACCACCCTCTGGACCCACTCACCGTCACGGAGTTCAACAAAGTCCGATCGATCCTCTCCTCACACGCCATCTTCTCCTCCGGTGCAACACACGTGCTTCACTCCGTCGTTCTCGAAGAGCCAGAGAAGAATCTCGTTAGACGTTGGGAAAAAGGAAACCCACTTCCTCCGAGAAAAGCTTCCGTTATCGCACGTGTCGGCCACGACACCCACATGCTGAGCGTTGACATTTCTTCTGGTCGGGTTGATATAGAAGATAGTCCGGTTCGTGTTTCGGGTTACCCGATTATGACTGTAGAAGAGATGAATGAAGTGACGCACGTACCGTTTTCAAACGCGGATGTCAACCGTACGATTATTTCTCGTGGAGTTAATCTGACGGATGTGACTTGTTTCCCGTTGTCAAGTGGTTGGTACGGTAAAAAGGAGGAAAGTAGAAGGGTTATTAAAAGTCAATGTTACTCAAGTGAAGGTACGGCTAATTTTTACATGCGACCCATCGAAGGTTTAACTATTATAATAGATTTAGACACAAAGCAAGTGATCGAAATAATTGATAAGGGTCGTGATATACCTATACCCGGTTCAACGAATACGGAATACCGCTTTGAAAGCGTAGGGACGAGTGCGACCGACAAAACCCGACCTCTCAACCCGATATCGATCGAGCAGCCACGTGGTCCAAGCTTCGTAATCGAGGACAACCATAGAGTGAAATGGGCAAATTGGGAATTTCACTTAAAGCCTGACCCCAGAGCAGGTGTGGTAATATCACAGGTTAGAGTACACGATCAAGATACACAAGAGACACGTGTCGTGATGTACCAAGGGTTCGTGTCGGAGCTTTTTGTTCCGTACATGGATCCATCTGACGCGTGGTACTTCAAGACGTACATGGACGCAGGTGAATACGGGTTCGGGTTACAAGCC
Source organism: Sisymbrium irio (assembly GCA_000411075.1). Lineage (NCBI taxonomy): Eukaryota > Viridiplantae > Streptophyta > Magnoliopsida > Brassicales > Brassicaceae > Sisymbrium > Sisymbrium irio. Next base: position 52,526 of record KE156095.1, read on the forward strand.
ATGCCGCTCGTACCGCTTAATGATTGTCCACGAAACGCAGCGTATATGGACGGCGTTTTCGCGGCAGCTGATGGAACGCCGTTTGTGAGGGAAAATATGGTTTGTATCTTCGAGCGTTACGCTGGAGATATTGGGTGGCGTCACTCGGAAAGTCCCATCAGTGGTTTACCGGTTAGTCGAATTGCTTCTGTTTCAAGAAAAAAGGTTTAGGGGTATAATAGGTAAATGATTTTAAGATAGCTTCCGCTTTTTGATTGAGCAGATAAAAGAAGTGAGACCAAAAGTGACGTTAGTGGTACGAATGGCAGCTTCGGTAGGTAATTATGATTACATCGTTGATTATGAGTTCCAGACTGATGGGCTTATCAAAGCTAAGGTACTTTACTTCCTACTTGATAACATTTTCCACAAAAAAAGATTCTTTTGAGTTTCCGTAGAATAATGAATGAATATTCATTTTTGTCACAACCGAACAAATGTATGGATGATGACTAGGTCGGTCTTAGTGGAATCCTAATGGTGAAAGGGACAACATATCAAAACAAAAATCAAATGAAGAAAGATAAAGACGGTAATGAAGAAGAGCTTCACGGCACGCTTCTGTCTGAAAATATAATAGGAGTAATTCATGATCACTATGTCACTTTTTATCTTGACCTCGACGTCGATGGCCCGGACAATTCCTTTATGAAAGTGAACCTCAAGAGGCAGGAGACTGAGCCAGGTGAGTCTCCGAGGACGAGTTACATGAAAGCGGTTAAGAACATTGTGAAAACCGAAAAGGACGCTCAGATCAAGCTTAGCTTGTACGATCCATCGGAATTCCACGTCATCAATTCTGTTAAAACCACTAGGGTCGGTAACCCAACGGGTTACAAGATCGTTCCTAGAGCCACGGCTGCTAGTTTGCTTGACCATGATGATCCTCCGCAGAAGAGAGGAGCTTTTACCAATAACCAGATTTGGGTTACTCCGTACAATAAGTCTGAGCAATGGGCTGGTGGTTTGCTGACTTACCAAAGCCATGGTGATGATACTCTTGAAGTTTGGTCAGACAGGTGGTTAATTGAATTTTTTTATTATTCATCATATCGTTAATTTTATATCTTTTTATATATTAAATGATGTAATATTGGTGCTATACAGGGATAGAGACATAGAGAACAAGGATATAGTTGTGTGGTACACACTTGGCTTCCATCACATTCCATGTCAAGAAGATTTTCCAATAATGCCTACAGTTTCTTCAAGTTTTGATCTGAAACCCGCAAATTTCTTCGAGCGCAATCCAATACTTAGGGCCGCTCCAAATTTTGAACATGATCTTCCGGTTTGTGAAGCTAAATATGTATCTGCTTGAGATAAGTGAAGTACGAAATAAACTTATACACCTTCCTTCCATATCTTTGTACGTAGTCAAAACAATGTTTATTATGGGATTTTAAACTAGTAGTCGGATAGATATACGTATATGCAATTGTATATGTGTATGGTATATGAATACTTCAAAAACTAAACTATTGGTGACGCTTTCATTTTGCCAGCATGTATGGTCTTGTCAATTGTCTATTACACCTTTGATTTTCTTTCAGTAATTCTGATGTAGTTTTGTTAATTTTTTTGTGGGACCTATTAGAAGGTTATATAAGAGCATCTACATCGTTAAAAATATTGAATGCGTTTTTCTCAAAGGAGAATAATTTTTTTCATTCTCTTTTCTAACTTTTTTAATATAAAATATCTTATCATTTTATGAGAGCTTGTTGATGGAAGTGTTCTAAAAAGACATATTTCGAGATAAAAAAGAAAAGAAAAAAAGATCTATATATTTGTGATCAAATAAAAAAGAAGATCGATATATATTTTCGTTAGTGCTCCAAACTTTAACTATGATGGTTTTCTATCAAATTAAGAAAGAGACACCATTCGTTAGGCTAGTACTAATGAAACAACGATGTGACATATTCGTTCATTAACTTTTATTAACACTTACAAAATATCCAATGCAAAACAGAATCTCTTGGCCAGATATAAATGTCACATGTGACATGTTATATCATCAGCTCGTTGCTTGTTAGTTGTTACATGTTTACATATAAATCATAAATGTAATTCGTTAGCGGTCCTTTTCTCTCACCTATCAATGCTAATTTATAAGAAAGTTTTATAAGTGATAGTACCACCCATCATGTTTTGACATAAAAAATTAGAAAGCAGGTGATAAGAAGGTTTACATTAAATTTTAACAATATATCCAACAACATTTTAGTAAACAAACAAGTGGTCCTAGTTCAATAGTTTTGGTTATTTTTACCCAAACTGATGACAATACCATAGCCTCTATAGATAAAGATTCGAATCAGACAACCTCGGAACGGGCAAGGCAACAAGAGGGGTCTTGAGCTTTAGGACAATCCCAAACTTCTCTTCCAAATCCAAGACTTGTCCTTCGGGAACATTCCAATCAAACGAATGCAATAACGTTGCGAGAGTGTACAAAACCATCCTCTCCGCGAGTGCTACACCAGCGCAAATTCTCCGACCAGATCCAAAGGGAAAATAGCTATAATCATTTCCGGTGAAATCAAAAGACTTGTCATTAAGAAATCTCTCGGGACGAAACTCAGACGGATTTTCCCAGACGTTTGGGTCTCTCTGAATAGACCAAACATTGACAAAGATCTTAGTGTCCTTAGGGACAGTGTAGCCGCCTACCACCGTAGTTTCTGCCGGACGGTGAGGGACTAACAAAGGAAGAGTTGGGTGAAGTCTAAGTGTTTCTTTCATAATGGCTAGGATGTACGAAAGTCTAGTGATGTGTGATTCTTCAACAATGTTTTCTTTTCCTACTACTTCGTCTAGCTCTTGTTGCGCCCGCTTCATCAACTTTGGCTTGCTTATTAGTTCTGCCATAGCAAACTCGATCGTGTTCATCGATGTGTCCGTGCCACCAACCACCATATCCTTCGCATATATATAACAAATAACACTGATCAGATCACTTCTCGCAAAGAAATAAATATCTATATTCTCGCGTGTTATTTTTGTTTTTGTTATGGTATATATATGAGCCAACTAAATTCTGAAGTCACTAAGCCTCTGATTGATATTATGCATACTAAAAAAGTAATTACAAGTTTAGGCAAGATTTCTTTATAAAGTTCTATATTCTCATCTCATATTGAAAATCAGTCTAACGTACAAACTTTACCGAAATGTCAATATTCTAATCTGTTATAATATTATATGAAATTTGAAACCAGTAATTAATTACCGTAAGTACGGCTTTGACATGGTTAGCGGTAAAGGGAACCTCCGAGTCACCTTCTTCATCTTTTAATTTCATCAAGTATTGCAAAAAGTCTTTGCATTCACCATCATCCCTTATATTTAGCCTTTGCATGTGCTCAATAGCCCGATCAAGTACTTCGTCAAGGGCTCGAGCACACACACCCATCTTCTTGACAAGCCCTTGAAGATCGAATCTCGCTATCCACGGAAAGAAATCAGAAATATTAGGCTCACTCAAAAGACCAGTCAGTTCAGAAATCACTCCTTTAAACTCTGTTCCAACACTCTCCATCTCCTCAGGTTTCACCGATCCTCCCCATAACATATTCATCGTTAGATTAATCATCGTCAAGAACACCTGATCTCCAACGTTCACCGGCGTTTCTTGTTGACTCTGCTCGTATAAAAACCTTGTTCTTTCCCTGACTTCCTTGCGTCGAAGCTCGTAGAAAGAATCCAAAGTCTTGCGGCTAAGAAGCTTGAGAACGCATATTTTTCTAACTCTTCTCCATTCGGCACCGTATGGTAACCAAACGATGTCGAGACCACCATAAGTAGCAGCTCGGGCCGTGAGAGGGACATCTCGGTTTGAGAAGTTGATGTCTTGGTCTTTCAAGATCTCTCGAGCCAGCGATGGAGAGTTGACCACGACGGTTAGTTTTGAGCCAAGATTGAGTTTGAAGATTGGACCGTATTTTTCAGCGATGGTTGTGAAGTAGGTGTGAAGCTCCGGGTCAAGAAAAGGGAGGTTTCCGACAATAGGTAGCCCTCGCGGTCCAGGTGGCAGAGGCGGTTGCGGTTGGCGTTTGAAGAGGTACCAGAGAATTGAGAAGATCGCGGTGAGAAAGAGAACTGCATAAGGAGTGAGATTGATTGTTTTGTCGGTGATGAGATGTGAAATCGGAAACATTATTGCCAATTGTTGAGAGATAAGACAATTGATGAGCTCCCATTATTAAACAAAGGAAAGTGTTATTTATTAGTAATAAATTGGCAAAACTAATCATGAATGAAAGGCTTAAAGCATTATTATAGGCAGTTTCTTATATTATTTCTTGATAATAATAAATCAAAAAGTAATCAAAAAGATGTGAGAGGAATAAGAATGAGTTCTAGGATACACAAAAACCCGTTTTTTAGCAAAAAAGCCTTTATATGTCCATGTGTCTTAATTTAACTGGTTTGTTTTTTTTACTTTTATTAAATGATTAATTTGTAATAAAATAATATATAAGAGTTCTATATAGAGAGTATGACCGATAATGATGGTTTTAAACTGTCTCAAGCCGCTAAGTGATAACTTTTTATCTACCAACTAGATTTTTAAGCCACACTACACGTGGAGATTTTGAATTTAATTTTCAAAAATATATATATTGAATTATTTTATATGCATA
>KE156095.1:77252-88735 GCA_000411075.1 Sisymbrium irio
ACAATCATTTTGGCCTGAGTTTCGTTAATAACTTGAGAGAAAATTAATAACTTTTTAAAAATCACTATCTGATAATTGATTACATGATCCGTGTTTAGGTTTTCGTCAGATTGTCCAAAGTTGTGACCTTCAGACTGGGAACATATAATATCTTCGCCGTGTTCGTCAGCCTCATCTCCTGTGGTGTCGTCACCTTCAGAAACTTCCTCGTCCAACAAAGGGTCGCCAACATCATTATCACCACCTGCTATTCCATCAGTAGTCTCGGCAGCGTGGTTAGCATAAAACGCAGCAATGTCATCAACTATGGGGTTGTCCCGTTTATCCATGCTGAGTTGTGGTCGCTCGACGCTGAACAGTGGAGAAGCTTTGAGCCAGTCGATCACAGTTGAGGTGATAACGCTATTGTTCTCTATCAGTTTAGCTGTAACTATGTCTCCCAGCTTGGCAACCACACGGCTCAAAACTGATTCGACATGAGCTTCTTGTCCGATCCCCGCGCCAGAACCTCTAGTATGGTATGTGTAGTGACGAGGTTCCCTACCACGAGATTTATTTCCCTTAGCAACTCCACGCCCTGTAGACAGTCCAACCACCTCCCCATATTGGGATCCCCCGAGAAACATACCATTTGCGAACTGAAAATTTTCCCCGATAAGTCTAACAAGGTTATTGACTCTAGCATCGTCTTCATCATCAGTCCACGATAAATCCTCCTCGTCCGGGTCATCTCCCTCCTCAGGCGTTATAATTGATGTAACATTGACCTGCCGATATACAAAATACCGAAAATTCGGGTTAGCGTGTAACTATAATAAATTGGTTTACAGTTAACCAATTAAAGTTAAGATGACCACATATTCCTGTTAACAGATAACCGAGAAAGCTATTTTCATATAACTTGCATAGTAACCAAACCATTAAAAACTACCTGCCTATGTAACATAACATTCTAATCCAGTACCAGCAACATCGAAACAAACGTCTTCGCTACCTCGGTTGGCATGTACAAAATTGAAAAACACGGGGCTCATTTCAAATATAGAACTACACGTTATAAAAAACAAATGTAACTGCACTATCTGCTAATATGATTGCATGATATTCCATGTCTAAGACACACATACCCATTAACACCGACTACATCCAACAAAGATAAAGCATTGACAATTTCATACCCCACAGCCGACATGAATACCCCGGGTTATATCAAATATAAAACTACACATTGTGAATACAAGGTAACTTGGATATCTGCAAAAATGATTGCATGATATACCAAGTCTAGGACACACATATCTGTTAACACTGACTAAAGCCAACAAAAAGAAAACGTTAGCAAAATCATACCTCACAGGCGACATCTGCATCTCTGATTTGTGGGAGTTTTAGAGTGATTCACGGAGGAATCTCCTGTTCAAAATCATCATTCGAGTCGTCTGCAGCTATTTCTCTACCCGTAGATATAAGCGACTTCTCAATCGCCAGAACCGCTTTCAGAACAACAAGTTAGATCGCATGACAAAATCCTTGCACAGCTACATTCGATGTGGCTAGCTGGGATATATCTCTCTCTTTGATTGAGGTTATCATCATATCGAAAGACATCCTCCCCCAGGGGTAGTTAACAAATTTGTCTAGACTATGAGCGATCTCTGCATGCTCTTTGTTGATTTTAACTCGAAGATAATGCATAGTGGGGACCAGAATTCCGTCGACGAGAGCAAGACATGCATACCTCAGTAGTTCTTCAATTTCCCTAACCAACTTCCTCCGGAGCATCGTTATAACCCTTTCTACAGTAATTTCTTCGGGCCGTCCGAACAACGTCTGGTAGTATGATTGAGAAGCCCCTGCCGAGCATTTTTTTTCTTCTCCGAGGGAGGGTATCTGCCACAGTTGAGACCGATTACAATCTTAAACTCTCTATGGGAGAATCTAATTGGCTTTCCAGCAAACAGAAACCAGATCTCGTTAGGCTTCTTGACTTCGAGTTGCCTTGATAACAGTTCGAGGCAGAAAGCCCCAGATAAACTCAATCTCCGCCATTTCTAGACTGTTTTGATCATCCCAATTAGGTTCACCTTCTGGTAAGTGTTTACGCATTCACCAGGAACTTCTTGGTCTTCGGCGAGAATCCTATGCTATAGATCCAGATCTTCATTCTCCATTTGCTGGTATCTTCGGGAACAAAATGATACTAAACCCTCACAACACTTTTCTATTTTTTCTTCTCTCAGTTGGAGTGCATACAGGATGCCTCAAAGGGACAATATACTCATATAGGTAAGAGTAAAACGGAAAGATAGCCCCCTAAATTTGTGGTTCAATTGTAAATATGGGCAAACTTTATACCGAAATAATTAAAAGAATTTAACACTTTAAGATATCGAAGAATCTTCTGATTCACTATTGGTGCATCTTTTTGTCTATCTTAAATTAGTTCTACCACACACAACAAATTATAGACTCACCCCATGTAGGGGTTTTATCGACTTCACACTATCAAATTGTATTCAGTGAACACTCTCGAAACCGTATAACTAATTAGTCGATTAGTAATTATTTCAGATGAAAACATCTCCTAAACAAAATCAAAGATGATATGGCGTATTACAAATTAGGACATAACCTAAGATATTATGACATGGAACTTTAAACTTAATTTTAGCATAAATAATTTACTGTATTACCTACAAACATCAACTGATATCAACGACTGAACTCTGTTTTAGAATCAAGAAAAAATATCATTTTTATGTATGATGCTTCCGATAAAAGGTAGTTTACACCGAAGGTTCCATACATTAGTCATGTCGTTCATACAGTCACCACTTCTCAAAGCTCCAAATTTTAGAGATATGTGAAAAAGTGAGAACACACTTAAACACAATTCAATTTCTTAATCCTTATTTCTATTGGATTACTTTCTCAAAAACTTTTACAAGAAACTCTCAAGAACACTCAATAATATAATCTCTCAAACACCTTACAAAGGTATTTTTTTCTCTCTTCAGAAAATATGAATTTATCTTTTTCAAAGTACATCTTTCTAAAGTCTCTAACGATGTTTATTTATACACATAACATCATTAGTTTTCCTAATCCTATGATACTTGTATTTTCCTTTTAAGTAGCATATTCCTTTTTGATTAAGAAAATTTGTCTTTCCTTTTTTTTTTAAATCGTAATCCTTTGTGATTTATGCCACATTAACAATCTCCCAATTTTTAGCTTAGTTTGACTCTTCAAGCTTCCTTCATCCTATAGCTTCAACTTCAAGCATATTTTATAAAACACAAATGAAATATTCAGAACACCAAGCACCCACAATATTTGTTTCACCATACATCGAGAGAAAAAATAAGAAAACAATTTAGAACACATATCATCCTATCATATGCTCTCTCAAAATAATTGCTCCCCCTGAGTTTAGAACTCGCCAATTTTGAAAAACACTTGAAACCACACTTGAAACCACCTTGCTCCCCCTGACTCCTTGCTAGCTTAAGCTGTCCAAAATTAAGCTAACATTGCTGCAAATATCATACACACACTTAACGCACTCACATCTCCCCCTGCTTGAAGGCATAACAAGCTAACAACTTAATGCCTGAAGGCATTCATAAAAGAGTGAAATGTGCCCATACTAGCGTTTAGTGCTTGCAGAATAATACGTCTCGGCATTCTCTTTGTAATTAGAATCTTCAACTCTTCATACTCCATTTCTGAATATGACATCTCCTCACCGGCTGAAGAAGACAACTCTTCAACAATCACGTTTTTCTTCTTCGGAGCATTTTCTTTCTTAATACCCTTTCCTTTAACACTTCGGGTAGAAAGACGGGCACGTGATGTTCCAGCAGCCTTTGACTTGGTAGACTCCTTCCGAGCAACTGGTTTTGAAGGACGTACTGGGCACTGAAAGATTTCTTCTGACCCGACTGTAGTAAAGCCTTGAGACACCAGAAGCTTGTAAATAAAACACGGATAAATAATGAGAAATTTCTTGTCACGTTTATCTCCAAGCGTCAGAATCTCGTGATAGATCACTCGTCCAAGATCAAACCTCATCCTTTTTCCAAATAAGTGTGTATAACAACATAGCTCGATCAGCCTGAATGGTAGAGGTATTGGAACCAGGAATCCAATTCAAGCAAACAAGATGATATAGATCAAAGAAGCTTTCATCAAACATTCCAACAATCAACTGCTTATAATCCTTATTGTCACTATGAGACATATATGTTGCTATTTTATCCAAATCAAGCCTATATTCTTTCCTAGCTTCTCTTCGCTCAAATTCTTTAACCCAAGAACCTCATTGATTTTCCTTGGACTCAGCTCATGAGACTTTCCCCTGATAAACACACTAATAGAGTTACCTCGTGTCTTGTCGTTATGAAGGTGAGAGTAGAATTCTCATATCACACGTGGACTGAAATTCGGAAGATCTGTCACCACTGGTTGCAAATTGTTCTCAATGAGAAGCTCCTTCATCCCTTCTTCAAAGTTTTCTTCAAACAACAAAAGTCTCTCCACGATGAAGGAACGACCTTCAAAAAAGGCATATCTCTTCTTTTCATGTGATTTCTGAAATCGAATTCTATCAATAAAATCCTCAATGGAGTCAGAGGCGCGATAGGATCAGTTTGTAGGAGATACAGATCTCGACCTCCTCTTACTTGAATCTGCAGATCCATCACATCGGTTTTCAGGAGACACAGATCTTGACCTCTTCTCACTTGAATTTTCAGAGTCATTACCGTGAGAAGACGATTTCTTCTTACTTGCTGAGACAACATTGTGAGAAGAAGATTTCTTCCTACATGTAGAACTGTTATCTAAGCTGAACTCCTCTCTTTACTTCCACCACCCCATTTTTCAATCTCGATCGTCTTTGGAAGCGGTTTCGGTGATTGTCGAACTAAGTTGAGTAAATCAATTTTCCTCATATTTTTCTTTCCCTTCTTTGAGTAAGCAACAATGGTGAAAAGCAAAATCCTTGGTTTTAGAGACACGACAACCAACCCTTGGAAAAGAGAGGAGAGTATGTCGAGAAAGACACATAACACTTCCTTGTTTTTTTCGTCAAAAAGTTTTCATAGAACAATCTGCTACACTTCGAGTTATTAATAATTTGTACTCTCAAAGTCCCGAATGATTTACATAGCCCACTGGGTTTCTTCCTTGCTTACGAGACCCCATACGCACTATCCTAAGTTCGATTCCCCTTAGCTACGAAGTTTTTTCTTTTAAAAAAAAATAAAAAAAAAAAAATAAACCCTTATACCTCTGTAACTCCAATGTCTTGTCGAAGACTTACAAATCTGTTAAAATCCAACGGCTTGGTAAACAGATCAGTCAACTGATCATCTGTCCCAACATGTTTAATTTCAACTTCTCTGTTCTTAACCAACTCTCTGATAAAGTGATGTCGGATATCGATATGCTTTGTTCTTGAGTGTTGAACAGGATTCTTGGAGATATCAATAGCACTCTTGTTATCACAACGAACCAGAAGAATTCCCGAGTCCAAACCATAATCTTCAAGCATATGTCTCATCCACAATAACTGAGTACAACAACTTCCGATGGCTATATATTCTGCCTCAGCTGTAGACAAAGAAACACAGTTCTGTTTTCTGCTGTGCCACAAGATTAGATTATTTCCCAAAAAGAAACAGCCTCCACTAGTACTCTTCCTGTCATCGACACATCCAGCCCAGTCTGCATCACAGAAGCTTGCAAGATTACAGTTTGTTTCTCGTGAAAAGAATGGGAAAATCGCATAAATACCCTCAAAGTGGCAAGCACTTACACTTTAAACCTCCAAAGTATGCAAGTAACACTTTAAACCATCAGCCTAAATTTTTTTCACTATAAACCTCGAAAATGGTATTTCATTACGCGCCGTCATAATTTTAAAAAGAATAGTAAACGGTGTTAACGATGTTAGATCCGTTTAGGACTAACTGACTCCGCTTATCAATTCTTTAAAACGTGTTTAAATAAGATATAAAAAATATGTTGTACATTAAAGTAAGTAAATGAAAATTGAAAATTAATAATAAAAACTCCAGAAATTAAATCGGGGGTTAGGACTTTTCGACATTTTTGAGGAAAACAGAGTGATAAAATAGTGCTATACAATCGATTCGATTTACGGCGAGTTGAGAGAAGGAGATGAATGCTGAGAGTTCGACATGAGGTAATAATGATTTCAAATCCAATATATTGTTTGTGTCGAATTTCTTGTTTCACCTTCTTCCTCCTATTCTTCTTCTTCTTATTCTTGTCGTGATTGGAGTTATACATATGGCTTACAGAAAATAATTTATGGATTCATCCTTTCTCCTCCTATTCTTCTTCTTCTTATTCTTCTCCTTTTTGTTCGTCCATCGCTAGGGAATGACGAAAATAACTTATTTTCTTTCTTATTTTACAGTGAATTGTTATCACTTGTAATCCACTATGGTGGAACTGTAGTCAAAGAGAAGGAGAATTATAAGTATACCGGTCAATTTGGTTGTGAGAGTGTGCAATGGAAAGCATTTGAGATTTGTTGGGAGAAATTTGAAGATTTCCTTAGAGTTATACATGTGCGAACACAAGTCTCTTTGATTTGGTATAAAAGGGCAGCTGAGGAGATGAAAAGGCTGACATATATATTTGACAACACAAATGACGACATGCATGAGCTACGGGTCTGTGGAGAAATGGGTGGTGAGATTGATGTTTTTATTGAAAATGAGTGCTCAGAACATACAGTTCTTATCATGTCTCTGGTAAGTAGTAAGGGTAACGATGGTGAAGATGCGTCTGTTGGAGGAGATGTAAATGAAAGAGAATATCATTGTGATGATGATATTGATGATGGTAATGATGCTGATGATGATGCAAGTCAGGATGGCGAGGATGGTGATTATGGTAGGCCAAGAGAAGATGATGAACCTGAGCATTCTGAGGATGAAGAACCTGTAGTGCCAAATGTGAATGAAGATGTGGAGGAAGATATGGTTGGTAATAGAGAGGAAGATGTCGTGGATGATGGAGATGATGTTGTGATTGATGCAGGAGATGGTACTAACGATGAGAGATTTAAACATATATTTGAGGAAGGTTCAAAATTTCAGAAAGCTGCAAATTGTGTTGATGCTGAAGAAAAACGAGAGATAGCAAGAGAAGCAGAAGAAAGCGATGTAGATTATAAAGGTTATGTGTTAGGGGATGATGAATATCCAGATACTCCAGTCGAATCAGATGAGGAATGGGAGCAATGGGCAAATAAGAGACGATCTAAAGGTAAAACCAAATTTCATGGAGATTTTGATAAACCTTCATATATCTGGTTGTTTCAGACATTTAGCAGTGGGCTGGAATTGAAGGATCAGCTATTGCGTTACTCTCTAAATACGCAATATGATGTTAAAATGGCAAAATCAGAGGCCAACAGAATAGCTGCAATTTTTGTAGAGGTGGAATGCATGTGGAGAGTATTTTGTTCGGTTGAGGTTCCAATTAACAAATGGATGGTCAAAGTTTGTCATATGGACCACAACCATGGAAATTTAAGCAGAGTATCAATGCTGAAACAAGGTGTGATTGCAGGATTATTTAGAGAAGAGCTGAGAAGGAATGTAAATTTACCTGCCTCGGAAATAAAAGATGCTATAAAGGCAAGGTATAACACTGTTGTTCCAATGTCCAAATGTTACAGAGGAAGAAGGATTGCATTGGACTCGATCTTGCACACATAGGAAATCCAGTTTGCAAAGTGGTGGGACTATGAAGCTGAACTTTTACGAATGCACCCTGGTATCACGACTGAGCTATGCACTGTACCTGTAAATGGAAGTCAGATGTTTGACTGCTTTTACATTTGTTTTCAAGAATTTTGTGATGCTTGGAAGGAGAACTATAGACATGTTATTGGACTGGATGGATGTTTCTTGAAATGGGAGTTGACTGGTGATGTGCTCTCAGCTGTTGGTAGAGATGCAGAAAACAGAATGTTGCCAATCGCATGGGCCTTCGTTCGAGGTGAAAACAAAGACACTTAGGGTTGGTTTATTAGTAAGGTGAAGGAAAACTTGAACTTGGGAGATGTAGCTGCACATGCTTCTTTAGAAAACTTAGAACCAGAAAGATGGTGTAGAGCTTTCTTCTCTTTGGAGTCTCGTTGTCATGATGTGCACAACAACTTCTCTGAAGCTTTCAATCGGACTATCAAAATAGCCAGAACAAAGCCGATTATTAGCTTGTTAGAGGATATCAGAAAATAAGCAATGAGAAGAGTTTCAAGAAGATTTTTAAAAGCTGACAAATGTGACACCATACTCGCACCAATCACAATGGCGCTATTGGAGAAAGAAAGAGTATCCAACAAGCATTGCTCAATGATAAGAAGCAGCTCAAGTTTGTATGAGGTAGACGATGACACTTGTAAGTCAACATCGCAACACACCAGTGTGCTTGTAGACGTTGGGATCTAACTGGTATGTGAGTTATTTCTAACTTAATATAACACGTAGTTTGGTTATTTCTATTTCTAGCTTATATTATATATATTCTCTATTTGATGACAGGTATTTCATGTATGCATGTAATATGTGTTCTAAATGATGAACAACTTGATCCTATGAATTATGTCTCTCATTACTACTTTTCACATCTGATGACTGCGACGTATTAGGATAACATAAAGCCTCTGAATGGTGAGAAGTTATGAAGGAAGACACATAAGAATCCAATTCGATTTCCAGGCTTTCGGAAGCCACGAGGTCGACCAAAAACTCGTGATAGAAAGAAAGAATCATTTGAGGATCTCAACAATAAAGGTAAGGAAATTAGACATGGAAGGAAAATGCATTGCAGCCGATGTGGCCAAGCTGGACATATTAAAAATGGATGTAAAAAATGAGGCTGTCGTGGTTGAGGGACCAAAAAATAGACGTGGTCGTCCTCGGAAGAATTTAGATGAGGTAAAATTTGTTGTTTTTACTTCTTATTTCCAACTAATATGATTCATTTCTTAAGCTTGTTTAACATGTTACCATCGTAACTTCTGCCAAAGCACCCACCACAACAAAGGAAAAGGAAAAATACAAACTCAGAGGTCAGCAGTTCTCAACCTTTACAACAAGACGAGGCTATAGGTACTTCATATCCTGCTGCATCTAGTGCACCTCAGCCATCAGTGGGGACAAATCCCACAGTGAAGAAGAAAAAATGTGGAAGGCCACTAAAGATAACAAAGACAGAGAACATTGTTGTGAAGGGGGCAAAACTTATGAGTCCATTCACAGACCGATCATTTGATGTCTTTAAGTACAGAGGTGGTCAGTCTAAGCCTCCATCGGATTCGCAACAATAGTCCACTTCGAATGATGAATGATGAATTATGTGTTGTTTTATGTTTTTTTTTGGTAAGAACTGTTTGTTGTTCAATTCAATGATGAATTGTTCAAGATCAGTTTATGGTTCTATTAGGATGTTTTTGTAAGAACCTATTATGAGGTATTTCGTTAAAAGTATTGCAGGACTTATAAAGCTTAAATTTGAGTTTGATTTAGTTCAAAACTTGGACAATTCTTAAACATAACAAATACATAAAATAGGGACATATGATAGTCCTTAAACCATAACAAATACACACAAATGATTTCATATCCTAGTTCTTCGATGACACATGAGTAAGACTCTACGACTTCCACATTGCCATTATCACTCCAAGTGCCACTGCGAAACCAACCGACGAAGAAATCAGAACATTGCGAAATATCCTGCTTCTTTCGGTAAGAATCAACACCTCCATCTTCAATGCTTCACATTGCTCACGAGTTTGCTTCAACTCATCCCCTAGTGGAGCTGGATTTCCAGTCATACCTTCAATCTTGCTGTTAAGTGCTTTTACCACTTCCTTTAGCTTCTTAATCTCTTCTTTTTGATCACACATAGCATCTTTTGCCTTTAACAATGCTGTATGTTGCCAACCATGTGGTTTCTCAACGTCATACCACCGAAAGAAATTGCAAGACTCATTATCACCACTCTTCCACCCATCACAAGTATAGAACCTCCGCCCAAGATTGTCAAAGATTGTCATTAGTCCAAGCTTTGACAATCTTAGCTACCCGCTTGCAGTTACACAAAACATTGTCGTTTTTGTACTCAATGGTTTAAGAACTAGCACTTTGGGCCATCTGCACGAAATTCAGATTTGATTCTACACAACTCAATCCTTTGGATTCAACTATGACTATATCGTCGTTAGCTACCGTAAATGGAAATCGACTTACCTCATTTCAAATCACCGCCTTCTCCTCTCTCTCTGTTTTCTGGGTTTTTTTTCTTCAAAAATGTCGCAGAAACCTAACCCCCAAATCGATTTCTGGGGTATTATTATTAACTTTTGATTTTCTTTTATTTTAAATTACGAAATGGTTTTTTATATCTTAATAAAACATGTTTTAAAGAATTGATTAACGGAGTCAGTTAGTCGTAAACGGATCTAATGTTGTCATTAACACTGTTTACTGTTCCATTTAAAATTGTGACGGCGCGTAATGAAATACCAGTTTCAAGGTTTATAGTGAAAAAAGAATTAGGTTGAAGGTTTAAAGTGTTAGTTGTATACTTTGGAGGTTTAAAGTGTAAGTGGTTGCCACTTTGAAAGTTTTTTATGCGATTTCCCATGAAAAGAATAACCCAAAATTCATAGTTCCCTTGACATATTTGATAATCCTCTTGACAGCATGGAGATGCGACATCTTAGGTTTGGCATGACATCGTGCACATAGTCCTACACTTAGAGACAGATCCGGCCTGCTTGCAATAAGATAGAGCAAACTACCGATCATTCCACTGTAAAGTTTTTCATCCACGTCTTCCCCATCTGAATCTCTGGACAGCTTTGTTGTATTACTCATAGGTGTACGAGCAGACTTTGATGATTCTAGTCCAAACCTTTTAACCAGATTCTTAGCATATATACTTTGTGAAACAGAGCTTCCTTCATCTGTTTGCTGAATTTGTAACCCAAGAAAATACTTTACTTCTCCAACGAGACTCATCTCGAACTCATTCGTCATGTTCATGATAAACTCATCAACTATCTTCTGAGACGTACTCCCGGATATAATGTCATCAACATATATCTGAACAATCATCAGTTTTTCTTCAAGATCAAGAATGAACAGAGTCTTGTCCACACTGCCTCTGACAAAACCTTTCTCCATAAGAAATCCAGTAAGACGCTCGTACCAGGCTCTTGGTGCCTGTTTTAACCCATACAACGCTTTGTGCAATCTGTACACATAGTCAGGATGATCAGAATCTTCAAAACTCTTTTGTAGTTCCATATAGACTTCTTCCCGTAGACTCCATTCAAGAAGATACTTTTAAAATCCATTTGATGAAGCTTGAATCCTAGTTTACAGGCCATTCCCAACAGAAACCGGATAGATTCTAGTCGTGCTACA
>KE156095.1:88879-99403 GCA_000411075.1 Sisymbrium irio
TCTAGTCGTGCTACAAGAGCAAAGGTTTCATCAAAATCAATACTTTCTTCATGTGAGTAGCCATGTGCTACAAGTTGGGCTTTGTTCCTTACAACCATGCCTCCTTCTTCAATTTTATTTTTGAAGATCCATTTAGTTCCAACTATATTGGCATTGACAGGTCTTTTAAGCATTTCCCATACATGATTTCTGACAAATTGCTCCAATTCTTCTTACATGGTCAGAATCAAAAAATTATCAACCAAGGCTTCTTTGTAGGACTTAGGTTCAATCAAGGACATGAAACATGCAAAGTGAACCATCTCCCTGAAATTTATCTGCACCCTTCGTGTGACCCTATCATTCATACTCCCAATGATATCAGAGGATGAATGATTTCGATGGACATGAAGTTCTCCTTTTGTAACAGAAACTTCTTCTTTTAATATTTGATCTATGTCTTAACCTTCCTTCTTCTGAGACACATTAGAATCATTGTCACTCTTTGTGTTGTCCATCTCAACAAACAGATACTCATCGAAAAAAACATTAATTGATTCAATAATTATCTTGGACCTTTTGTTGTACACCCTAAAAGCTGTGATGTTACCTGAGTACCCCAGAAAGATCCCTTCATCACTCTTAGAATCGAATTTCCCCAACTGATCTTTATCATTTAGAATGTAGTAGAGACACCCAAAAACATGAAAGTAGCTCACGGATGGAGTCTTTCCTTTCCATAATTCATATGGTGTTTTGTTAGTGCCCTTTGTGATATACACTCGGCTGATGATATAACAGGCTGTATTCACAGCTTCAGTCCAGAAACGTGTAGGGACACTTGTTGCATGTATCATAGCACGAGCCATCTCCTGAAGAGTTCTGTTTTTTCTTTCCACTACTCCATTTTGTTGTGGAGTTCTCGGTGCAGAGAATTGATGCTCAATTCCTTCGTTTCCACAGAACAAACTCATAGCTTCATTCTGAAATCTCCACCATGGTCACTTATGCTTTTTTTAATGCTGGCCCTTCTTTCATTCATGAGTTGCAGAACACAGATTCGAAAGCTTTCCATTGTCTCTGATTTTTCTCTGAGAAATATCACCCATGTGTACCTTGAGAAATCATCAACCAGCACGAATACATATCTTTTCCCAACAATACTTTCCACTTACATTGGCCCATAAGATTCATGTGTATAAGATCAAGAGCCTGTTTTGATTGAATCGCCATGATTTTTTTGTGGTGTATTTTGATTTGTTTACCCATCTTACACGGTCCACATACTAGCTGATTATCTTCTTCAAGCTTCGGAACTCCTATGATGATTTCCTTGTTGACCAGAGTCGTTAAGTTCCTGACACTCATGTGCCCTAATTTTTGATGCCATAAGTGCATGTTATCCCTTGTTTTTAGGAATTTGTCTGTAGAAGCTCTCCACATGTAGCAATTCTTTCCTGATCTTACACCTTGTAGAATAATGTTTCCATGGGTGTTTACAGCTTGACAGTCAGTTTGAGTGAAGATGACTTTAAGACCCATGTCGCATAACTGTCCAACACTAATGAGATAAGCTGTTAGACCTTCAACAAAGTAGACATTTTCAAGTTGAGGTTGATCTGGCCCTTTTGTAATACATTTACCACGTATTCCTCCTTTTGCTCCATCTCCAAAAGTTACATTCCCTTTTGAAATACACTCAAACTCGAATATAATGTTTTTGTCACCAGTCATATGCCTTGAACAACCACTATCAAAGTACCATTCTGTTTCACCTCCTCCTTCTGAAATTCTAAGAGCAGTAACATGATCAGCTTCCTTGGTTTCGTGTTGTTCTAGCAGCACAAGCAACTCCTCTTCTTCATCAGAATCAATTTTGGACACAACACTCATGAATCCCCAAAGTTCATCTTGTTCTGCATTTGTATCACAGAAAACAATGTTACACAGAAAATCAGAAATCTGCGGCCTGTAGTCTCTTCTGCCATACAGATCTTGCTTACTAATCCATATCTTATTTTCCACTCATTCCAGAAGCATCTCATTTGTCTCCACAATTGACCAATACGATCCAGAAATTTGTAGCACTGAGATTTGTAATGACCATATTTGCCACAGTAGAAACATCCAATGTTTCCCTGGTATTTTTTAATCCGAGATGTTTTGTGCTCACTGCTTCTGTACATTAGTTCATCTTGAAGTTTTCATCCACTTACAAAGGTGGTTGTGCCAGAAGTTTTCAAACCCTGAAACCCAAGTCCTCCATGATCGCTTCCTGTTCTTCCTGCTGTAAGAATTTTATCAAGTTCCTTTGTTCCTGAATTTAGCATATGTATCTGTCTGAGTTTTTCATTCAGCTCTGTTTTTAGAAATTGAGATTTTTTTTTCTCTTCTGCAACCTCTGTTTCCAACTTTTCTATTAGATTTCTGAGAGCCGCTTTCTCTTTGATTAGAGCTGTATTTTCTTTTGTGACTTTAATCAGGGTGTAACATTTTTCTTGATACTCAGGTTTCAGTTCCTCTTCACTCTCATCGTCTGTTGAGTCATACATTTTGGTTTTAATGTCCCTCCCTGTTGACTCATCACATCCATTCTCCAACTCATCACTTTCTCCAATAAAAGAAACACAATTGCTTAGATCAACACTGCTTTCATCATCATCTGACTCACTTTCCTCCATTCCTATGTAGGATTGTTCTTTCTTTGTTCTGGAATCAATCTCACATTCATTCTGCATGTGACCAAATCCTTTGCATTTGAAACACTGGATTCCTCTTCGTTTCACAGTTGGACATTCTGTTTTGAAGTGGCCATAACATTTACACTCAAAACATTGAACATCTGATTTTTTGGTGTTCCTTTCGAATTCTCCTGTAGGTTTCGAAGCAGATGTTACCCTCCTGTTATTTTGATCTTTTATAAATCCTTTTGTGAATTTCTTCACCAGCATAGCCATAGTTTTTTCAAGATTACTTGGTTCGCTCTTTGCAGCAAAAGCAACACTTTTGAACTTTTTAGGTTCCTCTGCAGCCAACTCCATCTCATATGCTTCGGTCATACCAACAACCTCTTCAAACTTCAGTGTATCTGCATTAAGTGAAACTCTCATGGAAGTTTTTTGAGCAGCAAACTTAGGTGGAAGACATCTGAGAAGATTTATCACCAGTTTTTTTTATCTTTGTATTTCTTTCCCAATACATCAGCCTCGGTTGCAATAGCACAAATTTTAGCACTGAATTCTTCCACTGTCTCATGTTCATCCATTCTGAGGTTTTCAAACTTGGAGGTAAGAAGATCCAGACGACTCCTCTTGACATTATCGGTTCCTTCGAAGACCGTTTGCAGAGTCTCCCATGCTATTTTTGCAGATTTGATATTCTGGATTAATTCAAACTGCTTGTTTTCAACTGAATCGAATATCTTAGTTAATGCTTTCGAATTACACTTAGCCAAGACTTTATCTTCTCTTTACATTCCTTTTTTGGTTTAGGAATAGTTTCACCTTCTTTATTAGTCTTAGTTGGTGGCTCCCAACCTTCTTCAACTGCAGTCCAATCATCTTCATAAATACTTTTGATTGCTGCCATCACGTTTGATTTCCACCATCCATATGTTACTTTGCTTAACATGATGTTTTTGACATAAAACAACTTCTCTTTTGTTCTCCATCTCTGCAAGATCTCACCTGTATTTGGATTGGTGACTTGCTCTAATACCAATTGAAGAAGTGAGAACACACTTCAGCACAATTCAATTCATTAATCCTTTTTTTTGTTAGATTACCTTCTCAATAGCTCTTACAAGAAACTCACAAAAATACTCAATAATCTAATCTCTCAAACACCTTACAAGGTTATCTCTTTCTTTTTTTAGAAAATATAAACTTATCTCTCTTAAAGTGCATCTTTCTAAAGCCTCTAACGATGTATATTTATACACATAACCTCGTTAGTTTTCCTAATCATATGATACTTGTATTTTCCTTTTAAGTTGCATATTCCTGAAAACTGCTCTTTCCTTTTTTTCTAAGTCGTAATCCTTCGTGATTTATGCCATATTAACAACATGAGCAGTTTTTTGATGGAATCCATGGATCTATGTGTTAGAGATGGGTTGAGCCCCATCCCAAAGACGCAACCTTAATTCGCGCTGGTCCGGTTAATTGATTGAAGACTTTAACCCGATTTCACCTCGGCTCCTAAACAATAAAGGAAAAGGTCGAGGCGGTTAAAAGGAAAAGTAAAGAATAAATAAGGAGATAATGATCAAAAAGGAAGATGGGCTCGGAAGCTTTCCCAATCCAAAAAGGAAGGTGCTTTCATGACCGACTTATGAGGCTTATAAAAGAGGACGAGCTGAGACGGAGAAAGGTATTCGCATTCTTTTTCACACAGAGCACTAGAGAGAAAAAGCACAAACCCTTTGTCTTTACTCTCAACCCTAGCTTTCTGGCTCGGCCTCGTTCTCTTAGACCAGCCGACCTAGATTTTCCTTGTAACTTGTCTTCCTTTCAAAGATCAATAAAATTTTTTTATTCAATCTCTAACCCTCACAAACCCTAATCTCATATATCGTCTTTGTGAGGCTTCCGTTCAATACTATGGCATATTACAAATTAGGACATAGCCTAAGATATATTATGACATGGAACTTTAAACTTAAATTTAGCATCAATAACTTATACTGTATTACCTACAAACATCAATTGACATCAACGACTGAACTCTGTTTTAAAATCAAGAAAAAATATCATTTATATGTATGTTACTTTTGATAAAAAGGAGTTTACACAGAAGGTTCCATACATTAGTCGTGTCGTTCGTACAGTCACCACTTCTCAAAGCTCAAAATTTTAGAGACATGCACGGTTTTTTGTTGTAATCCATGGATCTATTGCCCGAGGACCAACCTCTTCTCCTCCAACCTTTTGGAATTTGTTACTCAGGTGNTACAAACATCAATTGACATCAACGACTGAACTCTGTTTTAAAATCAAGAAAAAATATCATTTATATGTATGTTACTTTTGATAAAAAGGAGTTTACACAGAAGGTTCCATACATTAGTCGTGTCGTTCGTACAGTCACCACTTCTCAAAGCTCAAAATTTTAGAGACATGCACGGTTTTTTGTTGTAATCCATGGATCTATTGCCCGAGGACCAACCTCTTCTCCTCCAACCTTTTGGAATTTGTTACTCAGGTGGTGTCGGCTTATTTTGTTTTTGCGAGTGAGTCTCCTTTGAATTTTAAATATTGTGGCATTGATATATAGTTGTTTACTTCTTTGGTAATCTAAGGATTCTGTATTTATTTTTTCATTTGTATTTGCTTTTTGCCTAAACGTCTAGATTCTGGTGGAGTATTTACGAAGGCACTATGTAGGTTGGTTTTCTATAACATCCATGCGTAATAGATTTTGCGACGTGCTTTTATCTGGATTCTTATAACATATTTGATAATTTCCATTAGTTGTTTTCATTATACGGTTAGTAAATAAAAGTTGGAATTGTTGAAAATTGTGAAATCCTCAAGTGACAGATGAGTAACATGGTAATAGTAAAATGTAAGATAGGTAGTCGTCTACTGGCTTAGACCTAAACTTTTAAACACCTTGACATAACATCTTGACTGAAACTTAGGCTCCATTGTCTCCGCTTATGATATAAAATCCTATATTTATGCTGATCAATTATATTGATCTGATATAATGTACTCCACAAAGACAACATCAACGGATCTTTAGTACTATACCAGCACAGTTAGGAAAGTGGATATGATATCTTCAATAAATCAAATGGTTCATTTGTTGTCAAAAGAACGTATCGTAAAAAGTTTGAAAGAATCTTAATACTTGTTAATATACTGCTCCCCTGATGGGTGTTGATCATCTCCCGCCCCCACCTTTCTCAATGAATGATGGATGTGGCCCCATGATCTGGTAATCTTTTATCTAGTTTCTTTGCTACAAACTTAAAAGCCATAAATAAAATATATAATGTCATGAAAATTTGTGTCAGAGATGAATGATAAAGTGGTGGTAGATACACACTTATAGTTGTATTTCGGTACCCGGAATCACCTAGTCCAAACACTGCAAAGCGAACAACAGAACAATAAGGTAACAAACTAACGATTACAAAAATGGGGGTTAGTTATTGTATTTGGGATTTATAAGAATCTGGAGAGTCTCCTTACCCTATAGTGGTGGATACTATAAAAACAGCAGCCTCCTCATGAGGTAAGGAACTCGGCAGCAAAACAAACAGAAACTTTGAATAACGTTTTCATAAGGAATTCTGCAGCAAAAGCAAATGATCCTTTGATTTATCATTCAATTTCATATACTGAATTGGAAGTAAAAAAGCTAATCTAAAAAAGTATCTTTAGAACTATTAATTGTCTTTCCTAGAAGCAAATGAATGAACAGACATAGGACATATAAGAAGAGAAACTGGATGTTTTCGCCTACCCACTTCCCTTGATAAAGATTCTGTATTTCACAACAAAGTATTAAACTTTCAAGAATACTGATCAATCTCGCCTTGATTGACACCTTGGTCTTCACTTGGCTCTCAAGAGCCTTGGTAATGGACTACATAGAGATTGGGTAGGCGAAACAAGCTGTAAAGGTCAATGAAAATCTGGAGTGGGAGAGGAAGAACTAATCGTCGACCTTTTGATTAAACAAGCCGTGAAGGTCAAGGTTTCTCTTCAAAGAGGAGAATTAAATTAAATAAATAAATTATTCTTTTTTTGTTTGTTACAGCGGTGCATAATTAATAACACTAACAATGCTGCTCACTCTGTGCATGCGCAGAGTTGTTTAAGTATGTAGTTAAATTTTCTATGTTTGTTATGTTTGTTTGATTTTTTTGTTCAATTAGTTTTTTTGGATATTCTAAGCTATTAATGTTTGTCTTATATTATTAATTTTTGATTTTTTTTATTTTCCATTTTTCAAATAAACATTGTTTGTGTCATTTTACTGTTTTATATGTTTTTCTCATTTTGTTTGTTAATATTGGTTTTATTATAAGTTTTACTTTTTGTATATTATTTTTTTACGTTCGTCTTTTCTTTCAGTCTCTTAAAAATTCTGTTTTTTATCATTTTTAAAAAGCAGTTTATAAACGCTATTGGAAATATGTTGTTAAAGAAGAAGTCTTGCTTGTAGTTTTACGATATCATTGTGTGTGTTACTTTATCTTGGATGCATGTACAAATCGAGAGGCGTCATGGGGAGACGAAGATTAGCAAAAGGAAGTTTATGTTGTGCTTCATATATCTATGACGTTTTAAGTCTTGAGTTTGTGAGTTCACTAAAATTTACTTAGGCTTTGAATGGTAGTGTAGGAAAAGTGTAGTTCACTCATACAAGCAGTTTTCTTACTTTTAAAATGTCATTCAATCAATTTTCTATTTTCTATTCTACCTGATGAAAGGACTGCATGTAATTCAATTGTTTTTATCTTTTTCTATAAAAATCACGAAAATCATATGTTTTTCTTGTCCACCACATATTTAAAGCAGTATATCACTTTTATGTATTATTTATGATTTTTTTAAAAACATATTTATTTTTTCCAAAAAATTATTATAATTTATATTTTTATGCAAGATTTTGTATATATAGTTACAAAATTTTATTTTACCCATTTCTCTCTCATTTTTTCTATCACTTTCTCTTTTTGTAAAATTATTTTTGGTTACATTATTTACAATATATGTAAATGATTTATAATTATATTTATAAAGATTTAATTTTTTTTCAAAGTACATAATTAAAATATTATCTTTCAAAATATTATCTATAAACTGATAATTTTATTATAAATATCATTTTTATACAATTATTTTGTATTTTTATTATTTAACTATTTAATTTTCATTATTAAATTTTTATTATTCAAAATCATATAATAAATTGTTTGATCTGTCCGATCTATATTTATCCTACTTGATTTGTATGATCCGTCCTGCTTGAACTGTTTTCACCATTCAAAATTTTAGATTTACTGTAGAAGATTTTTTCATGTTAATGATATTGGGAACATTTTTATATGTCTACGTCAAGACTTGTGGCTATATATTTTTTTGTTCTTTCATGTTTTAGAGTATGATTATAGGAGAGACTGTGATATATATTTTAAAACAGTGTTTTATTAATTAAAAGAAAAGAGAAAGCTGTGGGTCCCAAAATTTTTTTGTTTTTGTTGGTATAAGTGAAGAAGACATGGTTCTTCTTGGCTCTTAATAATGGATGATTTTTGTTGATTTCTTCTAAATTTCATTAATTTAATATTTAAATATTATCAAGATCTTAAAAACCTCCCGATATTACATAATTAGTTGCAGAAAACACAAAGAATCTTAAAGTTAAAATAATTCTG
This sequence comes from Sisymbrium irio, assembly GCA_000411075.1. Taxonomy (NCBI): domain Eukaryota; kingdom Viridiplantae; phylum Streptophyta; class Magnoliopsida; order Brassicales; family Brassicaceae; genus Sisymbrium; species Sisymbrium irio. Next base: position 97,251 of record KE156095.1, read on the forward strand.
TTCTCGAATTATTTTCCAAAGTCCAAACTAATTAAAGTTGATGAATTTTTTTGTCATTGACGAAGTTGTAAAATTAATCAAAGTTCGATCAAACCTTTATTAACCATTAGCTGCTGAAAAACTACTATCCTCGTTCATGAATTAGGACACAGAATTAAGAAAGACACAAACAGGAACTCACGAACCTAACAGAGATAAGTCAATTAGTATTACTGTTATGAGCAACACGAAAAGCCTATTTTCAATTGTAGACATATTCAATAAACACTAATCCTGCATTTTCAATATCTATACATTCTTCTAAAATTACTCAGATCCTCAAGTAATCATAATCAAACGAATGAGTTAAAAGCAGATAACAAATAGATATGTTTACGAATCAACCACCACACTAAATTGCAAAAAAAATGAAGTTTGGATATGATTCATACAGCCTTTATTTTTGTGGATATGATTCACAATCAAGGAAATACAGAAAGAAATAAACGCTGTACCAAACGTTATTGGGGAGTGGGATGTTAATGATTAGGGAGGCAAGTAGTCGCGGTGGGGAAGGTGATACGGTGGATCGGTATTATGATATGCCATGAGCTCTTTCGTGCCAACTTCAGCAATTTCCGCATCTTTTTCCTCATAGCCCTGTAATGTAAACCACATTCTTCTATCAGAAACAGCTGATAGAAAGAGAAAATACAAAGTGTGTATTGTCTATTCTCTGAATCAAGATAAACAGTCCAAGTCTGTTCATTCGCCTACATTACACACATGAATAGCAAACAAACTAACATTAATTGGATTTTGAATATTACCAGGTCCATGTTTCGTTGGTGTTAGAAGATACACTGAAGCCAAAAGACTAAATTAAAAATTAATATTCAGCAATTTGATCTCTTATGAAACACCCCAAACACACTTTTCAAATCAAATTTCCTCCCCTGCCCCATTAAAGCTGGTCTTTTAAATTCATGATATGTGTGGCACCGTAAGTGCATGTGTGTCAGTGTGTGTGCATAGTTCTGTGTATCGCCTTCCTCACTCATATGGAGAAAGAAGATGACGATGGAGGTTAGGTGAATTTAGGAGTTGTTGGATGGGCTATATTTATAATGGGAAAATGTATAAACGGAATTGAGAACATGAAATGGGAATGGGAAGGCATGCCGTAGGGGGAGTTATTTGAACTAAAGACAGGGAGTGTTAGTTAAGTGGGAGCCGATGGATCCCGTACAGTGGCGGAGGAATGAAAGCGGTATTTTTAAATGTCATTTTGAGTAAAAGATTCGGCCTGCGATATATGGACGTAAAGTTAAAAGGCCTAGTGACGTGCGGGATTTTTTGGGTTTTAGAATAGTAAGACACATGTCAGAAAGTTTCTTCGTTATATAAAAAATATATTTTCACAAAAAATGTCTCACATCGAAAAAAACAGTTTTTTCCTCGTTGTATATATAAAATCAGCTCACACTCTTTGTATGTCAAGCTTAGTAACGTCAGCTTGTAATCCAAGTGGAGACACTGTCGGGTTAATCTTGGGCTTTGATGTGTCAGCCCATGTTAGTATGTCACGATCTGGAGAACAACACCGTGTTATTCACATGTCCTGATCGTTAACCGGAGAGAGAAATTCCTAAATTTTTTATTAACGTTTATAAATATGAACTTTCGTTAATTATTTTTTAATAACATTAAATGTTTTTGAATAGGCCAAAAAGTTTCTCCTTTTATGATTAATGAAAGATGTTAATGATGTATTAACGCTGGTTAATAATTCTTTAAATAAATTAACATCGTGTTTATTTTAGTTTATTCAACAACTAGGATAATACATGCGCATTGCAAAGGATTAATTATTATTTTTTATATATTTTAAATTATAAGACTAAGAATTTGTAAAATAATAATTTTATTTTAAATTTTATCTTCAATGTTTAACTCATCGTTTAAAAATATTACTTTTAATAGATACACGATTATAAAATTTCTCACTCTTAAAAGAAAATTATGAAATATTTATTATAAAAGAAATATTATATACTTTTTATTAATAATTAATTTTATGATAAATTATTTTTAATCAAATTAATATTAATAATTTAGATTTAATAGATTAAATTTAGAATCTTCATAATTAGGTATTAAATATTTTAAAATCA
>KE156095.1:123494-134636 GCA_000411075.1 Sisymbrium irio
CATGGTGGTGAGAGTTGGACATTGGATCGATGGTGGCGTGAATTCCTTTGCACGCGTGTTCGTGCTCTCGTCTCCCATAGCTCGGTGTTTAACAAGAGATCACGAGATTGGCTTATCAAATCCTTAAGCTCTGATACCAAATAAAGATTCTTAAAGATCAAACTCAACTTTAACAAAGACAACTCTCTTTATTAATGTTTAGAAAATCACTCAAAACTAAACACAAAGCTCTTAATCTTTCTTATGATCATTTCACAACTTTGGTGATCATATATATAGAACTAGAGTTTCCTTTTCCTAATCCTATTTTCCTTATCTTAGAATTAGACAACTTCCTAATTCCCTTAGGATTACAATATTGCATTTTCTTATCCTAATCCAATTTGATTAGAGACTATCTTAGGCATCAAGTAATGTTGAAGTTTATCAACACCTACGTCATAAAAAAAAACTCCCAGCATTTAAAAAAAAAAAGAAAAAGATGTATCGGTGAAATCATTTTTTTTGTTTCTAACAACAATATATTATCATTTAGCTAAATTTATCTACATAATTATCTGTAAAAGTGGGTTCTCAAAATTAACAATTTGATAGAGGCTTGAGGCTAATGTCACAAAACCACGGCTCTGCCTTTGAAAATATACTATTTTAAATTTGGAATTACACTTTTCGTCACGAAATGATCTGATTACCTTTACTAGAAATTTTTTCCCCTATCCATCAAATTGCAGAATAACTATATATAAAATATACGAGTGGTCTTGTGCATTGTAATTCAAAAATACCGAAATTTATATTTTATGCACCAAAATGTCTTGTCAATTCTTGAACACATTTCACAATCAGAGCTTAGTTAATGCATGAAAATGAACGTATTATGTATGTTTTAACTTTGATTTTTTTTTTATACATGAAAACGAACCATGCATATGATTGTTAGAACTAGGGGCGGAATTATTACTCAGGATCCAGGATCCATTCTAAAAATCTAGATATTCACGTGGCAAATTCAGTTCCATATAGTAAAATTGTAGACATATCAAAATCAGATATGAATCCAAATATCTTATTTCTCAAGTTTAGGTATCTGGATCTGCATTCAAAACTAATTTTTACACACATATTTAATTTATTTTCGAATTGTATATTTGCTTATTCATTCGAATTGATTTGTGTAAAAAAATTTAAATTATCAATACTAAATATAATTTCTCAGATTCTCTTATTTCTTACTTACTTTGTTTACTTCGATTTTAGATAAAATACTTCCATATTTATCCTAAAAATTTCACAATTTGTTTACAAACCTGATATTCTAAATATTCATATTAATAAATATTGACAAATTATATTTTTTATATAACTACTATATACAAGTAATTTGAAAAAAGATTAGATGTGATCATTTTTTTCATTTATGGGTTAAATTATTTACGAAACAATATACATTTCTTATATTATCATAAAATGAGAATTCCATGCAAGAGAAAGAGATTACCATTTATCCTCCAAATTTTTAACATTTTATATTTTTCTCTTTATTTTTCCTTTCTATATTAGTTACTTTTATTTATTTTTTTATATAGAATTATTATTCATATCAAGAGAATCTCTGAGAGATTGTCATTGCTCCAAATTTTTAACATTTTATATTTACTCTATTTTTTATTTTTAAATTCAGTGGATTTTATTTTAAGGATTTTTATAAAAATATTCACTATTACTTTTCAAGAAAATATATTTTCAATTTTACACTTTTTGTAGTGATTAATAACTAAAATATATTTTCTCTATTTTTCTAATATTTTCTCTTCTTTTTGAGATCTGAAAAATGTAAATTATAATGTTTTAGTTTCTTTAGATTCTGAAAACATACACCATATGGGACTCTAAGGGTTCATTACCCATATTTAAGGTAGCTTTTAAAGGTTCTAGGTTTTAAGGGTTCATTACCCATGTTTTATAAACTGTTATAAAATCTCTAATAAAATTTGATGTCCAGCTAAATCTAGTGATTCCATCTTTTGATATGATCTCATTATTCGAATCACAATGTTTATGTTAAAGTTTTGTGTAAAGATCGAGCAAATATTTTTTTCTGCATCTCATCTTTATTACTCATATCTATTAGCGTTATAAATAACTTTATAAGAGTTTACAAAATTTTAATAAACCAAAAAAATATGTGCTTTCAGCCGTGGTTTTATAAAACTTAACTTGTGGTGTTCTAAGGTTTTATACGGATTTATAAAGTTTTTAAAAGATGTGTAAGAAATTTAGTTTTATAAAATTTAAAGTTAAACATTACATGTTTTATAAAAAAATTTGGCTTGTGGTGTTTTAAAAGGTTTTATATGAGTATAAATTTTTTAGAAGATTTGAAATTTTTTTTAATGATTTAAAATTATCTTAAAGATTTTAGAATGTTCAACATTTTTTACAAAAGTATATAAAATGCTTATAAGGTCTTATAAAACATTTATAAGGTATTATAATGACATCTATATACGGTCTCATTATCAAAACTATGACGCCAAAGTCTCATTAGTGTCGCTGATATCTCCATGCAAGAGTTACCTTGGAATTTCATCGAAACTGATTTAGATCTGGTTTATTTCTTTTCTTTTTTTATAGATTTAAATTTTAATCTATGTAAAATTATTTGTCGTAATAGGAGAAATCTAGGTGATGGAGGCTTAGATACATCTTATTTTATATCTTAGTCGTATCTACTTTGGCATTAAACATTTTTTCGACAATTCAAAGTTAAATTCGGTTCTCATGTTTAAAACTCAGATTCCATAAGTTCTTATATGCACATTTATAAATCTTTATAAGACTTTGACAAACTTTGTAAAAAATTCATTGTATTAGAGCTACGACTCCCTATGTTTTGAATTCTATGATATTAGATTATAGAAGATAATAAATTTCAAAATCCTTTAGTTGAGTTCAATGGAGTTCGATTTAAAAACACAGACTGTTTGAAGGTAACAAAATGGTGAGTTTAGATTGCAAGAAATTTGGATCGAAGAAAAAGATAAGGGTGCGAGAAAAAAATAAATCGTCAAGTGGAGAAGTAAAAATTTAAAAAGGTTTAAATTATTAAAGATATAAGAGTTATTTTATTTTTAATAAATTAATATATTTTATAATAATTTAAATAAAATGAAATTTTTGTAAAAATATATCTTCAAAAGTACATTTTTGAAAAATTCTATTTATTTTATTTTTAAATCATGTGTATGCAACACATATTGAATATATTCTTGTCATAATTTTAATTTTGTCATAAAGAAAAGAAAAAGAGTTTGTTTCTTTATTTTTTTCACAAAAAAACTTTATTAGAATTGTGATCAATCATTAATAGTAATCGTTATGTATTTTTCTAGTTTTGAACATTTTATATAGAAAAATAAAGGCAATGACAATCAAATAATAATAACATAAAAGATTTGAACAATTTTCTACTTTATTTTTCATTGCATAATTATGTAAAATAGACGAATTAATATTATAAATTAATCTTTTGTAAAAATAATATATTTTATTTTGTAAGATATTTACAAAGGGATTATATACCACACTCGTCTGGTAATATATCTAACAAAGAATTAAGATTCTTTACCATATTCTAAGAGATAGACATGCTATTAAAAATTTCCTTTAAATAAATTTTAATAGTTAAAAAGATTCAAAGAAACTAAAAATTATAAACATGATAAAATTTTAAAGATAAATTATAATTTGATTAAAAATTATTTTAACTCAACGTACGGGTCATTTGTCTAGTATTTCAAATGTCAAAGAAATAGAGCCTTAATTGGTATACTGTTTGGTTACAATACTCATCATAGTTTGGTCAGGTAGTATACATTTATATTTGTATATACGTGACCTATATATATATATATGTATATATATAATCCAATTAAAAAGAAAGTTTCTGTGGATGGTGTGCGAGATGCTGGGACTATATATAGGTGGGTGAGCTTAGCTGCTTAGGCGTTTGACATAAATCTTCTAGGACTCTAAGTTGATAAAACCTTAGTCTTTACCTTCAAAAAACATTAAGGTTCGCTCCAACCTCTCTTTCTCTCCCCCTCAAACTATAAAATATATAAAAGCACTCATATTTATGGGGAGGCAGCCATGTTGTGACAAGCTAGGGGTTAAGAAAGGGCCGTGGACGGCGGAGGAAGACAAGAAATTGATAAACTTTATAACAAAAAACGGCCACTGTTGCTGGAGGGCTTTGCCGAAGCTGGCAGGCCTCCGTCGCTGTGGGAAGAGCTGCCGTCTACGGTGGACCAATTATCTCCGACCTGACTTGAAGAGAGGTCTTCTCTCCGACGCCGAGGAACAACTTGTCATCAACCTTCATGCCCTTCTCGGCAACAGGTTTGAGCTAGTTTTAACTAATTTTTCAACATATTATAATTGATCACTTGTCATGAATAATATATTAATCTAAGTCGTACGTCTTCATTAGTAAAATTCACCGACATATTTTCTATATCACAAGTATGTTTGTGAGTCTTGTAGATATCATTAATGATATATCATTAACTTCGTCATATGATGATCCGAGGTAAAGTAACGTTTACATATATTTATGTTAGCTTTCAACCTAAGTTAATTCTGAGATGTTGACTAATATTGGTAAATGCATGCAGACGATGTAATTGGGACGTATAATTAAAAGTCAATCCAAAATAATTATATATAAATGTTTAGATCATATGTATAAATGATGCCAAAAAAAAGAAAAGAAAAAAAGATCATATGTATAAATAAGTTTGTCTTCTTTCTTAGATATATAAAGTTTAATACGTACGTGTTTAAACTATAATAATTAAATATTTTTGAACTTAAGTCTTATAATGTCTGTATTTTAAAAATTATTCATATATATCGTTTTCTGATAAACTAATAGTAATGTTTTTGAACTAAAGGCTTCTATATCTTTATTTTGTTACTTTTTCTTTTATTTCAGTTTAAAAATTAACTTCGAGACAAAGTAACGTTCCTAGCTTCCAATTATAATTGTATAACTCAAAATTGTCAATTTCTCTTGTGCTATATTCCAAGACTTACAGACTTTGACATCACTTCTCTACCAACACCTCAAAACATTATATTTGAAAGAAAACATTTTCAATGTACCTAAACATAATTCTTTTATTTTTTATATTTAGATGGTCCAAGATTGCTGCAAGATTGCCAGGAAGAACGGATAATGAAATAAAAAATCATTGGAATACTCATATCAAGAAAAAGCTCCTTAAGATGGAAATCGATCCGGTGACCCATCAATCTTTAAACAAAGTATCTACGGATAAAAAATCATTCGATAAGTCTGAAACTTCATTGAAAGCCGGCAATGTAAAGAGAATAGATACTGAAAGGATAGAGATTGATCGAACAACGATCAAGTCCACAGATGAAAGCAGCACAATCACTCATCAAAATATTTCAACTGATGATTATGAGTTAGTTGGTAGTATTATTCATAACGATGACGATTTGTTTAAACTTCTATGGACCGATGATACCTCATGGATCAACAACAATAACGTCGACGTTGGTCGTTCGGCCACAGAAAATAATAACTTTTCCGCCGGGGATTATTATTCGACATGGCCATTGGAGGAAAAGAACGTCGAAAGTTGGACGTTTTTGGATAATTGTCAAGACTTTGGTGTTCAAGATTTTGGTTTCGAGTTCTACCATGATTTTGGTCAGAGCTCCATTGAGACTGGTCAGAAGGATTAACATTTGCAAGCATAGACGGCACAAAAATCATGTAAAGCAGTAAACAAGCACCATGGTTTTATAAAGTACTATAATATTAATTAGGGCTAGAAAAAAGTATTATTAGGAAATATGTTTAGGGCTCGTTAATTCAAAGTTGTTTAATTTTATGCTTTTTTAGTTACCTATATTTATGCTAAATATTATTTAGTTCAACTACAGTATTGAAAAATATCAATATTTTTGAAAATAATTGACATAATTAAAGTTTCCTTTTAACATATGGTTTACAGCTACTATATAATACAGTATTGAAAAATGATAAAACATATGGATTACAACTATTATATAAAATCAACTACAGTATTGAAAATATTAATATTTTAATAAAAACATAAAAATTCATTAAAAATATTATTTGATGATACCATTTTAAAAAAACAAATCTATGATTTGATGTTTATTATTAAATATAAAATTTTTTGAATGAATTTATAAAATCATTAATAAAAATAAAAATTAATGTCAATGATAGAAGAAATTAAAATGAGGATGTAGTGGTTGAAACACTAAACAAAATGGGACTTTTCAAGGGAATAAAAAAACACATGAATGATAATTCAGATGCATGGTTGTTCACGGATTATTTTTGTACACATTAAAACAAGAAATTAAAATAAAATAATAAAACTTTAGATAAAATATTATAACGGAAAGATTTTTTGTAATTATATAATAGCTACGTTAATACTAAACTAAAACATTACAAATATAAACTTATAATATATATCAATATAAACATTGATAAAATTTCAACCTGATCACAAATGTTATATATTTTTCCAAAAGAAAATCAGATTGGAAATTTTGTTTATCTAACTTATTTTGATAATTTGAAATAATAAGTTTTTCGTTCAAATTTGAACAGGGATCACTAAAGAGATTTAAAAAATTGTGGACGCTAAAACAAAATTTTAAGCTTAGGCACAAAATAATGATCGCATTACAAATCACATTGTTGTCTTTTCAGTACTATCGAATGATGCAAGATATTAAGCTACAAGCCTACAACTGGCTTAGTTAGCAACATGACAAATGAAATACAATTTTATTGATGATTACATTCGTATAGTTGGTAATATTTTATGAAAAGTACTTCGACTGTGAAAGCACCAAGGACGAAATCTATTTTTTTAATAGATTAAATAACACTTGGGACGGAATAATATAACATGATCTGGTTATAGATTTAAAGCTTTTGCTTCATAACCTCCTAATCATTAAATTTGTTCTTATAAATGCTATGTTTAAGTTTTAGAAAAAACGGATACATATCACACTCATTAAACTATTCTCAAAACATGTCTGTATCATAAAATTTAAGGTTAATCATTTGACTCTTTAATCTAGTTGCTGATCAAATATTTAATGATTTTATATCAGACCTTCAGCTCGAAACACAAAAAGAAAGTGCAGCAGCACCTGCGTTTGCACTGGTTGGCAAAAGAAGTCGTGGTTGAATGGTCTTTTGTAGCAATCCAAACATCCATGGCATTGATAACCTGTTTACACATGAAACATATTTGATATGAACCTGTCATGTGGTAGGTTGCGCGGGAACCTGTCATGGTAGGTCACGACAGACTATATTTATATATTGAAAATTTTAACACATTATAGCTTGAGTTGTGACCCTCGTGATTCCTAATGTTATAACAGATGCCAACTCCTCTGTCGTGAATCTTTTGAGAATTATATGTCATGGATTTTTTTGAGAAGTCATTCACCATTCACCATGATCACATGTCTTAAAAAAGTTGTGAGGTTTTTCATCTTTTATTGACATAACATCATCTTTTGTAGTCTGATAAGACCAATTATACGAAAAAGGTAAGCTAGAAAATATAACAGAAAATATAATTTGGAAACAAAACTAATCAGAGATTTGAGTACAAAACGACTTTGAATCCGGGCCCTCAATTTCAAAATTCTGATTAAAGAAATTATGTAAAAACAAATAACATACAAGTTCATCAAGCGGAAGTTCCAATGAGGAACTTTTAGGGGGGAAACCAATTTATTACAAGGGTATAGAGCAATCTGAAAATTTTTATCAATTTTTAAAAAAAATTTAATAAAACATCACAGAAATCGTTATTAAGGCGATCCCGACCAATCCAGCTCCCCCGAGTTTGGTTGCAGCATCCTTGTCACCTTTAGGGGGTCCTACAATTTAAAATCTCATTTTACTAACAATAAATTGATAAAGAAAAGTTTAGATCTACCTAATCCAGTTTATTTGATCAGAACTTTGCCTAACATTCGCCTAAAGTTCTCTGCGTTATATTTTAACGATTATATAACAAACTGATCATTTGTTATCTCTCACCTGCAACTGGTGGAACCCCTTGCGGCAACGGAGCCTTTGCGGCTATAAGGAAAAAAAAGATTTATATCATATACTCCGTATAATATACTTGTAAGATATTTAAAATTTACAGAATACTCATAAATAAGTTCGTGAATATAAATGGTACCAGAACACATCGAAGATCCAGCATCCATGCCACAACTCTTAGGAATGAGAACAGCATTTTCGACCGTGAGATTGAAGCCGGCCAGTACCTGCGGGCTAGTGAGTATGGCGCAGAGGCAGCTTAGCTGCGTCTTCACCGCTTTGTCTAGGCTTGTGCAGCATTCCTCTGAAGGTTTTCCTCCTGCTTTAAGTGCTGCTGCACATAGACCTAAGTTCGCCCCACAAACCATACCTGCGTTTGGGGGAGGGGCCGCACCTCCTTGACCTGTAACTACTGTCGCTGCCGCTAGCAATACGCTTAGGAGGACAATGGTCGTGGTCGTTGTTGCTTGAGACATTGCAAATGTCAGGAGATATATAATGTGATAAAGATTTTCGACTGTATAGGATGTTTTAAGTCCTTTTTTGGCTTTTTGTTCTTTGTGTCCCCTTCATATATATTTATAGAAAACCATGGGAATTATAATTAGAATTTTTTTTAACATAATAGATATGTGATTTTGTACAGCTTTTAGTTATTCTTTTTAAGTTACTGTTGACAGCAAAAAAAAAAAAGATTTAGTTAAGAACATAGGATTATTTGTTATAGTCTCAATTTATAACAAATATTTTTAAGATTATAGAATGGCTTGCCAACATATCAATGAAATATAAAATTACACAACCAACATATATATATTGAATCTGAATATTTATTCTACAAATTTTAGTACGTGGATACAGTTGTAACCACTCTAATACCGAAGAAAGGTCATAGGTAGACAAATACTTCGAATCTTTTATCTTTGTTAGTAAATGATTATATCGTAATTAAACGAAAATTAAGTCAAAATTTATGAGGTTCACGATCACACTTGACATATATATAAATTAAATTGTAGGCAAGAAAAGTTCAGCCCATGTAGACGTTTCAAGGGCAAATAATAAAAAAGTTATATGGTATGAAAGAGTAGTTACCTGAGTTCGGTTTAGAATAACCTTGAATTGTAATCACAAATGATAAATGTATTTCCTTATTTTATAAAATAAATTAAGGTTTTCGAAGCTTTGAGTAGATGATATGTGTCTTCTTAATATTTAACACTTTTTTTGTTTTTAGGTCCTCCAAAATTTAATATTTCTTTATTTTCAATTTTACATTTAATGACTTAAATTTTAAATTAATTTTAAAATTTAAAATTTACTATATACAAATATTTAGTACTTCTTTTTCATTATGTGTCCTCCAAAATTTCATATTTTATAAATTTTCATTTTATTTTTAATTTTAACTTAATGAGTAAAAATTTATGTTAATTTCTAAATTTAAAATATACTGCATATTTTTTCTTTTATTTTCTTTTTGTCTATTAAGTATTCTTAGATTTTTTAAAAATTTATTTATTCTAACTTCAGATGCAATACATTACTATGAATTCATATCAATTTATTTGGTGTAGATTGTAATTCATAAATAACAGTTTAATTAATATAGAAATGCATATATGTGGACAAACAAAATATTTTTAAGTTTTTATATTTTTTGATCTATAGTTAATCTTATATAATTAAGAATAGTATATTCTAATTTTGCTTTGAAATGGTGCCACGTGTCTATTTTAAATTTCATTTCTCTAAAAATTATTTTTCTCTTTCTACCGGGCATGTGTAAGAGAATTTCAAATTAAAAATAAATATAAGTTCATAAATCCATTTAAAGAAGAAAAATGTTAAAATTGAAATCAGATAATTTGGTTTTGAACATAAAAAAAACATAATTCGTGCAGGATCCAATTTTAATAAATTATAAATAAGAGTACACTACGTTGTTGTAGAAGAGAAGTCAGATTAAAGATTAAACAAAAAGAAACTGAAACCAAGTACAAAAATTCAAAATTTTGAATTAAAAAAGAAATTGACATACAAAGCCATTGAATCGAACCAAACCAATTTCTTGTTTTACATGAATATATTAGTAAAAATATCATAGCGATCGGGATCAAGACAACTCCGACCAAACCGATTTCTGCGTGTTTGCTTGTAGTGTTTTTGTTAGCTTTGGTTGGTTCTAGATGATGAAACAAATGTTTTCAAAAAAATTTAAGTGGAAAAAAATATTCAAATTAATCTCCTCTATCTATAGACAAAATAAAATTGCTAAAAAAATTTCTCATAGATCATTACGATAATTTTATCCATTTTAAAATTGAAACATTAAATTGTTATTTGACCAAACAAAAACATTATAATCGTTTCTTACCCGAAGTTGGTGCTGTCGTCTGCGGCTTAGGAGTTTGAGCTAGCAACAAAACAAATCAAATTATTTAAGAAAAGTACAAATATCATCTCATTACGAAGTACTTGGTTTTATTTAAAAAAAAAAACGCATGGCCTGGTCACAAAATATATCCACAATATGTGATTACAACTTGTAAAATATACCTATAGAGAATAGAGTTGAGTTTCGTTGCTAAATAACCAGGTTTTCAACTAGAACTTACAAAAGAAAGACGTGGTGGCAATACCTTAAATAAATAAGATATATGTTAATGAAGCGCTAAAAATCCTTGTTCTTATTTCTAAGTTCTAACGACCAAAAACATGAGATTAATGAACCAATTCAATTACGATTTGCCGTCCTGAGGTTTTTGCAAATAAAGTGGGGTTGAAGGCAAAAACGTTACTGGCAGATTCTGAACACAAGTTGGGATCGGTGGTTAATCCACAAGTGTGGGAGAGAAGAGCATTGAAGAAAGTGACATTGAAAGGGACCAATAACATTGGGCTTTTGATAAATCTCCAAAGACAAGATAGCTGCGTTTTCACCGCCGTCTCTAAGACGGTACAACGGTAGCCGCCACTAGCAATGTGGC
>KE156095.1:135626-147279 GCA_000411075.1 Sisymbrium irio
AATTTGTTTTGATTTTTGAATTTAGATATTTCGGTTTTGAACATAATAAAAAACATAATCCGTGCAACGCACGGACCCAACCCTACTTATATAATAAAGTAGGGTGTCTCTTAAAGAAAGCTCTGAATAGGTAATAGATATCTTCCAAATATTTAAAATCTTATTTTTAGTCCTCTAAAATATGATAATTTTTAATTTTTCTCTTTATTTTCAAATTTTAACTTAATAACATAAATTTTATGTTAATTTCAAAATTCAAAATTTATTATATATAAATAGTAAAACGTTTTATTTTTACTTTTTGTGTCCTCCAAAATTTAATAATTTATAAATTTCTCACTTCATTTTCAGTTTTTCACTTAATGAGATAAAATTTATTTTAATTTCAAAATTTTTAAATATAATATATATTAATATAGTTTTTCTTTTATGTTTGTCTCTATTTAATTCATTTATTCTAATTTCAGATGTCACACATTACTTTTAATTCATATTAATTCAATATTTTGAAAAAATGATAGATTCAAAGTTTAATTCACAGAAAAGGTATAAATTCATTAAAGATAAATATTAAAAGGTTGTCATGTATCTTTAAAAATCTTTACATTTTCCATTTTCCATCTCTCTATTTTGTTGTCACTAACTTAATGACTTGTAATTTATGTTAATTTCAAAGTTTTAATTTAGTATCGATTAATCATTTGTGTTATGTATTTTATTTTGTTTTTATATTTATTTTATATTCCTAGGGTTTTTCTACCATTTTATTAAATTCATGAAACATTTTCTTTTGAATTATAATAATTAAAAATATTATTTATTATTTATTCTTAATAAAATATTTATATTTATAGAAACAAATTATTTTATTAATAGTAAAAGTAAATATGTGAAAATATAAATTTAAATAAAAAAATAATAAAACATTTCAATGGTGTTAACTGATAATATAAAATTTCAAATGAAAAATAATGTTCTATAAAATTTTATATACAATTTATACACTAAATTATATAAAATAGTAAATTTAGGCAACGCGTGAAAATATTTCTAGTAATAAATATGTATGAAACTAATTTAATCTATTCAAATAACTTTCAATAAAAAGAAATTCAAGCAACCCAGCGTCTAGGTTTCACACGTTCCCCAGTTCTTTCTCTTTTCCAGGCGATTTTTTTTTTTTTTGGTGGCCGGCTTTGTCCACTAACTATAGTCCTGTCTTAGTATTGGATATATGTTTGTTAGATGAACGTTGTTTTTCCATAGACGGGAGCATTATTTTTAGACGTGTCTTTTTTAACTCTAGAGAGTAAAATCCTTTGTTCAGATTGGATGAAATATCTCCTGATCTATTTAGCGAACCTCTTCTCAATCCTAAAATCCTTTGTTCAGACGGGAGCATTATTTTTAGACGAGTCTTTTTTAACTCTAGAGAGTAAAATCCTTTGTTCAGATTGAATTCTTTGTCAGTTTTGATAACTCTGAGTTAAGAACAGACCTACCATGGATGAGGAACAATTTATATTTCTTAAGGTTTGGTTACAATCACAAACCTTGTTTATCCTACTCGTTCGATATGAAAGAAGGTATAGGCCACGTAAACTATTGCAAAAATTCAAATGTGGAATTTAATATACAACACTTTGGAGGTAGATATTCAATTTCCAAAAGAAGTTTTACTGTCACTAAGAATGATAGATTTATATGGACGTGTTCGAAAGATGGATCATACAAGTTAAACTTTGGAAATTAGTTACCATATCATCCGAATAACAAAGAGGGGTTCGAACCACAAAATGGATCATTAGAATTAAAGGTAAAGATTTAGAAACTAAAATATTTCTTCAAAAGTTACAAAAAAATTCTTATGAAAAGTAACTGCATGTGTATTACTTAACTGCTGAGAAGTCAGTATGGTTGGCATAGAAGAGAGTTTTTTCTTATATCGTGTGTAAATGAGAAGACATTGGTCTATAAAATGGGAAAATATGAGTCGTACACTCGTACTGATCTTGATATATTGATATTCTTTGTCAGTTTTTATAACTCTGAATTGAGTACTGACCTCCCGTGGATAAGGAACAATGTCTATTTCTTAAAGTTTGGTTATAATCGCAAACGTTATTTATCCTACTCGTTCGATGAAAGAAGGTATATGCCACATAAACTGAGGCAAAAATGGTTTGAACATTGTCCTCTTTATAGGCTCTGGATCGACCCGTCGATTAATGTTGTCAATTATTTGTGGAAGTTTTAAAATTTAAAAAAACATTTTATCCGTAAAGATATATAATCTTTATTGGAATTTTGAGAGTCCCCACTTCAGTGTCTTGTGTTTCGTTTAGTGTTTCCTTTACTTTAATCAATTTGTTGATAAAAGTGACTTAATAGTGAGTTTTATAAAACTATATTATACTGTGAATATATAAGAATAAGAAAAACTAATATTAGAGAAAAATAATCAGTTAGCTCAAAAATAATATTAATATGATTGGATTTGATAAGTACAAAAGAATGGATTTTTAGACATTTTTGTGGCCAAACTGAAGTTATTATTATTTGTTTATTTTTCAAAAGGAAATTGATTTTTTTTATTGATATCATGTAACTACAATTTACCAAATCACCCCATTCAAAAAATATATATATATATATATATGGTAACCATAAAATCATAAATCATCTTAAAAAACTTCAAAGATGACCAAATCCAGTCTCATTTAATAATATGTATGAACCACTGTTATCAAAAAAATTTAAGAACTAACCTTTGAAACATCTTCAAATTTTAAAAACCCTTTTTCAAAAAAAAAAAAAAAAAAATTAACGTAGAAAAAAAAAGTATAAGTATGATGAGAATATCAAAATGAATTTGGATAAAGAATAAGTTAAAACTGTATTGTTTTTTTGTTTCAAAACTGAAAACCTTAAAAAAATTGATGAGGAAGAGAAACAATGGAAAAGAAAATAAGAAAGAGAGGAAGAAGGAAAATAGTTGATTGAAAATTATATAAAGGATTGAACCAGTTTGAAAATCGTGTTATGAAAGTTATAGATGACACTATTTTTTTTGGAACGTGGGAGAGAAAAATCAGGGATTTAGATTACAGTTACAAAAAAATAAAGGATGGAAAGAGTTCTTTTTGGTGTTTAATATGTTTTTTAAATTGTTTATTTTCTGATTAACTTATTTGTAAATGACGTTAGTTGTCGGTGTTTAACTGTTATCTAGCAAAAAATTTAAAATAAATGACACTTAGCAGATTTCTATTCGTCATGTAATTTGTGTTTTATAGGATAAACTAGATTCAGATCCATACGTCAGCGTACGGAATAATTTTCTTATTTTAAATTTATAATATTTTTTCATAAAAATATATATTTTATTTAGTAAAAATTAAATAAAATAAGTTAATTAATTTNTAAAACTCTGTATTTATAAAAATAACAATATGTCTCAATAGTTTATTCTAGACTCGATCTACGCATAAGCGCAGTTATTTTTTATTTTATTTTATTAATATAAATATTATATTTATTAAAGTAAATAACTTAATATATGAAGAGTTAATAAAGTTAATTTTTCATATTTTGGGTTTCGATTATTTAAGTTAAATTGTTGTGAGATGATATTTTGGATTGAATCGATTTTTTATCAAGACAATCAGTTATACTTTTACAACCTATTATTTATAAAAAAGTGAATATATATATATACCAAATTAAAAATATATTTATGTTATTTTATATATCTACTAAATATATATTATGTTACTTTATGTGTATATTTACCGAAATATGATTTTTTATAATATCTACTATAAATATTGTTTTATTTTTATATTTTCGTTTGAAATTAATTGAAGAAGTGGATACAATATTTTAAATTTTTATTTACGTTTTTAATTAGTTAAAAGAGTGGGAGCCATTATTTTTAATTATTTTTTCATTTATAATTAATTAGGGAAGTGAGATCTATTATTTTAATATTTTAAATATTTTATATTTAATTTATAGTTAAACCTAAGTTTTTTAATGTCTATATTATCTTTAATAAAATTCTAATAAATGAAATATTAACAATAACATATCGTAATATACTATTGTTATTTTCATATTTGAATTCTTTTTTAATAAATTTAAAAGATAGATGATATGCTTATTAGGCCTATTTAAGCCCACAAAGCCCAATAAATCATAGCCTTAGCGCCGGATATACAAATACGAATTCTAAACATAAAAGCGAGAGCGAGAGAGATGATGGACGACTCAGGAGAGATTCTATGTCAGATCTCCGTTTACAAGGACATGCTTGATCAGGTTTTACTCTTCTTCTTCATCTTCATCTTCGTCTTCTTCTTCTTCTCTCGATTAACTTTAAACGTGATCGGTTGTTCTTCGTGAAGGTCAATTTGGAAATCGAGTCGAACTTTAAAGTGACGCGAGAGATCGAATCAGAGATCGTTAAATGTTCAGAGATCGAATCGGCTTTCTCCGTCAAGGAATCCGAGCTTACTAAATCGTTCCTCGCTTCTCAGTTCGAGCTTCGCGGCTTGATCTCCGTAACAGGTTTACTTCATCTCTGTAATGTATTATCAATTGTATAGTCCGGTTAATTCCGGTTTATTATGGTTAAGCATTCTCTATTTATGCTGAATTATATCCGGTTTACACTCTGATAACAGAAAATGATATATCGCCAAACTGACATTGAGTAATTACATGTGTAAACCGGAAATCATTCAGCATAAATAGAGAATTCTAAACCGGAATTAACCGGACTATAGAATTAATATGTATCGATCAAGTGATTGACTCTACTTTTGTTTACGTGAAGAGGATTCAAGAAACTCTCTGAAGCTATTGGAGGATGAGATTTGTCGCTTGAGGAATGAACACTCTGAGCTACTCACAAGGATAACTGAAAAGCGGTAGCAAAACGTTTTCTTCAATCTGAATTTACCATTTTTGTTTGTTTCTACGGTTTGTCTAATCTGAGCTTAGTGTGAGGGACACTAGGGAAGGGTTTGTGGAGAAGTGCTTTGAGTTTCAGAGGGAGATTTTTGTTGATGAAGATAATGAGTTGAGGAGTTTATTGTTGGAGAGGGAGTTTCTGGAAAATGAAGTTAGAGTGTTGGAGGAGAAGAACACAGCTGTGAAGAACTCGATTTTGGCTTACATGGAGGATGAAATGATGAATCTTTTCTCTGATTAGTTTTCTGAAAATGAAGATGAAAGTTTTAGCCTTTGGGTTGGTTGGAATGTAAGTACTACTAGTGACTTGATCTTTAACGAAAGAAAAGATATTTGTGAATATATTGGTGTTTATCTTAATCCCTAGATACTGGTGGTTTCATTATCAGATGAACTTAGAACTTATTCTTGTAACCCAACAGTACGTTCAGCTCGGAAACTCAGATGTTTCTTCTCTTCCAAGTAATCTTATATAACAAAGTAAAATTCCTTTATTTTAGGACTCTGAAAATATATCACATTTCCCTTTCTAGATATTTGTTTTTAACATTACTTTTTGGTATTAATAATATTTTTCGGCTAGAGTAATAACATATAATTATTTTAATGGATCATTAACGCCTCATGAGTAATGGATTAATACAACCCATTTATTAGAGGATCACGGATTAACGTATGATCCGTTAGCTCTGGACCAATTAGGGTCACAATCAGGTTGGCCCATTTGATTAGTTTAGACACCTCTAGACATAATCATAAAACATAAATGTTTAAAATTAGACTTTTTCATTATTTATAACGTTTGGTGTTTTAGTTTTATTGACTTAGAAAATTTCCAAAACGGGTTATATATGTAAATGTTAGAAATTATCAATTTCAGGTGAATAATATTTTTGTGTTCATTGTTGAACGTAAGAAAATAATTCATGTGTTTGAATCTGGGTATAAAATTATACTCATTTTAAGTTATTACGGATATTGAAAATAGTAAAACTACAATAAAGATAAAAAAAATTGGTTTAAATTGTTAAAAAAAAAAGATAACCAAGGGTGTAGCCCGTAATATCTCCTAATCTATATATACTAATTTACTTTAATGAATATTTTTAAAGCAAAACCTATAATTTAAAATCGAATAGTTTTTTAACTTTTATTTCTGAAAAAAATAATGATTAATAAAATTTAGTACTATGTAACAAAAGTAAAATTTATAATAAAAAAATAGAATGTGGTTTAGTTTACATAACATCACATAAAAAAAGCTAATCAAAATCAGTTAGTAAAAGAAAATTAATTTTTTATTTGTTCTTGAATTTCTATTAAGAATATGAAGACAACTTTTTTGTTCTAAAATGTTATAATCCTTATTTTAGCGAATATATACATTCTTGATAAATTAGGAAAATAGAAAAAAAAATTATAGTCTTTAATAACATATTGATTTGATAATTTGATATATGCTCTACAATTTTTCTACCTACAATAAATCAAATGGTAAAATTCTAATACGGAAGGGAGAACCATATTTTTTAATATAGCAGTAAGTCTTCCAAGATATTTTAAGATAAACAATCAACTCTTGACAGATAAGGATCTATTTGGCGTTTTCTATTAATCAGATTGGTTAAGAAAATAATAATTTCTTTTGGTCATTTAGAAATAAAATTAAAATTAACTATTTTATTATGAATATGCTTCATGCATGTACACTAATCAAAACATTATGTATTGTTATACATGTATGCACTAGATAGTGCAAAAATGATTAGGTTAATGCAAAACCAAAAATATGGAGTAATTTTTAGAGTTTTCAATTTTTAAAGTTACATTTTTTATTTATAAAATAGTCTTTAAATTTTGATATACTTTATATATTATACTCAAACGAAATTATATATTTTATGTTTGTACTTAAAGAAGATTATAATAACAATAATTAGTTTTATACTTAAGAAAATTATATTAAATTTATTAATAAACAAAAATGATTTAAAATTAAATAATATCTGATATAAAAACTGAAAAAGTAAACATTAAAAAGTTAAAAAATCTCATTTCTCACACCAAAATGCTTTAGTTGATTATTTGTGGGACAATTATACTAGTGTCTATTCTTAAAAAAATTGTATTTGATTTTCTGTTTATTTGATGTAATAAATTTTTTATTTAATATATATATATATATATTTGATAAATTCAAATGTTTATCTAGTTTTGTTCAAAAAATAAAATGAATGGATAAAATTGACATATTAAAATCATATCGTCTTATAAAAAAATAATTAAAACTATAATGTACTGAGAAACTTATTTTCTAAAGTAAAAATAGCAGAGTTGACTATTGGAACAAAAACTTTCTTTATTTTAATAGAGTCAAAAATACAGTAAACCATAGGTAATGGTATAAGCATGAATTAGCTTATAGATTGAATTAACAACAGTGCAAGATAAAATATCCCGATACATATATGGTTATGCTTTTGGATTATCTTCTTAATCATATGTTAATAAAAAAACCAAGTAAATTTTTCTCAATAATTTCATTTTCATTATCGATTTCTAGATGTAATATTTTTTATATCAATATGTACTATTTATACTTTAATGAATAACTTTAAAAAATAATAGTTTCTTTAACTTTCAATTATGATAAAAAAACTTAGATTAATAACATTTACTATTTTGTAACATAAGTAAAAACACATATAAATATGACGCAATTATTTTACATAATTTCACATTAAAAAAACTAATCAAAATAACTTAGTAAAAGAAAAATCAAAATATTTTTCTCTGAATATTTTTCTTAAGTTTCTATTACGAAGATGAAGACAATTTTTTAGTTCTTAAATGTTATAATCCTTGTTTCAACCAATATATACATTCTTTGTAAGTTAGGAAAACAGAAAAAAAAATGTAGTCATTTATAATATATTGGTTTAATGACTTTTTCGGTAAAATATTGGTTTAATGATTTGATATATGTTCTGAAAATATTTTAGGTGCAACAAATCAAATGAAAGATTCTAATTTGGAAAGGAGAACCCATTTTTCGAATTTAGCAGCAAATCCTCCAATAGAATTTCAGATAAAAGATCAACATTTACCTGACGAAAATCTTGGACATTCTTCCGTTAAAGACAGCATGGATATTATAGGTTTTTGTTATGGTTGTGCCATTTCTTGTCTTCGAAAGTATAGGCGTGTGGATATTTGTAATGGATCTGTTTGTCGTTGTCTTTTTGATCAGATTGATTAAGAAGATCATAATTTCTTTCAGATATCTAAAAAAAAATATTTATTTTATTATGCATCTGCTTCACACATGTATGTACTAATCAAAACAATAAGAGAAATTTTTAAAAAAGTATTTCTTTTTATCATACATCTATTCATATTTATACTTTGAGATAATATGTTGATATAGAAAGTGATCAAATAAAATTACATGATTAAATCAAAAAATTAAAAAACATAGAAAAATTAAAGATAAAAAATCTCAATTCTCATATCAAAATGCTTCGGTTGATTATTGATGTCTGATGATCTAACTAAATGAAGTTATTTAATCGCAATTATATGATAAGTTGATTTTTTTTCATTTCACATATAGTTGATTTCATTTTGCTCATCTATAAGATTAATGCATTCAAAATAATTTCATATAGCATTACATATAATATATATGTCGATTGCATTGATTAATTGGAAATATAGCCAAATAGCCAGTAGAAAAAAGTTATAATAGAAAAGACAATAAAAAATTAAGTTGAGTGGAAAATAAATTTCTCATATAACATTCCACTGAAATTATGAGTTTTTTTTTTCTACTTTGTTCCTTCAACTTAAACTCGTTTCTATGACTTTTCTGAAACTGTAAATATTTAGCAAATAGCGATTGAGGTTCTTTCAAATTTGGATTATGTTTTTTCTCATGAATTTACGATAAGGCAAATCTTACTCGTATATATAAGTCTTTAAGTGTCTAACATGCAATTTATAAATATGGACAAATTTGACATAAAATCACTAGCGGAACTACGGAAGTGTTTGCTTTTAAAAGTTGATCTAAGTGCATCAGATTTCTTGTCTGAAATATAAAACTGATATTATAACCAATTAAATAAGATCTGAAAAGATGGTAAAACATGCAAAAGCTTTAAAAGAACCATAAAGAAGACATGTGACCACCATATCCCCCTATTACATATTTCCATGGTAGAAAGACAGACACTAGTTATACAAGATATTATAACTTTTTAACGTCATAGATGAGTTGAGGTTGCTCTGAAAAAGATTGAGCACTATTTCTTTCTATTATTCTTCATAGTTTGAATTTTAGGGCATATTGATGTTACCTTTTGTAAATTATTTTCCACCAACCGGAGGGTGTTATTATCATTAAAATATATGGTTCATAATCAAACTCTGTGGAGGTCTGCATCCTATCCGGATTGATATATTTACCAATTAAATTAAAATTTTAAAATTATATATAATCAATTATGACTATATTATTCTATTCTAAATTAATTAAAATATAAATAATTAATATTATTTAAGTAAACAAAAAGCTATTTAATACTGTATTTAAAGATATAAGATAAATGAAACTTTTTGAAAAAATTTCTTGATATGGATTCAAAACGTAAACATTAATTTAAATGAATATCAGAAGTTAAAAAGAAAACTCAAATGTACTAACCTTAGAACATCTATTTAAAAAAAATCACCAAAATTTTATTTCCGGAAATCTAGTTACACAAAAGAAACTACAAAATATTTATAAATGATTTCTCTAAAAACAACTTTCACAAAACTCCAAACCTTTTGCATCATCTTGATACTAAAATATTATGATTTTTCCGAATTATAAGTGCACTCGTAAAGACTCCAAAAATTCATTTTTTTTTTGTACCAATACATATAGCAAATATAGTCTGTCAAAATGATGGATTAATAAAATATTTGAGTTTATATAACAAATTTTCTCTGTGATTTGGGATAAATAACCATCTATCATTTTACAATGTTTTGCGTCATCATAACGTAAGTATAAAAAGTATATTCACATTTCATAACCACTACTAATTTAATCTTGTAAAGACCTTCACCATCAATAAAATAATTTTGAATTCTCTTAATGTATATCACCTATGAATTTCTTCTATCATAACACTTCATCGTAGACAACTAACCACCGGTTAAATGATTATATGTAAAACTAAGTAAATCTATAGACACTTGAGAACTTGTTATCATTAAAATATGTGGTTCATAATCAAAATCATATATATATATATATGAAAAAATCAAAACAAATAGTCTTAGATTCAGTTTCTGTCCGATTATATATTATTTTTAACGGTAACTAAACCAAAATCTGGACTGGACACTTTATAGATCGTCCTTTGTAAACAATACCTATGGGAAAAAAAAAAAGCTCTCCTATAAATAACACCACACACATACCTTTTAAGTTTGGGAGTTTTCATTGAAACATTTCACAAATTGAAAGAAAAACCCCACATACACAATGAAACCAAACCTAACCCATCTTTGCTACTGCCTTCTACTTTTCCTTCCACTACTCTCTCAGTCTGCCGTAGCCAAACCTTTATCATCACCAAATCCCAGATACAGCATCAACTTCATCGTATCCTCATGCCGCACCACGCGTTACCCAACTCTCTGCGTCAAATGCCTTGCGGCTTTCGCCAACAAAATCCGCCACAATGAAAACCGGTTAGCTCAAACCGCTTTAGCCGTTACTCTAGTCCGAGTCCGGTCCACAACGGTCTACGTAGCTAAGCTGACTAAAGCAAGAAGAATCAAACGCAGAGAGTACTTAGCCGTGAAGGATTGTGTTGAGAATCTTGGAGATGGCTTAGGGATGTTGGCTCAGTCGATGAGGGAAATGAAACAAGTGGGTCGATCCGGTCGTGGTCAGGACGAGTTCTTGTGGCGGCTAAGTAACGTTGAAACATGGGTTAGTGCTGCTTTAACGGATGAGACAACGTGTCTTGATGGGTTCGATGGAAAGGTTATGGATGGTGTGGTGAAATCGGCGATTAGAAGACGAGTTGTTCATGTGGCTCGAGTTACTAGTAATGCCTTGGCTCTTGTAAACCGGTTCGCCGCTCGGCATAAATAATAAATTCGGTCATTCGAGTAATGAATTAAAGGAATATTCGGTCCTTAATTAGGTTTTATCAAATCTTCCTTTTTTTTCTTTTGTTTTTGTTGCTGTTTCATTATGATAGTTTGTATTTACGTGCAGTCTTGTGATGTTCATCATGGTTTTTTTAGTAGAGTAAACGATGTTGATTATTGGGTTTACTGAAAAAAGTTTTGGTCATAAATCTATATTATTAAAACAGAAACATTCCTTATAAACTAACATTTAGTTATATAGTATATTACATGAAATGCCATTGAAATTACTAAATATTTTAAAATTTCATTAATGGCAGAATGGTCAATTCAATTATTACCTAATTATTCACAAAATCTTTTCGTATTTTTTAAGATTTAAATATAAATATGTGTTTCCTTTTTAGATATATCACAATCTTAAAAAAAAATATATCATTTATTTTTTTCAAAAAAAACGTGAATAGTGATAAAAAATATTAAAATCAATTATTAAAATAAAAATTAATATATAAAACGAAAATGA
>KE156095.1:147431-157789 GCA_000411075.1 Sisymbrium irio
TATCCCGGACTTCCGAAACCCGGGTTAAAATCTAGTAAATGAGTTAAGATCGAGTCGTTTTTATTTCACTTACCACATAAAACATAGTATTTTTTGTTGAACAAGATCACAGAAAATTTGCGATATTTCGTTTCATCTTTTAATAAATCATAACTATAACAAGGATGGGACGGTGGCCTTGACTTTAAAGTTTAAACCGTTGATAAGGACCATTTTTGGAAATTGATATTGTAGTCTTTCGTTGCATCTCTTGTATAATTGATAAATGTAAATTATCACATTTGATTTTAGTGTATTTTATACAGATCATAATTTCATAGACTACCAGTATAGTTTGACTTGAAAACAGAAATTATTACAGCAAGATATCGTATTGATAACCTCCAAAAGGTTTGGCCAAACCCCCACTATGGTGCCCACTTTGGCCAAAAGGGAAACAAGTGGATCATTCAACAATCCCACAAATGAAACATAATTGCACAATTAAAGAAACAGAGATACGGAGATCGAGCTCCTATAGTTAAACAAACACTGTCTTCATCAATTAATGAACGTGTTCTTCTATTCGTCTTGTCCAAGTCTCTCCAGCTTATTGGGATTCGGTTTTCTTAATCAAACCGATTGAATCCCATCAGTACATACAGCTTTGAGATAATTCTAGCGTTGAAGACTACATAGTCTAAATAGACTTCTTGGATTTACGCTGAAAGAGAAAAATAATAAAAAATAAATTTTAGGATAAGCTCTATCGTCCTGAGACTCTTGACGATACTGCCAAATATGGTTAGAATTGTATATTACTGAATTGTTCAAATTCAAACAATTATCTTTACCATTTGGAGCCACCTCGAAAAAACTAGTGCTTTTTTTTTTAACCACACAACATATAAAATTATAAATATACGCAACTAAAAAGTTAAGTATTTATAAGAATTTGAATAATCTATGATCTAGCTATGATGAGAATGCCTTACTTCTTTACACGTAAGCTACATAATAGCTTTTGGGAGTTTGGGGGCAGGTGAGAAAATCATATCAATTGACTAGACATTATAAGTGCTCGTTTAGTTAATTTAAACAGAACTTCAATAATGATTACCAAAAAAAAAAACAGAACTTCAATAATTAGCTATCGAAAAGTTCATAACGCAGGAAGAAGCTTATTGCCTCCTTTACAAAACATGCATTCAGACGCATTCCCAATTATGATATCTATAGTGCTATTGCTTCCCTTATCCCCTGAAAAGCATTTTGATTAAATAAACGATGACTTTTCTTATCCATCGATATGCTTTCATCTCCCATTAAGTTGTGTTGTGTACTTTGCGATTCAACCAACTAGTATTTGTTTATTACTTATTAGGGAAATATCACTATCATTTTCCAATAACTTTGTGGATTTGGTAAACCGGTCTAATTAATTAATATGCACCACAATTGAGTTAGAAGAAGAGTGCTCGAAGTATATTGAAAGTTTGAAACCTAATAATGTTAAAATCAAGGTGACTAAAGGTGAATCAAAAAGTAAGATATATTAGGATATGTTTCAGTCCTGGTCATCTGGAAACAATTTGCTAGTGTGATTGATCGGAATATTCATCAAAAACTAAACAGTTGTTAACCCCCCAACCGTAAGACCAAATCGTGAACTGAACTCAAAAACATCAACTTTAAAGCTGGTCCAAAGCGAATCAAAACACCTCAGCCTCCGTTCCACAAAACGTTCCGCTTTGTGTCTCGTTAAACGATAGTGCACTCTTTAGAGAAAAGCTGCTCTAAAGTGGTTTGTTAATGGTATGGATAGATTGTACAAATTTCAAGTCAGTATAGCATGCCATGCACGTGAAAGCTTAAAAGTGTTGAAACGATTAGCGAGGAACATAATTATAGTCCTCTGTGTGAGGTTCAAAGGATAAAGCGGGTATAGGAGGGACAAGATTTACAGCTTTTCAGCAATAAAGTTAACACTCAAGACTCTTTTGGAAAGATTCGAAGTAGTAAACATAGAATAAAGGGATAATATAAAAAGAACTAAGAGAACACAACGTTTCATTCATTCGACAATACCTCACAAAACATGACCCAAACCAAATGAAAATTTCAGTTTAACCGAAGATCAAAACAACAAGGTGAGAGAATTTGAACACATTTTAGTTTTGACTCCGGTTTAGCAATTGCCAAATTACCGAACCTGAACAATACCGGCACTAACCAGCTTCTGTATCTTGTTCATTACCATTGGGTTCTTCATATGCTCTTGTGCAGCTTTTGGGTTCTCTTGAAAATCAACCAGTACCTGGAAATTTCATTAAAAAAACAAAAAAAATCATCATACAATTCTCAAACTCAGCTTGTAAGTTTGAAATCAAATCCTAGACACACTTATAATTTTACCTGTCTCATCACGGGATCAGACAATATGTTCTGCACTTCTGGATCTTGCATCGCCTTTGCTTGTCTCTCCTTCAACTCATCTGGTGTAAGATCACCACGGTTGGCTTTGTTTATCTGTTCGACACATCTGCAAGACAATATAGCAAACGATTTCACTAAACCGACTCAAATTCTAAAGCTTTTAACAACAAAGAGAAGCAAAAAGTTGCAAACCTTCTAACACCATCAAGTAACTCCTGATTCTTTGGATCATGCTTCAGCCCTTCTTGATACGTCTCCATGGCTTTATCATATTCCTTCATGAAAAACTGAATAGCACCTTTCCTACTATATCCTCTGGTGAAACTCGAGTCAAGCTCAATGCATTTCTCAGCATCTTTCAATCCCTCTGGTAATGCTCCTAGCTTTGTGTAACAAGCAGCTCTGTTGCTGTACGCCTATATACCAGGATAGAAACACTCACTAAGATTCAATGATTCCTCATACAATGTGCTTAGCTTAACATGAAACAGAAACGTTCTTACCCTCACGTCCTTCGGGTTTCTTTTGATTGCTTCTGAATAATGTTTCACTGCCTCTGGATACTTTTGCTCTTTAAAGAATTCATTACCTGCATTGAAGGAGTTATATTAATGATATATCTTTGTATCTAATAGCGTTACGATATTGTTACCAAAGGTCAATTACCTTTCTCACGCTCCTCCTCTGCTATATTAGGATCAAAGTACTCCTGTTGCTCCAGCTCTTTCTTAGCTTTCTCAGCGTCGTTTAGTTTCTTCAACGTATCCGGATTACGATGCTCTGTAAGAGCTTTCTGGAAAGTCTCGATCGCAGGTTCAAAGTCATTCGAGCATTTAGCCATTTTCACCAGAGCAGATCCTTTCCTAGTTAGAGCTTTTGCTATCATCTTGAAATCAAAACGAAGCTCTCTGCCTCTCTCAACAGCCTTGTCACAGTCTTGAATGCACTCCTCATACTGATAACAGTTTGAGAAAGAAAACACATTTCAAGACGACAAACAAAAGATACATTACACGTTGTCAAGATCCAAATAAACCAACTCTTTGATCAAAACTTGACTAACACAGACACACATAGACCAACGAAGTAAAAACACTAGCGATATCAAGACATTGACGACCAAAAATTGATAGCTATTCAGAACAAAAAGACACTTCAGTCCAAAACTTCTTAATCTCCAACAAGAAGTAGATCCAAGTTATCAACAACCCATCAAGAGACAAGACTATCACAAAGTAACAAGCTATGCTAGACGAATATAACTTAACGAACCCTAGACTTCTTTAAACCTCTAAAGTTACGAGCTTTAAGCCAAATATAAGACTTGGGACATTGGTGCAATGGAAGTAACAACAAAGAAAGCTACTTCATAAGAGTTTCTTAATCTCCACACAAGAAGCAGGTCCAAGTTATCAAAACTCATCAAGTGTCATCACACAGTGACAAGCTATACAGAACAAATACTCACTTCATGAACCCTAAATACCCTTCTTCCTCGAAAGTTACGAACTTTAAGCCATAACCGTAAGCCAATCGTTCAACAAACAACACAGAACAGAGCAACAAAACAACCACAACAACAACAACAAAAACAGAAATTGTAAAGATAGTTAAAGCAAATACCTTTCCCATCTCAAGATAAACAGCAGCACGGTTCGTAAGATACGAAATGTCTTCATCATCTAACTCCATCGCCTTACTGTAATGCTCAATAGCTTTCTCGAAATCCTTCTTCTTGTAAGCAACGTTACCTTGCTCTTTCTCCTTCTTCGCCTTCTCCTTCCTCTCCTTCTTCTCCATCTCCTCCTCCGTCAACTCCATAGGCTCCGTTTCCGGTTCTACAGACTTCTTAACCGGCTCCTTCTCAGGCTTCTTAATCGGCTCTGCATCTTCCATCTCCGTATCTTCACCATTCGACCCACCAAACTTAACATTCAACAAAACACCTAAAGCCTGCATCACTCTCTTATCCTTCATATACAAGTTAAGATTATCAGGATCCTTCTGAATCTCCTGCATCGTCTTAACAAAATCAGGCTGCTGCAAATAAACCCTAGTCCCCGGATCAGCAGTCAACTTAGCCCACATCTCAGGTCCTTGAAAAGCCTCAACGAACGGATTCGAACAAGGTCGTCCACGTGGTCGTCTCGAAGCATCAACTAGTCCAGCTTTAAGCGTCTCGTTGTTGGGATCAATCTCTAGTCCTTTCTTGTACGCATCGGTGGCTTCTTTAAACCGAGATAAACCAACGTAAGCTGCTCCTAACCGACTGTAACCTTTAGACCAATCCGGTTTAAGTTCAACGGTCTTCTTGGCGTCTGATAATGCTTCTTCGTATTGGTTGAGTGATG
Source organism: Sisymbrium irio (assembly GCA_000411075.1). Taxonomy (NCBI): domain Eukaryota; kingdom Viridiplantae; phylum Streptophyta; class Magnoliopsida; order Brassicales; family Brassicaceae; genus Sisymbrium; species Sisymbrium irio. Next base: position 152,198 of record KE156095.1, read on the forward strand.
CGTAAGCTGCTGATCGGTTTGAGTAGAGGACGTGGTTGGTCGGTGAGAGGTTTATGGCTTCGGTGAAATGGGAAACTGCGGTTGTGTAATCGCCGGTGGAGAAAGCGGCGTTGCCTTTGGCTTTTGCTTCTTCAGCCATTGAGTATAAGGTTTGTGTTTTAGGTATTTGGAGAATTGTTTGGCATTTTTCGATGATGGCGAAACTTTAAAAATGAAGGGAGAAAGGAAACAGCGTCTGAGAGAGAAGACGACGAGAGAGTTCTCGAAATTTCGAATTTTTTTTCTTTTATTTTCTTTTGCCTCCGGAATGTTCGTTGTAAAAGCTGTTAGGAAAAAAAAAAAGGAAAACAAAATTAAATTCATCGCTTCAGGGAGGGTTTGAACCTCCGACCTTGTGGTTAACAGCCACACGCTCTAACCAGCTGAGCTACTAAAGCTTGGTGCTAACGTTATTAGGAGATTTTATAAATATTAATGAAGCTTTGGAAATAAAATTAAAATTAACATAAATAATTATACGCTCCAGGGAGGGGTTGAACCTCCGACCTTGTGGTTAACAGCCACACGCTCTAACCAACTGAGCTACTGAAGCTTTTTGATAGTTTCAAAACAATTAAGACTTTTAATGTTTTTGTGAGGAATTCCTAACAATATGATCAAATGATGATATTGACTGTTTGCAGTGATGATGATATTAAAATCAGCAAACAAACACTCTCCATATGTTGCAATAAAATTAAAAACCGCATACATAAATCTTCTATAATAGAACTTATTAAATATGTTCTCTGTTAAATTTAAAAAAAAACTATAGCGGTAAACATAATTCTTTCCATTATAAATCAGCATGTTGTGTATAAATGTATAATTGTACAAGAAAAAACTAAAAAAGTATTCACAAATTCATCTATTTTTCACTGCTTTTGATTTTTGACCATTTTTTTGGTCCTCAATTAAAAAATAAAAAGGTAAAACTAGAGAATTTTGTAAGTTCTCTTCCTGCGGCAATGATCCCATGCAGCAATCCTCATTTGAACTTTCTCAAAATCAGAAACCCGACAAGGAATCGTGATCCGACCCGGTTGATCGAACCCATGAACCCGCTCCGCTTGCTCTAACAATTCTCCAAACAACGGGTGATTAAAATAGATCACCGGCACTACAACTCGCCTCGTGTCACCGTCTGATTCGCCGACGTGAACAACCAAATGTCCCCTCGGAACAACCTTCATCGACAGAGACGTTTTCGGATCCTTACCAAGTCGGATCTGACTCTGACCCGAATTCTTCTTGCCACCACACAGTCTCTTTGCTCCACGGCTTAGACACCTTGCTAATGAGCGAATTCCGGAGATAGGGTTTGTGATTCGTGGTCTGCACTGACGTTTCATCGTTTGAATTCTTCTTGATCGGATCCATTTGAAGATCTTGACAAATCTGTGTCCAATTTTGAAACCTCGTACTTTGTTCATGTTTTTGTTATGTAAAGGTTTTTGGAGAAAACAATGAAAATGGGTTTTGTCTGAAATAGAATTTCAAGAAATGGGTTTCTCTGTGTGTTTGTTTTACTACAGTTGAAGAACACTGGTTTTGGGTATGGGAAAGAAGTAACCTCTTTAAATAGGGCTTTTGAGCTGTGAGTGTTGGATGTACGTGTGTGTTTTTAGATGTGCGTTTGTACACGCTGATGTGTAGTTTTCCGAATTCAACATTTTAAAATAATTCCTTTTTCTTAGCTTTAATTTTTCTAATATTTATGTCCTTTTAAAAATGAGAAAAACGAATTGTGGAAAGAAAGAAAAAGAAAAAGGAGGATAGAACACTTTTTTTCCTTTTTCATTTTTCCCCTCGAATGAAATTATGAAAACATGCAAAATGAGGATCACATCAAAATAAAATGGATGATAGAAATTAATATACGGGAAATATTTAATCTTTTTATATAGCTTATTATTTTGATACAAAATTGATATTTTGTTAGGCTACCAAGTAAGGTTTCTCGGGAAAAAATTCATCCTCAAATTCAGTTTTTTTTTTCTCTGAGACACTGAATTATGTAAATTTTTTATTATTATTTTTCTTATCTTTTATGTTATCTTGGATTTTATAAAAATAAATTTTAAAAAGTGTTATTTTTTCAAGTCATAATCATTGTAACAACTAGTTGAATCTTCTGATTACATTTTGATTAAAGGTTTTCTATGTGAAGTAGTAATAACATGTTTCTTGTTGTAAGCATCTAGGATGATTCGATTTGATTCTTTTATTATAGTATACTCCATTATAGGTTTAGTACATGTCGTTTGTTTAGAAAAATACATAGCATATGTATGTGTATCTAAGTATATGAACTTCGTAGTTATTAGTTAAGATTTTTTTTTTTTTTTATCGTAGTTAAGTCAGATTCAATAATGGTTTTGATAAGACAACTTGGAACAACGCATCTCAAAATAAATGTTATAGAGATATTGTTCCTCAGATATAAGGATCCCGTAAGTTAATTTCATCATTTTAAAAGGAGATTTAAATAAATACAACTGAAACCTTGAATTAAAAAACAGAAAAATAAATTAAGAGGTTGATGAAGACAAAAAGCATGCAACTGTGTGGGACGGACGAGTAGGATTTGGTCGGCGGTCGACACGGCGCGTACGATCTTTGTAACATGCCCCGATTCACTGCAAGTGCTACGTTCTGTTTGAGAATTATTGTGCTGCATAATTATTATTTTTTGTTTAGGTACTTTACTTTGAAGCTTTAAAATATAAAAGATAATGCAAAACATGCATTTGCTTCTAAATATAGACGCATTATGTTTTGTCAAAAATATTGATGACATCCATTTTCTTTTATAAAGAAACCAGCTGACATTATCAATATTTTTTTAATGTTATGCTAACTAATCCGTAATGAATATATTTCTTGTTTATTATATCAACAAACATTGAGTAAATACTTTTTTCATGCGTACGTTTTCTTCTCTATATGATCATGAATGAGTCGTGATATCGAAATGAATAGGCCGAAAAACAGAATTTGTTCAACTCATAAATATTATTTTGTTTAGCTCATATATATATGATAACAATATTAATGATTGTATGTGTAAATCTAAGTCGTGTAGAGTACCAAAAAAAGCAATCTACATCGTGTATTGATAATTAGCCATTTTTTTCTTTTTTCTTTTTCTCATTCTAAAATCAATATCACACTCTTTTACAAAAAGAACTTTGTAAAAACTAGAACGAACGAATTTTTTTCAAAAATCCGCTAGAACATTAACTCTTAACTCAAAATAGTAACCATCGTTAGCTAAAACTTGCCTAGGCAAGGGTGTGCTAAAGATTATAGACAAATGATTTAAACATGTCTTCTATTTTACTAACCCAAACAAGTTTACTCGAACAAGTTTACTCACACTCTCACTTTTATTTAATTTTAAGCTCACTCACTAGATTTTAATTTAATTCATGTTTTAAGCTCGTTCTCTTATTCTCTAAACCCAATTAAAATTTCAACAAAAAAAAACATATAAAAATCCGGAACATGTAGCGTTCATGTATATCTATTACTTGTGTAAAGCGAAATATAATGCGTAGAGAATAATGAATGGTCAAGGCATTACTTAAAACCACACACGTTTTATATTTTTGTTGCTTTTTACACTCTTCCAGATTATCTTCTCTTTTCTCCATCCACTATTTGAAAAGAAAAAGATATACTCCAGTTGCCACGATGTACATTCTAATAGAACAATTGAAAACGTGTTAATTTAGTTGGAGGCAGAAAGGGGAAAAAGAAGAAAGAAATTCCGATCCTTTATAAAAGGGAAAGATAGAAACTAACAATTTTATGTACTTGTGTTTACCTAATGTATATGCCGATTTAAATTTAATATTTTATGAATACTTGAATCCTATTCACACACATATGCCATCATATATATATAAAAGAATCCAATATGAACGAACTATGAATTTTTGTAAGAAAATTAACACTTCACTTTGATAGAGTTTTATGGATCCAATGGCTGTGGTAATAAATGAGTAACACATAAATCCATTTTTTCATGGCTCGATCTAAATAATTGGATGAAGCTTCCCATTTCGAGACGGACTTAAAATCAAAAGTTTCTCAAAGCTTTCGAAACATTACTTCTTTAACGTTTCCAAATTCATCATGTAGGAATAATGTATTTTTTAGTGGTTGCTTGTAACATTTTTGCTAGAGCTATTAATGCATCATTGCATATATTATATATATTTACAGTTTTAAAATATTTGAAAGCTAAATTCAATAAAATAAAATTTATGTAAATATTAATGGAGATGTTACATATATATATTCAAGTCTTCTGAAATTAAGAATGTTTTTGATAAACAGTTTTTTCATAGAATTGATAAACGCTTTTAATGTTGCTGCTTATACTGATATGTTTATGATCAGAATAATATATTGATTTATAAAGACAAAATCCGGCACGTATTGATCAAAATGAAGACATGAATTGCGATATGTTAAATAAACAGATAGCTAAAAACAAATGAGCATACGTTAATTTTATTCTAAATGTACCTGCCAACAGAGGGAATACAGATCTTTAAGCATAACTATCAAATCCTCAAATCCATGATATCACATCCGTATCTCTAACCAGCTTACCAATCTAATGTACACATGTGACATGACAACTAAAATTTTAATATCTCTAATAATATAACATGCATGGAGATGTTACCTACTACTAGTATCCAATTACCATTTTTTATCCCAGACATTTTCGAAAATGACCAACTATTTTTGAAAATGTACCCACGTATTGGCACAAAAAGAGTTTATAAGAAAACACACAGTTCATTTCATGATTCGGTCTTTTTAAAGCCGTCAGATCATTGATTCATCGGAGAACTCAATAGACTTAGAAGATAGATCATCCGTTGAGACATCATGCTGACACCAACTCGATTCACTCTCATACACGAATACTTCCCCCAGCAACTCGATCTTACATAAAATAGTATACCATCAAATAGAATAACATGTATTTGTTTAATACACACCTAAAAAACAAACATGTTAATTTGCATATACACTACAAGAATCTATTGAAATAGCTAAGGATTATTCTGTAGTTATAGAACAGAATCTGTCGCTAAAATTAGCCAGGCAACGGATGACGACAAATGAATTCCGTTGCCTCAGCTCCGACGCTAAATTTGTTCTGTAGCCAATCGGTAGCCAATTAGCAACGAATTAGCAAGAGCAAATTCCGTAGCCAAATAGCAAGAAATTAGCTAGAGAAATTTCCGTAACCAAATAGCAACAAATTAGCAAAAGCAAATTCCGTAACTAACTAACAACAGATTAACCAAAGCAAATTCTGTAGCCATTGTAGCAACAAAATTAATTACACATTATTTGTGGCTAAATATTAGCTTTGAATTTAGCAACAACAATAGCTAATATAAATTACAGTATTTCTTCAAAATATTAGGTTTCCAATCAATATATATTTATTAAGCATCAAATATCTGTGATACTATACAAATTGTTTTTAAAATAGTAAAAATTAATAAGCATCATATAAGTTGA
>KE156095.1:161167-175211 GCA_000411075.1 Sisymbrium irio
ACTATTTTAATGAATTCTTGTAGTGATACAAGGTTTTTTTTTTCTCTAGGGTAATAATATATATATATATATATACTTATATATTAAAGGAGAAGTATTTGAAGGACATTTTGCTGAGGTGTCAGTTTCTCATTTTCTCTCAGTATTTTTTATTTTTCATTTATTTTTATCTACTATACTTATTGTCAAACACTATTAAAGGAAAATAAATTTAAATAATTAAACCAATTCCTAAAATTAAGGCACCCACAGTAAAAATAAACTAAAACTGTTATTTTGCGTTAAATATTTTTAAATATGACAAAAATCTGTTATGAAAAACCTGTCATAACGTATATAATTAAGAAAGTCTTAATTTAGTATTAAAAAATGGGTCATAACTTGCTTATTAAAACCTGTCACAATAACAGATAAAACTAACAGATAAAACTACTAAACAAATAAAATTGTTATAACATAAAATAAACATGTTGTAACGTATTTGTTAATTTAGTAATTAAATAATATGATAGGTTTATTGTAAATCTTAAAAAATGTGTTATGTCATTATAGAACCCTGCCGTAAAAAATAATTCTGTCTCTACATAAAATTTTTAAACGTGAAATAACTCTGTCATTTTTGAAAAAATCTGTTATAACTGAATTATAATATTTATTTTTGAAAAAAAATACTATCATTCCAAAAAATAAAATTGACTTTCTAAAATAAAACTGTTGTTCTCATATTAAATCTGTCATCATGTAATTTAAAAAAACTATCAGCTAAGAAAAAAAACTGTCGCATTTGTATAAAATTGTCAATAAAAAATTGTCGTTCAATAAAAAAACTGTCGTTTAAATAACTCTATCGCCTATGACAAGTTTAAGTGATTTTTATCCAGTTTTTAACTATGATAAAAAAAGATTTTTTAAATTAAAAAAAAAATTAATGACAATTTTCGTAATTACATTTTTGATATTAAAGAAAAAAGGCATTTTAGGTATTAAAAACATTTTAGTAATTTTCAAAAAATTAGATACGTTCTAATTATATATTAAAAAAGAATCATTTGAGGGACATTTTGCAAATCTCTTATAAAATTCAAAATATTTATAATTATGTATCAATCAAAAGAATTTTTTTAAATAACAAGTTAAAAGTGAAAATAAAATTGAAAAATTCTAAAAATTATAAAAGTTATAATACTAAAACTAAAAATATAATTTAAACATAAAATTAAAAATATAATTTAAAAATAATAATTAGTCATGTGCAATAGTCATGTGCAATAGTCAAACTCAAATAGTAGGACGTGATGAAGCTATGAAGGTGACTTTAGCCAACCTCAAGTGGCTTGTCAACGATAGGACACGTGGCAAGCAATTCTATCATTGTAGTGCGAAGACAAATAAGAACAGCTAAAGGAAGTCAGCACCAGATTTGTTTGCGGGCAAGAAGACAATATAAATAAATAATTATTTTGCATCTTTTAAGTTCTAGTAATTATGTTGTTAACCCACCAATCATGGATCTTAATGTTTTGCTGCCACAATCTTTTTATTTTCTCCTTAGTTTTTAAATGAAAGATCAGAATAACTAACCAATTTATAAATATCCTTTCACTTTAATAGTTTGACCAAAATAATAATAATGGTAGTTAATTTTTTATATTAGAATATTTTAACTTATTTTTATAAGATAAGATTTTTTCAAATTAATAAAAAACAAATTATGTTAGTCATTTAAAAATATATTTATTAATTAAAATATAATGTATATAATTTTTTCTATTATAAGATTTAAGAAACGAATAAAAATTTCCTTTTAATTAATTAAATTATTTATATTAAAATATTAAAATAATTGATGGCATAAAAAATAAAATAGAAGAAATATATAATTATTATTTTAAAATGTTAGTGGGTTAATACATTTATATAGGATTATAAACTTTTTTTATTGGTTTAGAGAATTGTGTATATATTGAATCAGTCTAACTTAGAACTGGAAAAACTATATTAATTTATTGAAATTTTACTGTATATATCATTTTTTTTTTCGAAATGAATGTTAAATTTCAAAAAATAGCTGTTGTACATTTTACATGCTTATGTTTGCTAAGAGTTTAGGTGAAAATTACAGAGCATTTGTAATACAAAAAACAAATCAGAGATTAAGAGCGGAGACTGAACCAATATGTTAGGCCATCCTCTAACTTGTTGTCGTCAGCTCTTACTGAGGATATACGGTTTCGCATTGTCTTGTCAAGAAGCTTGATCATACGAGATGGAGGTGTTGGCTGCTCTCCATGCCTCCTCTGATTTCTTTCTCTCCAAACACTGTAGATGGTTGCTTGAAACAGATATTGCAGGGTAAAACGTTTGGTGTAGTCAAGCGTGGCATCTCGAAGATAGTTAAGTATCTCCGGCCATGCTACAGTGAAATCGGCGAGCATGATTCCGCCCACCAAGTTTTGCCAAATCTCAGCAGAGTAAGGACAGACAAAAAAGATGTGATCACGGGACTCTGAGGCATGGCTGCAGAGAATGCATTTGTTCTGAGCTTGCGGGTTCCAGGATTGAAGTCTGTCCCCCGTCGCCAGTCTATTTTTGATGGCAAGCCAGGAGATGAAGGAGTATTTTGGTGTTGCTTTTGGAAACCAGATTTGCTTTGTCCATGATTGTTGTGGCTGAGATGTCCGAATGAGTTGCCAGNCAAGTTTTGCCAAATCTCAGCAGAGTAAGGACAGACAAAAAAGATGTGATCACGGGACTCAGAGGCATGACTGCAGAGAATGCATTTGTTCTGAGCTTGCGGGTTCCAGGATTGGAGTCTGTCCCCCGTCGCCAGTCTATTTTTGATGGCGAGCCAGGAGATGAAGGAGTATTTTGGTGTTGCTTTTGGAAACCAGATTTGCTTTGTCCATGATTGTTGTGGCTGAGATGTCCGAATGAGTTGCCAGTACTGTATATATCATTTTTGAAATGTGATGGACAAACATTGTTGATTTTTAAAATGTGCGACTAATTTGGATGTGAACCTAGTAAGCCGTATGCATATCGTTTGTTTGGCCCAAATAAAGTTTTGATGCCATTTAAGTTCATTATAAGGCCCGTTAAAGGCCTATTAGTATTTGTAAATCCATGCCAAGTCGGATAGAGAATTAAAAAAATCAAAAGTTTTCAAAATTTAAAAATTATTTAGTTATGTCTTTTTTCCCCAACAAATACAGCAAATCAACTAATAATTTAAAAATGTTCTTTGATCCAACTCGATGATATCGAAACAATATAAAAAAATTCTTCGGAGAGAACTCTAACTCTGCACATTAATTTATCTTCTTTTATATTTTTTCACGTGAATTATCATCTAATTATGTTTTATTGTTTTAAAAGCTTTTAAAACCTTTCTAAAAGCACTCAAAGACATTGGTTTTTCTTTACATTTTATTTATTAACCAATGATTTAGAAAAAACCACAAAACTTTACTGTTAGTTTTACATCATTTTAAAGCTCTATAAAACCAAATAAAAATTGAAAGCCAAAAGCATAAATGCATACCAAACACAGCCATAATTTGTAATCTTTCTTTTCATTTATAACTTTTTCGGTTTTTTCCTTATTTTTCAAATGTTTTCTCAAATTTTCATAGATTGATGCTTTCATTTATTTTTATTTTATTTTTAATAGATTGATTTTAAATTCAATTAAAGTGGTAGTTAGTAGAAATAATTAATGGTCAACTCTTTTTAGTCTTTTTTTAATATTCACACGACTTTCCAAAAATATTTATGAGAATAAATAAAGTGAAATGTTGTGAGAATACAAAGAGTTTAACATGTTGGTAGTTGAAGTAATTGTGATTTATTACAACAATAAAAAAAAGGTTTGGTAGATACGTGCAGAATTTCTGTTAAAGTGATTGAAAAATAAATATTAAATATACGTTTTAATATGTCTGAAATGACTAAAATATCATTATATAAAAATAGAGAGTTTTTTTTATGAGATAGCTTGGTATCTGGTATAAAGATATATTATGAATTAATTATCAAATGAAATAATGCAAAGTCTTATATCTTTTATAAAATATTTTAAGATGTTTTCAAATTTACAAAAATAAATCACTTATAAACATAACAAATGTGTGCACTACAAAAAAACATATATTTTATGGTCAATACACGTCGGTAAATTGTTTAGAAATTTTTTACAACAAGTTAGGGATGTGTAATAAATTATCGTTCTGATCATCGTAAAACATAAATCAATATAAATTAATTGTAAACTATTGCGAGGAATTTTATTCATCATAAAATAAACGTAAATGAATTTATTGTAAAGTGCTCATAAAAAAAGAGTAATATAAATTCGTCGTAAAATGCGTCGATGTAAAGATTTCATTAAATTCATTTTTATTGTTAAACATTAGTAATTTTTTCTAAAAAATCTGCATTTCTACTAAATATCTCATATTTATTTGGTAAAAAAATCAAATGTTATATATTATATAAAATTTAAAATAACTATAAAATTAATATTGAATTATTAACATATTTTTTAGTTTTGAAAATTTAAAATAAATGAAAATAGAATTACAAAATGTATATTATTTTATTAAATAATAAATAATTGTTAGCATTATCTAAATATTTTTTCTTTCCAATAATAAAACCAAAAAATATAAACATAAACCTAAATGATTTAGTAATTCATAAATGAATTGATTACTTATTGAATCAATTCATATTGGTAATCAATGAAATGATAAGTTTTTGAAGAGTATTTCTAAAGTATTTAGAGAATATTTAGAAAAAATTTAGAAAGAAAAATAAAAGAGAGAATTTTTTTATATACTTTTTAGAGAAATAAATCAAATATAAACAAAATGATGGTTTTCACTTAGGTATAGATATCTTAAATATTTTAAATAAACCCATTTATATTTATGTTATTTAATTTGCTTCTAGATCCCATAATTCTGTTTGGTGTGGTTCAGTATTTGGTTTTAGATAATTGGTTATGCCTAATTAACTAATTTACATGAAGAAAATACTTTAAATATAATAACTATACAATGTAAATTATTATTGTTGAAATTCAAGCAAACAATGTTAATGTTTAGAATATATTAAATTAATAGATTTTTGAACAGTAAAAATTTGCTAATAAAATTTAATTTGATCAATAGAAGTATTAGTGAGTAGTTCATAATTTCGTATACATTTCTACTATAACAAATTACCTATGGTCCAATACATTTTCAGAGTACTACAATTTTTATCCTTGTCCTTTAGAGTCACAGTTTCTCAGATTATATTGGTTGCATGTTTTTCTTTATCATTTACAAAAGTCAAAACTCACCAGAAATTTGTCATAGAGAAAATTGTTTCTATCTTGTTCATTTTCAAAATGGACAAAAAAAAAGATAGAAGGAAAAAAAAGCAGAGACAAATATAGAAAAGGAAAGCGAAATACAGAAAGGATCCAGCTGGAATTGTCAGAGAGACAAAAGCTGAAATCCAACCAAAAGATAATCCATATTCTTTCCACCTCACTCTTCATCATCTTGGGACCTCATGCTCTTCCCCATTTTCTTCCATTTAACTTTAATTAATATATTAATAAAACTTCTCCAATTGTATTTCCATTTTTTTCTCCAACAAAGATAATCAACATTTCATTTATTATACTTGAATTTATCTATGTAATTAGCAGTATTAAGAAATTTGCAAAAAACAAAGACAAAAAAACTCATTCATTGTTCTCTTAAGTCTTAATCTTCCTTATCAAAAACATTGTCCCATTAACATTTACATGTAAACATTTTTGACTGTTTAAAGCTGATCATTGTTATTAACCTGCGTCTAAAAGGTTTGGAAAACCGATTCATTCGCCCAGGAGCCAATTAGCACATTCATCTACATTTGTGAATAAACAGCCGTTTAAGCAGCTACCATGGCTAACTGGTACTAAAAATAAAATAATAGCCACCAAAGCTTAGAACCATTTCAACATTTTAATAATGAATAATTTTTGTTTTTTTCTCAAATAATTAAGAGAATCCCGGAAAAGAATAAAACAACAGATACCATCCAAAAACTAAGAAAAAAAACAAGTCAGAGAAATCCAACAACCCCAAATAGAAGAACTATGGAAACGTAAGGAAGAAGAATCATCATATCTGGTTTGATATCAACAAAACCCTAGAAAAATACGAACAAACCCTCATATTACATTTCAACGCAGAAGCATCATCACCAAAGCCATTACCACCATCCAAAGATTCGTGAATCCAATGCTCCTCGTCGCAGATGATGATATCTTCTGTGGCCTGAAACAACGACAAAACAAAGAATGAAATAAAGAAACATAACTTGTCTGAAGAAGAAGAACATGTGTTATCTTGAAGTTCTTCTCTTACTTTTGTAATTTCTTTAGAGCACCACAGTAAAGAACATTTGCAGGCGCCCCGAACTCGGTTTTGTTGTTTTCGTCTGGATTAACAACTCTAACATACGTTTCTTGTCCGAGATACCAAGAATCAAGATTCTCTGTTCTTAGATTCCAAGCTCCAGGATTGTCCAAAGATATCAAGATAGCTGACCATGCCCCTGGATACACCTGCAAGAAAGCACCAAAACTCAAGAGTGAGTCATTAAGACCTTCGACTGCTTATAAATCTGCAACACTTTGTATGAGGGTTGACTATATTACCTGAATAGTTGAGCGAGCTATACCGTCCCATTTGTTGTAAGTTCCCCTGCTGTTCTCTGTCCACTCTCCGTAATCCATTCTGCAACCAAAACGGTATTCAAGAAACAGTTAATTTACAATGCTATCGATAAGAGAAAGGCAGAAGAAACTTTGCAGTCACAGATAACTCACCCGACGGCAAAGAAGGCGTATCCACTCATGTGATAGCTTTGCATCTTAGTGTCATTGTTCTGGAGAATGACTTCCATGAAACCACGGTAAGTGCCATTGATAATCGAAGTCCCCGTTCTAGGTGGTCCAGTCAAAGGTCTCTTAGGGAAATCAAGCTTGTAAACTCCTTTAACCTTATGCTTATCAGCTAGTCTAATAGGCGTAGAAGGATTCGTAAATGATACGCCACTAAGTGTTGTCCTTCTTTTGCCATTGATCTTCACAGGTGGCATGTTCCTCAGAACGTAGACATCGGTTACATTGATCGAACCGTATTTAAACGACCCTTGTGGGTTAGGACGTGCTCCACTAGCTGAAACATTCCATCTACAACAACAACAATAGCAACAGCAACATTTTATCTTGATGAAACTTGATGAGACTAAAAGCAAAAAGACTCGATTGTTTTGGATTGCTAACCTGATGGATCTTGCTTGATTCATGGAGAAAGTTTTGTCGAATTCGTCTTGTGGTCCAGGGGGTAAGTGACCTTTAGCTTTTCCTTTAGAGTTGGTATAGTGTAAGATTGCAACTCCAGTGACTCTTCTCCATATGGTTTCATTAACAACCCGAGCACTTGCGACAATGTAGTAATCAGAGCTTGCGTTCTGATCCATAGTAACCAAGAAGGAGTAAGACTGTCCAACATGAATATCCAAACTCGTGTAGTTTTGTTGAACTGTGTACGATCCTTCAGATTCCGCAAGAACTAAGTTGTGACCTTGGATCCTAAAGTTCAAACTCGTCGAGATTCCAACATTAGACACTCGAAGTCTATAAGTTTTTCCTGTTGTTGTCACAAAGAGAATAACATTTATTGAAACTCTAAACAAACAAAGACTCTTTGATCAAAGAAGGTTAATAATAATACACTCACCAGGATGGACTGTGATTGTTTCGTAATCGATTTTATCAGGAACAAGAGTAGTATTGTATTGGTAAGGCCCTTTTCCGTTAATAAGAACCCCATCAGGCATTCCAAGATCTTTACCATCATCTAAAGCCTTCCTCAAAGCCTACAGTATTTCACACAATCTTACAAAAGTGTTGGAAAGGAACTTCTCTAAACAATGTCAATACTTGAGCTGGAAGGCAAAGAAAATGAAGAAAAAAAACTACTAACCGTGTGGTTCCTTGTGTACCAATCACCAATCGCAATGGTGATATCACCCTCTGGAGTTGAGAAAGGAACTGGAATAACCGATCTAGGGTTGACAACGAAGGAGCCAAAACCGCCAGCAGCTCTTTGGAAATGGAGAGATGGGAAGTAGAAGAAACTCCCAATCTGGTCCTTAACTTGAAACTCATAAGTCCAGTTCCACTTTGGTGGGATGGGACAGTTAGTTCCTAAAAGTCCATCTTGCCAAGACACACGTCTCTGTTGGATTCCAGACCTGTTAAGAAATCAAAACATATTTAGAAATAAAAACACATGTTATTCATAAAGTCTCTTAAAGACTAACACATTGTGAATCTCGTACCAGTGAAGAAGAAGTCCCTCGTCTAGTTTGTTTCTAACATTCACGACCAGGTTTTCATTGGTCGTGACATTGATTGTAGGACCAGGGAACTTTCCATTTATAGCAATAACCTGACAACAGAATTAAAAGATAAAATTAGGTTGTTTTTTTAGAGTTAGAACCCTAACTGTGGTTTTAGATCTACTGTTTCACTTTTTGTTGGATCTGGTGTTGAAAAAAAGACTGAGACTTTTGTCACTCATTCAGGTGGAAATTTAAAAAAACTTTGGACAAATCTAGAAACAAGAATTAAAAAAGAATTGAAAATTTTCTGGAAAGTAAAAGTGAAATACGTTTCTTGTTAATGAATTAAGTAGTTGCCCTGAAGCAAAAATAGAAAATAGAGAAAGATTGAAACTTTTGAGAAATCTGAATTTTTTAAGAAAACCCAAATACAAAGACACAACTTTATCAAAATGTGAACATTTTTTTGGTTCTAGGGGAAAAAATGCTCAATTTCTTTACCGTTAATAGTAAGAGAAAAGTTTAGATCTTTAGCTCACTGGAACTACAGTAACTCTCTAAAATTAAGGGTTTAACGAACTTTAAAAATCTTTTTGCAAAATGTAGTAAAACCCAAAATTCGATACAATCTTTATCAAAATGTGACAGCAAACAAAAAAAAAAAAAATTCTTGTGTAAGGAATATATTACTAATTTTCTTTACCGTTAATTGAAAGTTTAACGGTAAACTAAAAATTAGATCTTTACTTCATTCGAATTACAGTTAATTCTCAGGAATTAAAAAAAAATCCAACTTTGAGTAATCTTTAATTTCAAAATGTAGATAAATCTACAAGCAAAATCCAAAAAGCTCCAAACTTTGATAAAAAAAACTTTGAAATCTCGAATCCCAAATCTTACATCCAAAGAAACAGTACCAGAAATGAAAGATCTAAAAGAAACAAAAAAAGAAAGAAACCAAACCTGTTGAGGAACACCAAGTGGAGAAGCGGTAATGTAGGAAACTTCGAAGTTATAGTAGACATATGGATCTGCAGCGAAGCAGAAACTGAAGTTCACGAAGAACATAAGAAGCAGGATCTTGAAAAAACCCATTTTCTTGATTTGCTTTTCTTGAGCAGCAAAAGAAAAGAACAATGTTGTATTGAGTTGAGTTGTGTTTTTAAACAGTTTTGTTTAAATTTCTCTTTATGTGAATTTACATTATCAGATTCGGGGAAAAGGAAGTAAGATGTGGGGAGAAACTAGAAGCTATAAAGGAAAGAGACGACCCAGAGAGAGAGATAGAGACACAAGAGAACGGCTACAATTCTAGGTTGCGTAATTTATTAATTATTATTATTATTTTCCGTCAATTATTTAGTGTTATTTTACCAGAAAGAAAGCCGCTCAACGCGCCTATAAATTTGCTTAATATCAAACCAAAAAAAAAATTTTGTTAAAATTGATATCATGAAATGTGGGAATGTAATTGCACATTGAGCCGTTTGAGACTATATACTATGTTAGTGTATTTTAACTAATCCAAGTTGATGGTTAATTTAATTGATTAAAATAAGTAAAGTTAGTTTGTCCATATATATCCTAAAGCAAACGAATTATATTTGTTTAAGAAAGTTTTATTAGTTTCCTATGATTTATTCGAATAACATCTTCATACTTTTATACTTTAATATTAATATTAACTAAATTACTGAATTTATAGATACCTTCCCCATCATTACAGAGTTTCTAATCATCTTTTGTCGGTGACCATAAATTTATATATATCGGCTTAAAATTGAAGAGAATTTAGAAGAAAAAACAAAAAAGGGGGAAATTAGTTGACAGATGAAAAATAAAACAAGTCCAACGGATATAATGATAACAGTACTGCATGACAGCAAGAAAGAATGGCTCCCATATGGTTGACAATTTTTATATACTTTTTATTTTCCACCGAAAAATAATTTTCAGCATTTGCTTTTTTTCATCAAAATGAGCTGTAAATTTTCATCATATAGACCATAGTTTTCTTTATAAATATATGACATATCTTCCAACGCGTATTTCATATAATCATATTGATGATTACAATTTTACACTGATTGTGGGGAATTATTGTTAAGAAATAATGATGCATTGTAGTATATAATAATATATAGGGACTAATAATGGATTTTGATTGAGTAATTTGTCCGATATGGAAGTGCATTATGTACGCAATAATCACATGCTGCTCCCCGTGCTAGCTTGTTTTAAATAACAAATTAATTAGTAACTTTACAGTTACATTACTGAGTAGTCTGAGTTGATATTTGATTATGTTGGAGAAATAAAAAAAAGATTTGTATTTGACCGTTTGACCTGAGGCATCTCAGAAAGAGATAAGATTTTATTATGAAAGGCGCAACGCAATAGTGGGCTACTCTGGATGTGCCACGTGGTTGCCAGCCAAAACGAATGAGATCCTTCGTATATTTTGGTTTTTGACGCTTGCTTTTTGGTGATTTACAAAACACAAATTGTACGTTTTAGTTTTTTTTTTGGTCCCAGACAAATTGTACGTTTTAGACTTTAGTTGTTATTAGAACATTTTTTAATTATATTTTATATATACAACTTTCAGGTTGTTGACAAAAAAGTAGTTTAAGTCTGGAGATAGAATTATAATAATCTTGACAAATATATATATAAAGGGATAAATATGATATTTAAGAAGAGTTAAAGTGATTTGATTTTTAATGATGGAAGATTTTAGGTGAATTAAGAAAGTTGTGGTGATTTTAATTAAACCACTATAAAATTCTATTTAAAACTATAAAATTTGAATTTTTTATAATTTTAACTAAGAAATTTTTATCAAATAACTTGTTTGTTTTTAATTTTATATATAACCCTAAGTTAAGTTATTTGATGACATTGGGTTAGTGGAGTTTGTGAGATTGAAATTGCTGTGAGAGAGATTGCTTTAGTTTTTGTTGAGTTTTTTAAAGCCATTAATAACAAAAGCAGTTCTTATTATTCATTATGTTTCTTTATAAGTTCGACTATAATTAGAGCGGTTGTTCAATACCTCTAAATTTTTGTTTACTTTTCACTCGTTCCAAACGCTTTTTTCAACATTTTGGCTCCACATGGTTGCTCCTTCTCATGGCTACAAACACTGATATTGGCCCAGCCCCGTTAATCTCTCCTTAATGTAAGCATGACAAATGTCACAAAAATCACCTTCAGCAACTACCTGATGTGAAGTCCTCAGGTTCATGATCTCTTCAACAACCAAGAAAAGTTAACATTTACGTTTCTTGGTGTTTCTTCGTACTGGATTAAATGGTGCAACTGCAAGCATATAATTGCTGAGTTCAAGAACGCATCATATCCATTGTAATATCTTCTAATATAATTGCTGAGTTCAAGAACGCATCATATACACTGTAAGAAGGATATTTTATTCTAGTATAAGCTCTAAAGTCTTTTTATGTATTATTCATTAAGCTTTGGAATTCTTCTCTTCCACAAAAGCTTCTAAGAAATCCAAGTGGGTTGATGATATGAATGAAATGGTTGACTAGTTTCCAATTAGGCCTTGTATAATTTTTTCAATTCGGCCCTTTGGTCACTTGTGAAAGCCCAGTTAAAATTTGATAAACCCTAACCCAAGCCCAAGAAGAGTTAGCCTCCATCTTCCCAGTGTCATCACTCTCTCTGTCACCTAAAACCCTAAAAACCTTAAAATGTCTTTTATAAATTGACTCTGTTACACGGCGCCTCCTCCACTATTTCAAAACAACACAGAAGCCCTAACCTTTTGTCGGAGAGCCATGTCGGAGGTGGAAATCACGCGGTCGGAGAAAGATGGGGAGACGGGAGAGTACATGATCAAGCCACAGAGCTTCACACCAGCCATCGACACATCAACGTGGCCGCTGCTGCTGAAGAACTACAACCTTCTCAACGTCCGCACAGGGCACTACACTCCGATCTCTTCAGGGCACTCTCCTCTGAAACGTCCTCTCAAAGAGTATCTGAGGTACGGAGTGATCAATCTCGACAAGCCCGCGAACCCATCTTCTCACGAGGTGGTTGCTTGGATCAAGCGTATCCTCAAGGTGGAGAAGACGGGTCACAGCGGAACTCTTGACCCTAAAGTCACTGGAAACCTCATTGTCTGCATCGACCGAGCCACTCGTCTTGTGAAGTCGCAGCAAGGTGCTGGTAAAGAGTACGTCTGCGTTGCTCGTCTTCACTCTGCTGTTCCCGATGTTGCTAAGGTGGCCAGAGCCCTCGAGTCGCTCACCGGAGCTGTCTTCCAGAGGCCTCCTCTCATCTCTGCCGTCAAGAGACAGCTCAGGATTAGGACAATCTATCAGAGCAAGCTGCTTGAGTATGATGCCGACAGGCATTTGGTCGTGTTCTGGGTCTCCTGTGAAGCAGGTACTTACATTAGAACCATGTGTGTCCACTTGGGTTTGCTTCTTGGTGTCGGTGGGCATATGCAGGAGCTTAGGAGGGTTAGGTCTGGGATTTTGGGTGAGAGTGATAACATGGTTACAATGCATGATGTCTTGGATGCTCAGTCAGTCTGGGAGTCTACCAGGGATGAGGCTTATCTTAGGAGGGTCGTTATGCCTCTTGAGGTTATCTTGACGAGCTACAAGAGGCTCGTTGTCAAGGATTCTGCTGTGAATGCCATCTGCTATGGTGCTAAGCTGATGATTCCAGGGCTGTTGAGGTTCGAGAATGACATTGATGTTGGCACTGAGATCGTTCTGATGACGACTAAAGGAGAGGCCATTGCTATCGGTATCGCTGAGATGACCACATCTGTCATGGCTACTTGTGATCACGGTGTGGTTGCTAAGATCAAACGTGTGGTGATGGATAGAGACACTTACCCGAGGAAATGGGGGTTGGGGCCTAGAGCTTCGATGAAGAAGAAGCTTATCGCTGATGGGAAATTGGACAAGCATGGGAAGCCGAATGAGAAAACTCCTGTGGAGTGGAGTAGGAACGTGGTTCTGCCTACCGGTGGAGATGCTTTGATCGCTGGTGCTGCTGCTGCTCCCGAGCAGGCTGAGACTAAGGTTGAGGCTGAGAATGGAGAAGCAGGGGAAGCGCTCAAGCGTAAGCGTGATGGAAGCCCTGCTCCTGTTTCAACCAAGAAAGCTAAAACCAAAGAAGTTGAAGTTGAAGAGAAGGTGAAGTCTTCGAAGAAGAAGAAGGATAAGGGAGAGGAGAAAGAAGAAGAGGTTGGATCTGAGAAGAAGGAAAAAAAGAAGAAGAAGGAGAAGAAGGAGGACAAAGAAGAGTTGTCCTCACCAAAGTCGGAAAAGTCTGAGAAGAAGAAGAAAAAGAAGAGCAAAGAGACAGATGACGCTGCTGCTGATGGTGAAGATGAATCAGCAGCTGAGAAGAGTGAGAAAAAGAAGAAAAAGAAGAGTAAAGAAACAGAGGAAGCAGCTGTTGATGGTGAAGATGACTCAGCAGCTGAGAAGAGTGAGAAGAAGAAGAAAAAGAAGGAGAAGAAGAAGAAGAACAAAGGCAGTGACGATGATGAAGAATGAAATGAGAGTTGTCTTAAGTTTTGAAGTTTTTCTTGTTTAGTGGTATCTACTCTCGAAAAAGTGAGACAAAAGGCATTCATGCTTGTATTAAACGTCTCACTTGAGTT
>KE156097.1:0-13100 GCA_000411075.1 Sisymbrium irio
AAAACGACACTTATTTTGAAACAAAAATTTTACTCCAAAACGACATTTATTATAATACGGAGGGAATACTTTTCTTGCAAGATTGAAATCACATTATTATTCATGCATGATAATTTAATTTCTTTGATTGGTTCAAATAAATAAATAAAACGAAAATATATGTATATATTTCCTAAATCGTTGGTACAATATGTATCTAATTCGATATTTTGATAAGATTATAATTTAAGAATTATAATTATTTTACATATATATAAATAATTAATAATTTTAATTAGATTAAAATTTATTTTATTATTTATAATCCAATGAGATTTATGTATAAGATATATTAATTATATATATTTTATATTAGATATAAATTTTAAATATAAACTAAAATTGGATTAAGATTATTCCTAAACTAATATCAAGTATTTAGATGCCTCTCCAATTTTATCAACTATCAAGGCTTACTAAGTAAGATGTCTTACTAGGTAAGATGTCTGCAATTACATGAGTGAGGTATATGCTAATGGTTACCATATGAATTAAGATCGTTTACTTGACTAAGCTATCAAAAAAGTTTTGAGTTTAGAGGCATAAGTTAGACTTCACATAAGATGTCTTCTAACAACCAAGTGTTATATTTAATAAGGTGTTGTTTACCTAAATAGCTAGATATTGGGCGATGAGCCAAAGCTCACTCAGATTCTAGTGATATATGGATTTTGGATCATTATATTCAATTTGAGGAAAAAGCTGTTTTGAATATAATATGAGTTTCTTAAGTGTTAAGATTTCTCTTACCCTTGAACATCATATTAATACTTTTTATTCTTCCTTTCCAGCAATGTGAGAACGTGGACTCACCAATTGACATGATCACTAGCCTGAAAGGTATGTTTCAGGAGCAAGCGCGAACTTAGAGATACCAAACGGTTAATGCTCTCATTGAATGCAAGCTACCTAAAGATAGTCCAGTTAGCCCACATGTCATTAAGATACTGGGTTTTGTTGATAACTTGGCAAGACTGGATTGTCCTATCAGCCAAGAGTTGGCAACTGATCTTATTCTGCAGTCATTGCCGTCAAGCTTTGATCAGTTTGTTATGAACTACAACATGAACAACTTGACAAAGAATTTGACTGAGTTGCATGGGATGCTTAAGACTGCTGAACCAAACATAAAGAAGAATGCCCCACATGTGCTTATTGTGCAAAAGGGCAAGAAGTTTAAGAAACAGGGTAACACATGAAGTGAAAAGGAAAGCTGGATTATAATTCCAAGTAAGTCTGACCCTGTTCCTAAGTTCAAACCTAGTGCTTCTGATGTTGATAAATGTCATTATTTTAATGGTACTGGGCATTGGAAAAGAAACTGCAAGAAATACTTGGAAGATCTAAAAAAGAAGAAGACTTTCGAGACTTCATCTTTATGTATTTATGTTATAGAAGTACATGTTACTACTTCTGGTTCTACTTCTTGGGTATTGGATACCGGTTGTGGTGCTCATATTTGTACGAATATGCAGGGCCAAAAAACAGTAGAATCTGGAGAAAGGACAAGTGGACATGTGAGTGGGAAATGGAGCAAGAGTTGATGCATTAGCTGTAGGAACATTTCATTTATCTTTACCTTCAGGGATGGTTTTAGAATTTAAAAGTTCATACTATGCACCTGCTATAAGCATAAATTTTATTTCTATTCCTTGTTTAGATGTGTGAGGATTTCAATTTTCGATTTAAAAAAAGTGTTGTTCATTTGATCGTTGTGATATCTTCTATGGTAGTGATTCATTAGAGAATGGACTTTATATTCTAAACCAAAGTGTGCCCGTCTATCACATTAGTACCAAAAGATTCAAGTCAAATGATACAAATCAGAATTTTTTTTGGCATTGTCGTTTGAGCCACATAAATGAGAAACACATTCAAAAGCTTCATAGTGATGGAGTTATGAGCTCATTTGATTATAAATCATTTGAAAAATGTGAATCTTGTTTATTATGAAAATGACTAAGACTCCTATTACTGGACACAGTAAATGAGCTAGAGACTTGTTGGAATTCATACATACAGATGTGTGTGGACGAATGAGCATAAATGCCACTATCAGTACTTTATCACATTTACTGATGACTTCAGTAGATATGTTTATGTTTATCTAATGAAAAATAAATCTGAATCTTTTGAAAAGTTCAAAGAATTTGAGAATGAAGTACAAACTCAGCTTGTCAAGACAATCAAAGCCCTTTGATCTGATCGAGGTGGAGAATATTTGAGCCAAAGTTTCAATGATCATCTAAGAGAGTCTGGAATTGTTTCACAGCTCAATCCTCCAGGAACACCACAGTTGAATGGTGTATCCGAAAGGAGAAATTGGACTTTATTAGATATGGTTCAATCTATGACGATTCATGCAGATCTTCCTCTATCGTTTTGGGGATATGCTCTAGAAATGTCTGTGTTTACGCTGAAGAGATGTCCATCAATATCAGTTGAAAAGACACCATATGAGATGCGGACCGGAAAAGTTCCAAATTTGTCTTTTCTGAAAATTTGGGGTTGTGATAATTATGTTAAACGAATGTTTACAGATAAACTTGGACCCAAATATGATAAATGCTACTTCATTAGTTATCATAAGGAAACCGAAGGTTACTACTTTTACAACCCTACCGAGAACAAAGTGTTTGTTTCTCGTAATGGTGTTTTTCTAGAAAGAGAGTTTCTTTCCAAGAAAAACAGTGGGAGTAAAGTATCTCCCCAAGAAGTTCGAGAGTCACAGGAGGATGTTTCTGCCTGTGAAGAAGAGCATCAATTGGATATACGAAGAGTAAGAGAATCAGCACTTGTGGAACCTGAGGTACGTAGGTCCATAAGGACACATCATGAACCTAATAGATTTGGGGTTTGGGTGACAGATCATCATGAACCATTAATTATAGATAGGGATGAACCTACATCCTTTGAGGAAGCAATGATGGGCGCTGATTCCGAAAAGTGGCTGAAAGCCACAGTATCTGAAATGGACTCCATGTCTACAAATAAAGTATGTACTTTGGTTGATTTACCAGATGGTGTCAAAACCATTGAGTGTAAATGGGTTTTCAAGAAGAAAACAGACATGGATGGTAATATACAGATATAAAAAGCTAGACTGGTGGCAAAAGGTTACAAGCAAATTCATGGTGTAAACTATAATGAAACCTATTCCCCAGTTGTAATGCTTAAGTCCATTTGGATTCTCTTAGCAACTTCTGCTTATTATGATTATGATATTTGGCAGATGGATGTGAAAACATCTTTCTTTAATGGAAATCTCGAAAAGGATGTGTACATGACACAACCCGAAGGTTTCGTAGTACTTGGAAGTTATGGGAAAGTATGCATGTTTCAACATTCCATTTATGGTTTGAAGGAAGCAACTCGGAGTTGGAATCTTCATTTTGATGAGGCAATCAAAGAGTTTGATTTCGTAAGAAATGAATAAGAACCATGCGTTTAATAGAAGACTAGTGGGAGCATAGTTGTTTTCTTAGTATTGTATGTAGATGACATACTTCCATGATGAATGATATTTCGATGCTTAATTTAGTAAATAATTCGCTAGGAAGTTGCTTCTCAATGAAAGAAATGAGAGAAGCCACATACATTTTTGGAATAGGAATCTATAGAGATAGATTAAACAAGCTGATTGGATTGTGTCAATATACTTATATATATAAGGTCTTGCACAGGTTCCAAATGCATAATTCCAAAAAGGATTTTTACCAGTTTCTCATGGCATAATTCTCAGCAAGACTCATTGTCCTTCGACACATGATGAGCGAAAACGCATGAGTAGAATCCCATATGCTTATGTTATTGGTTCTATTATTTATGACATGCTTTGTACTCGTCAAGATGTTTCATGTGCTTTAAGCATGATGAGTAGATATCAATCTGATCCAGGTGAGAGTCAGTGGAAAGCAGTCACGAAAATCCTTAAGTATTTAAGAAATACGAAGGATAAGTTCTTGGTCTATGGAGGAAGTGATGAGCTTGTTTTGAGTTGTTACATGGATGCCAGCTTTCAGAGAGACAAAGATGATTTCTGATCACAATCTGGTTTCATCTTTTGTCTTAACGGAGGAGCGGTGAGCTGGAAAAGTTCCAAGCAAGACACTGTGGCAGACTCTACAACCGAAGCTTAATACATTGCCGCTTATGAAGCAGCAAATGAAGCTGTTTGGATTCAAAAGTTCATTACTTAATTAGGTGTGGTCCCTAGTTGTTCTAGCCTACTGGATCTTTATTGTGATAATAATGGAGCCATCACACAAGCGAAAGAACCTAGATCCCACCAGAAATCCAAACATGTTCTAAGGAAGTATCATCTCATTCGTCAGATTATCGATAAAGAAGATATGAAAATTAGCAGGGTCTCAATGGATGCAAATGTTGCTGATTCATGGACCAAGCCCCTTCCACCGCCTAAGCATGATAGTCATACTGCGACTGTAGGTATTATATTTCTTAAGATGTGATCTTAATTCTAGTGGGAGTTTTACTTTTTATGATATGATGTTCTTGTAATATATACTTTTGATTAATGAATTTTGTTTCAGTTTTATTTGATTATTGGATGATTAAATAAAAATCTCAAAATAATTTATATCATTTTATAGGTCATCAAATATGTGACTTGATCATGAAATCCTATAAGGAAAAGATGAAATAAATTATTAATGTCCCTAGTCAAAATTATTAAAGTGGGATATTAATAATTAAGAATGACTAGACTATGGGTGACTGATGATTAAGTTTTGTAAAGTCATTTAATATGTTCACTACAAGAAAATCAGTCAATAGCCGCAGAATACTTTTGTGGTTATTTCCATATATTTGTGGATATTTAACAAATAATCACAAATAACAACAACAAAAAATCGTGATTTTGAGCTTGTGAATATTATTCAGTTGTGGCTATTTACGACTTTGCTTTCACGATAACTCAAGTTGTGGCTTATAGCCACATATAAAACTACATTTTTGTGTCTATTATAACCACTAGTAACCACAATTTATATTGTGACTATTGCTTTGATTAGCCACAATTTATTTTGTAGCTATTGTCTTGACTAACCTCAAATTGTATTGTGGGTTCATAAGCAATTAGTCACAAGTAATATTGTAATTCTAAGTTTGTGGCTATTTTAGATTTGTGGGTTTTTATAGTTATTTTAAACACAAATAGGCACATATATAGTTGTGGTTATATAATAAAAGAATTCTTTTTAAAAAAAATTATATTATTAAATTAATTAATAATGTACAAAAAATTAATTTTAGATCTACATTTTTAATTACAAATTAAATATACATATATACTAATGCATCTCCAGTTCCATCCATCTCCATCTCCATCACCGGAGACTAACAAGCAGTTCAATCTTCATTAGAACTGGGAGTGTATGATGAAGACTGGCAAAAACTTCTGGTGCTACATGCTGTTGCAAATAAGCGTCAATTATATACACTGATAATTCCATACAGATTACTAAATAAGCCTTGTGTCTGTGATAATGCTCCTCGTCTCATGGTTACACGTGCTAAGATTTTCAAGTTCTTAGCTGGGTTGAATAATTCTTATAGCATCATCCACCGTCAGCTCATCATGAAAAAGGCCCTTCCTGAGGGCTATAATATTCTTGATCAGGATGATAGTCAGCAGAGGATTCTCCAACGTTGTCTCTCCTCCTGCTGCTTTTCAAGTGTCTTATAATGCTTCTCCAGCTCGCTTGGGTGATTCTTCTGCCTGTTATGTCCAGAATGGAACAAACAAAAGACATCCAATCTGTTCTTTCTGAAAGCGTGTTGGACATGTTGTCGAAACCTGTTTTAAGAAACATGGTTTTCCTCCCGATTTTGTGTCCAAAAGCAAGTCTCCTGTAGCTACTCAAGTTTCTGTCTCTCCTGCTCATGTTGTTAATCCTAATTCTCTTGATAGTATGGTTGGGGTCTCTCTAAGGACCAGCTTCAGCAATTCATTGTTCTTTTTAGTTCTCAATTTCAGTTGTCTAGTAAGGCCAGCTCTTCTAAATCTTCTGCCTCTAACTCTGGTATCTTTTTTTCTCCACATACTTATGGATTTGTTGGCATCTTGACTATTTCTGATCACATCCAATAGTTTTCTACATGAATCATTGACTCTGGTGCCACTCACCATGTTTTTTTTCATGATCAAAATTATTCTTATCTTTGGATACTTCTGTGCTCAGTCATATTAACCTACCAGATGGAACCACTATTAAGATTAGTGGAGTGGGAATTGTTCCAATCAATAATCATATTTCCCTCCACAATGTCTTATATATACCAGCGTTTTGATTGAATCTCCTTAGCATCAGTTCCCTCACTTCTGATATTGGTTCATGGGTCATCTTTGATGTTTCTACTTGTGAAATCCAGGATCCTACCAAAGGTTGGAAGATTGGACATATTAGGCGTGTTGCAAACTTTTATACTTTTAATGTCAAGTCGTCGCATAAGTAGGTTAACGCAGTGGGCGACAGCAGTCTTTGGCACAAGAGTGTTGGACATCCTTCTTACACTCGGTTGGATACTTTGGGGATTACAAAACACAAAAATAAAACGTAAGCTCACTGTGAAGTTCTACATTTTGCTACACAGAAGAAATTGCACATTACTCTTCTCACGATAACATTTGTACTGAAAATTTTCAGTTGCACATTGACATTTGGAGTCCTTTTTCAGTGGAAACAATTAAAGGTTTTAAATATTTTCTTACTATAGTTGATGATCATTTTCGTGCAACATGGACATACCTATTAAGAACAATGAGCAAAATTCTCATTGTTTTCCATGCCTTCCTTCAACAAATTGAAAATTAGTAGAACTTTAAAGTTAAATCTGTCAGATCAGATAATGCACTGGAATAGTGATTTATTCAATTATTTCAAGACAAAAGGTGTCAATCATTTCTTGTCTTGTATAGAGACACCTGTACAGAATTTAGTTGTTGAACGGAAACACCAACACCTGCTGAATGTTGCTCCCGCCTTACTGTTTCAATCTCATGTTCCTCTGCCCTTTTCGGGATATTGTATTCTCACAGCTGGTTTTATGATTAATCGGACACCTTCTTCTCTGTTATCTAATAAGACTCCTTTTTGAGATTCTTACAGGGAAAGCTCTGGACTATGGACAAATCAGTGTTATAATTTGTGAGGGTTTATCGCACACAACAAGGAACAACATCAACTTGTGATTGTCTCCTCATTTAACCAACAATGAACTCACTTCAACAAATCATTAGTTTGAGGCACAGTCATGCTCTATAAACAACAACACTAGAGATTTTGTGCTCTCTAACAAGGATTGGAATCAGTAATCTAATGTCTAAATAAACAAGAAAGAGTTTAAGTATGTTTAAATATGATTAGACAAACAATGACCAGCCCTTTAGGGCTGATCCACACGTTTAACAATGATTCTCTACATTGTGTAAGATTAAGCAAACACTTAGTAAAGTAATCAAAGTTAAACGAAATGATCAGAACTTGTCTTTCTTATTGATAAAATTGTGTTTTGTACAATGGGGTTACTTTAAATAACCAAATGGAAGCTAGGTTAAGAACAATGAGCATAAAAAGTACATTTAATCCCAACCATTCATTTTGTTGCTTGAAGATAGACCATTGAATTTAAAATAGTTTGTGGTCCATACCACTTTTGTATTTGAGTAAAATTGGCTCCATATTTGAATTTGAATCTCCCTCTTATTCTAGAGTGTTTAACATGTCCATAAACCATCATTGGGCATAGTCAATTTCACTCCAAACTATTGGACCCTTAATGAGCCTTTATTAGGCCTTTTTGATAATGACTTGGTGTTTGCTCTTCAACCACATAACTTATCCAAGCCAACCCATCCACTGGATTTCATCCACCGGAAACCTATCCACGGTGAATCATCCACACGCCAGTTGGAGATAATCTCAATAAGCAATGCCTTGTTTGTGCAAGTTTTCATTAATTGCAACACACTTCATGAGTCCTCAAGCCTTCATTGCTTATTATACACACATCTGATCATCCTCTTGATGTCTTGATCATGTGTTGAGCTTCTTGTTAGGCTGAGTTCATGCTTGACACTTCTCTTCTTCTTCATTTTGATGTGGAGATGCTTGGCCTTCACTTCATTTGTTTGGCATTCACATCTCCTTTGCTTGATTCACTCTAATAATCAGGACTTTTGGTTGTCTCTTCACGCTTCTATTCCAAAGCAACGTCACAAATTTCAAGCTAGATCATGGGCGGTATCCTTCAGGGTTCAAAGGGTACAAGTAGCTTGATCTGGAAAGTAACATTGTTTATATCTCCAGGAACGTTGTTTTTTATGAAGAGATATTTCCATTTGCTACTTCTCAGACTTCAGATATCTCTTCCCTGGGTTTCTTCAAACCGAAAGATTTTTTATCCTCAGGTATCCCCACCTCCTTATCTCCTCCATCAAAAATTTCTTCTAGACAGAAAATACCATCTACTCGCTTAAAAGATTTTCATTGTTATTCATTTGATCTATCAAACCCATATCCCCTTAGTTCTTTCATCTCATACTATAAAATTTATCCATCACATCTTGCTTATGTCAATAGCATATTCTAAATACCTATTCCACATTCTTTTATTGAGGCACATCAATCTAGGGAATGGTGTGATGCAGTTGATACTGAAATTAATACAATGGAATATAAGGATACTTGGGATGTTACTTCTTTACCGAAGGGTAAGAAAGCTGTTGTGTATCGCTGGCTTTTCACATTGAAATTTCTTGCTGATGGTAGTTTGAAAGATATAAGGCTCATTTGGTTGCCAATGGTTGTACACAAAAGGAGGGATTAGTGTCGGAACTGGAATTCACCTCAATGTATTTTCGTAAAGTTAATGTGAGAACCAAGAATCTTGGGAAGAAAGCAAAAATATGGAAAGATCAAGAAAGGAAAGTTCTTTGGACATCGTCCTTAACATGCTGTTTGGCTCGACATCGGAAGTCAAGGCTTTCCTTAATCAAAGTTGTACGGCTCGGAATTTCTAGTGCTTCTAATCAAGCCGAGCCGGTCGGCTCACTCCGGAGAAGCACCCATCCAAAACCGCTGTTCCGGTCAGTTTAGGTTGTGCAGGACCTCCCGCTCTGCTTTTCATCTGTCCCGTGTAAGATTGCTTTGTTGAAACATTTGGTTTTTGATACCAAAAGTTCAAGAAATCGCGACTCTTATCGGTTTATCAGAAACTATAAAATTTTCGTAAAGTTATCGATGAACATAGTTTAAGTCAAACTATTCTTCCGAATATCGTTCTTTTTGTCCAAAACTATTCAAATATGAAATTTTTCTCGATATTCAAGCATTGTAGCCGTTAATTCCGGAATTGTTCGTTTTGACCCCAACATTTAGCCCCCACCTCATCAATCTTAGGTATGATATTGATGAGGTAACCAAAAAGTGTGATACAAGATTAATGAGCTAAGATGTTTTGGTCCCCAACTTTCATGAATGGTCGGCTTGTGGCCTTTTGTTCCAGAATCTCAAATTGATTTTTGGACAAATGACAGATTATTGTCAAGCTGATTGATGGCAATCATTACTATAAGGCTGATGGAGAGTTGGAGAGTGGACTTGGCTTTTGACGTATGGAAGGTGGAGAAGAGGTTACGTTTGCTCGGCAGAAAGGATAAAGATTTTGGCCCAGCCGTCCATGATCCACCTATGCTTTGCAGACTGTTAGACCTTAAGCGTCTCGCATGTGGAGAGAAGAACCGGTTGGAGATACGCTTATGATGTTGCCTCGTTATACACCTTTACTAGGTCAAACCGATGGGAAAAAATGTATTAGAGGAAAAGAGTACAACGCGTATTATGGTCATAAATGCATGTTAGAGTCAAAACTTATATAATCAAAACTTTTAAAAATGGGGGCTCGAAAATCTGTTTAAACAAGAACTCAAAGACCAAGATTGCAAATATTTTTTTTTATTGATCTTTTCCGAGAATACAAATGGAATTAGTAAAAGCTTTAAAACTTTAAAAGTCTTATTGTACAAGCCTAAGTATTCTGAATGGGATGGCTAAAACATATTACATGATATCCTATATATACTGGACGTCTTGGTGGGGGGGGTGTCGAGAGAAGCTGCTACCGATGTCGGACTTCACCAAACTCCTTATTTTGCCGATTTGAATATTTTGATGGGCCTCGGCCCGGTCTGCAGTTCATCTTCTTCAGCATGTCACCGTTTAGTATTTCCTGATCCAGCTTGTCTTCGGTCGGTCTGATTTAAGTAAGTGTGATCGCCAAATCTGCCTTGGTCTGATTTCATCGGTTTATACCGAAATGGTCCAAACACTCGAAGGTTCAGTCAAGACTTGTCCTCGAAGCAAGCAAAGGATTCTGATTGCCGTTTCACACTGAATTTTGCTGCTTAGAAGGTTTATGGTCGTCATTATCTCTGGGAGAGAATAATGGCGACCATGCTCTCGTGCCTTAAGACTTGATGGTCGCCATTTTCTCTTCGTAGGGAAATGACGACCATGTTATGATTCTCTGGTGGTCGCCATTTTCCCCTCAGGAAAAATGGCGACCATGCTATGATGTCCTGGTGGTCGCCATTTTCTCATAGGGGAAAATGGCAACCATGCTTCTATGTTCTGGTGGTCATCATTTCCCCCTCAGGAGAAAATAGCGACCATGCTAAGATGTCCTGGTGATCGCCATTTTCTCCTAGGGGAAAATGGAGACCATGCTTCTATCTTCTGTTGGTCACCATTTTCTCCCTAAGGGAACATGGCGACCATGCTTCTATGTTTAGGTGGTCGCCATTTTCTTACAGGGGAAAATGGCAACCATGCTCCTATGTTCTGATGGGTTGGTAGACGCCTCTATCCCTCAAGGGGAAATGGCGACCAAGCTCTTGGTCATGGGAGCTTGATGGTCGCCATTATCTCCCTTTTGAGAAAATGGCGACTATTTGACGAGTCTTGGTGGTCACCATTTTCTCTAGGGGGAGATAATGGTGACCATACTTGATTTTGTATCCTAAGAAGGTTTTCATGCTCTCCCATATCCTTCCTGGAAGGGATTCGTGAGCCTTAAACTAGATTTTCAGATCTATCAGTATTTGGAAGGAGTTTTAGTGGTTGTCATTATCTTTTGGAGAAAAAATGGCGACCACGACATTATTTGGTGTCAACCATTATCTCTTGGAGAGAAAATGGTGACCATTTTCCAAAATATTTTGGCGGCAAAGTTGGTGAGAACGCCTTTGTGAAAGGAGAAGTCTCCGTTTTATGCCCCAACTTTCCGGAAAACTGGCTCGGGATAAAGGACAATCATATTCTTTTGTTCCTTGGGATTCAGTTTTTCCTATATGTGCTTCCTCTCCCTCCTGTCTTGACACAAAAAATAATTCTTCACAATTCTCTGTAACTTCTGCAGCCTGTACATCATTCCGAAATTTTTTCATCATTGCTGGGTTGAGGATTCGTAAGAAGAAAAAAGAAATGCGTGAGAGAGAGGAGTTGTCGCGGTCTGAAGAGAAGGGTTTAAGTTCAAATTGCGAGCATAAACCTCCACTCACAGAATCAGGACTGGCTTTTAACTGTACTGCACCCCCAGTGCTGAGTGCAGATGGCTTAGCCTTATCTACGGTTGTCGTTACTTCCTCGAAGAAAGAGGCGATCGTGACTGGTAAGACAACAGTCTCCGTGAAAAATTCGTATGCTTGTTCGACCGGAGGACAACCGGTACGCCGTAGCGTAGTTTTTTTGTCTTCCTCTGGAGAATTCATCTCTGACGGACACACATAAGAATCGTGGGAGGTTAGTTCTTAAGAAATGAGTCAAAGGCCCTAAGGGTCGCGCACCAAAGGGGCAGAAAAGTTCTCACAAAGTTCGTCAGTTGTAGTCCATAATATAGGATCCTTTTTGTTAGTTAGGTCCCAAAGGCGAGCGTCAGATTCGTCAGGAGCTGGCAAGATCTTTCTCCGTGATCAGGGATTAGGACGCTCGTTTTGCTTTTCGTGAGGATTTGGTAGGATCTGGCGGTTACATGGATTTAGCCCAATCTGGGATGAAGGTATGTTCTTCCTATTTTATGCATTTTTTTTTGGGATATGTTTCCTTATTTGCCTCTGAGAGGTTTTCCCCCTTTTTATTTGGCAATTCGTCTCGGAGGTGAATATGTGTGTTGGTTCATACGACGCTGAGCTCCATGAGATTCGGAAACGTACTGAGGATGCAAGGGCAGAAACCCGATCCATTATGAGAAAACTTGATGATTCCGAGGCGTTTTCATGAAGCATTTGTTCTAACTTTGGAAGCCTTTCACAAATGCGAGATTTGGGATGTCATTTCTCATATTTAGGAAGGCATATCTGAATATGTACTTAGACGAAATCGGACCGAAATGGAGAAAAAGATGGACCAGAATTTTGGATTTCAAGGGTCATTTTGACCAAATCTGAAGAGTTATTCAATATTTTAGGTCAAATTTTGCCTATTCTTTTTTGTCTTCAATCCCTTTGTATTTATTTAATTTTCTACACATTGGTAACCTATTTAAGCACCATTTTTGTGCCATGAATAATAAGACTCTTTTGATATTTTTGAAACCTTTTTGTTAAAAGTGTCTTCCGCAATGGTGTGTAATATCCATTGTATCATCATGGCGTGTAATATACATTGATCATGACGTATCATAGATCATTTCACAGATCTTTATGGCGTCTCTTAATCCATCACTCTATCCATTCCTATTTTATGTGTCATATCCAGTAAGCTGTTGATTCCTTTGGTCCATCATATCCAGAGAATTGATCCACCGGTGAATAAAAAGAATTTTCACAACCTTTGTGTGCCAATCAATCCACATCATTTGATATTTTGAGATTTCATTCTCTTAGATGCAAAGCTTATCCAATCAGCCAACTCTGAGTGCATCTTAGGATTGACCTATTCCTCCTTTGATATAGTGTTCGAGGTTTCCATCATTAATGACTTGTTTTTGTTGCTTCGCAGATTCCAAAAAAAATATATATATATATATATATATATATA
>KE156097.1:24744-35284 GCA_000411075.1 Sisymbrium irio
AGCCAAAGGATCTTGGCAAAGAGGTCGCCGTTGCAATGGAGGAAACAAACCGCAATGCTTCTCGTGTCGCGTGCCATTGCAACGAGAAGGGGGCACTCTAATTTTGGGTTAGTGATCTGGAGCAGTAGCTTGCAGAGAAGGATGCCGCTGTTAAGGCGAAAAACAGGAGAGCATGGAAACACGGATCGAGGAGCATGGGGCAGAAGCCGCACTAGGATGGACAATGCTCTCGCCTTGATTGACATGCTGGTCGTGAATCACAACTCCGAGGCTTGTCAAGCAGCGGGGGTTTGTAACTTTCATGTTCTTGATATTTTTGACAGGAATGATCCCGAGGAGATAGCCGTCGAGAGAAGGTAACGAAGATGAAGGAGGGACTTCGCCAGCTTTGAGGGATATGTGGATCGTATTATAGCCGAGCTTCACAAGTGATACGTCCTAAATCAGGGAAGGATCACTCAACCGGTTGAAGATGGATAGATTGGATGGATCGTAGGGTCGCACAAATGATGTGGGAGTCAGCTGATATTCCCGGCTCCTTCAGTCTCTAGATATGACGCACTAGAACGACTTAGGGAGGATTTCTGTTACTTGGATATTATGCACCAAAGAACAAAGAAAGTTCTTAACAAAGAACAAAGAGAGATAAACTCATCAAAATGAAAAGGAAAAATCGATTAGGTGATTCAGAATGAGTTTGCGGAATACATATAGAAGGGAGATAAAGAGAATTGAATGTTTTGTGGAAAACCATGCCAATAAATAAAAGAAGACTGAAAAATTAATGATTGTCAAAGATGATTCTTCATTCCACGCGGATTGGTCAAGGTGACCATTCGCCTACTGTCGAGATTGATTTGGCCCGAGCTGGTCCATGGCGGTAAGGGACAAAACGTAGGTGGCACGGTCCATCTGATGTTCCATCCGAGCAAACTGTGTTTCAACTTGGCTTAGGTCTTCAGATAGCTTAAGGATCCTTGCCTTGGAGAATTTCCCGGGAGAAAAGTCCACAATCGAATCAAAAACCGACTCATGAAGTTTAGCTCGATCATTAGGACATCGTCGGATTCGTCTTGTGCCACGTAGGTTTTGCCTTAACCCAAAGTCTTAGCTTATCGAGTTGGTCGGGAAAGAACTTCAGTGGGTCGTGGCTCCTTACTTAGCTCCATTCTGGACGTCCACGGGTTGAATCGGATGAACCTTCATGGGGCGTATAATGATCGGCTTTAGCAACCTCGGTTCTTCTCCGAGCAAAAGGTTCCTGAGCCTCTTTAGCCCGGTGAATTCCTTCTCCAGTACGGTCAAAGTCTTCTGGTCCGAACTGTGCTCCCTGATCCCCATCTTGACTCGAGTTTGTGTCCTGAGGTGCATTATTCCCCTCTTCTTCAAAAGGATTTGACCACAAATCGGTTTCATCTGCAACAAAAGGAGATAGATCAGAAACGTTAAAACTAGAAGAGATGTCATACTTACCTTGCAAGTCAAGCTGATAGGCATTGTTGCTAATTTTGCGGATGATCTGAAATGGCCCATCAATGTGCGGCATAAGTTTGGACTTTCTCTCTTCTGGAAATCATTCTTTTCTTAAATGAACCCAGACAACGTCGTCTTCTCCAAACACGGCATTGGTCTGTTTTTTGTTGGCCTTCTTTTCATATATCTTGGTCTTGGCCTCAATGTTAGCACATACTTTTTCATGCAACTTCTGAATGGTCTCAGCCTTCTTGGTGCCATCTGTACTAACCATTTCATTCATAGGCAGAGGCAAAATATCAAGTTGAGACAGGATTGAAACCATAGACAATCTCAAATTGTGAAAACTTAGTAGAAGAATGCAAAGAATGATTATATGAAAAATCAACATGTGCCAAGCATTCTTCCCAAAGTCTAAGGTTCTTTTTAACCAACGACCTAAGCAAAGCTGATAAGGTCCTATTAACTACGTCAGTCTGTCCGTCTGTCTGAGGGTGAAAACTGGTGGAAAACAAAAGCCTAGTTCCTAGTTTGGACCACAAGGATTTCCATAATAACTAAGGAACTTAGTATCTCTATCTGAAACGATCGTCTTAGGCATGCCATGTAACCTAACAATATCCCTAAAGAACAAACCGACAACATGCACAGCATCATCGGTCTTATGGCAAGGTATGAAATGGGCCATCTTCGAAAATCTATCTACCGCTACAAAGATAGAATCTCGGCTAGCCTTATACTTAAGGAAATCCTATCACGAAATCCATTGAGATGTTAACCCAACGATGAGTGGGAATGGGTAATGCAGAATATAAACCACACATCGGCTGCAAATTCTTTCTACATCCTTCTTAAGACTCAGCCAGTATAAATGTTCATGGACTACCTTGTGAGTTTTCTTCACACCAAAATGTCCCATCAAGCCACCACCGTGGGCTTCCCTGACAAACAACTCCCTAAAGGAACATTAGGCAACACAAAGACGGTTATAAAAAAAAGGAAACCGGATACTTGGTAGTATTTGCCATAAAAGGCCATAAAAAATTTCCCAAAGATTTCCTTAAAGTCCACATCAGTTGAGTACAATTCCTTAATGTACTCAAATATAAGTAACTTGGTTTCAAGGGCAGATAGCAGTACATACCTTCATGACAAGGCATCAGCTACGTAAGGAATTTATACAATGTTTTCCTTACCTTGCTTATACTTGATCACGTAAGGAAAACTCTATATAAATTCAACACAGCGGGCATGCTTCTTGTTCAACTTCTGCTGTCCCTTAAGATGTTTCAAGGACTGATGGTCGGTATGGATCATGAATTCCTTCCGCCAAAGGTATTGTTGCCACGTCTGGACGGCCCTCACCAATGCGTACAGCTCTTGGTCGTAAGTGGGGTATTTGAGCATGGCGCCTCCCGACTTTTCGCTGAAGTAAGCAATGGGCTCAGTTCAGCACCAACTGCAGTTCTAAAATATAGTTGAGCCGATCTGTTTCCCCAATCATGTGTTAACAGTTCGGCATCATCCTATCACAGGATATTTTTCCAAGCCGAACGATCCTTTCGTGTTTTCCAAAGTTATTCAGAGTTTTCGTAGATGTTTTCATAGACTTCCCGATGTTGTACGGAACTTCGCGTATTTTTTCGGAAAACATCGTAACATTTTAATCAGTCAAAAACGGTAGAATATTAACTTAAATTGAACCGGAAAAGTCAAACCGAAGAATTCATTAAACCAAGAAGTCAATGCCGAGCCAACAGGATTTCTCAAAGGTTCTCGAAGATTTCTTAAAGTCTGTAGAAAAGTGAAGATGTAGGCTCCCACATCGAGAATTTGGGTAGTTTATGCTTAAAATTGTCCATATAAATAGTTATCGTTGTAAAGCTTTCGGAGAGATACAATTTTCCCATACTTTTCATACTTAGGGTTTTTATGCAATTTATGATTTTTCCTTTGTTGCTTCTTCGTCCTTTGTACGAGAAAACTTATTGATAATTCATCTTTTTGATATTAGTTTCATCATTTTATTTTAGGTTTTCAACGCCAAAACTTTCGGGATCCAATTATCGAATTACTTTCCCAAAATACATTGTGTGAATTCCAGTTCCCATACTGTTTTGACTTGTGCATTGGTCCTACGATATCCATCGACCACCTCATAAATGGATATGGCGCAGAGATAGATGATAGTACTTCGGCGGGTTGATGGATCATCGGCGCGTATCTTTGACACTTCTCGCACTTGAGGGGAGAACTTCTTGTAATCTTTCACCATTGTCGGCCAGTAGAATCTGTGGCACTTGATTCTAATCGCGAGGGCCCTTCCTCTAGAGTGTTTCCTGCAGGATGCACTGTGGATTTCTTCCATCACTCGCCTTGCTTGGGCTCCTTCTACGCATGTTTTAATGGCCCAGAAAGTCTCAATTTGAAAATGTTGTCGTCCACTCAGACAGAACGGGAAGATTGTGCTTTTAACTTACTGCCCACTTCTCCGCCAGTACTTCTCCGTCCATGATGTAGGTTTGGATTGGTTCCATCGAACTGTGGTCGCATCCGTATTCTTCTTCTGATGTCGTCTCGATTTCTTCCTCAGCGGGCTCTTTGATACGTCTAAAGTTAGAAATGGATCACACAGCCGATTGTAGAAGGATAATTTGATGGATTGAGGAGTTTCACAACAGATGCAGAAGTCTGCTGATATTCCCGGATCCTTCAGTCTCTAGATATGACGCAGTCGAACGACTAAAAGGAGTTATCGTTGCTTGGATATTACACACCAATAAACAAAAGAAAAGTTCTTAACCAAGAACAAAGAGATGAACTCAGAAATTTGAAAGAAATTTCGATTGATTCTTTGGAATGAGTCTGTGAAATACATAAAGGAAAGAAGAGAAAAGAATACATAAATGATTTCTTTAAAAATATGCCGAGAAAACAAAACAAAGACTAAAAACTAAAGATAGTCAAATATGACTCTACATTTCACACGCCTTGGTCAAAGTGACCATTCACCTACTGTCCAGGTTCATTTGGCTTGGACTGTTCCATGGTGGTAACGATCAGAACATAAGTGGCTCGGTCCATTTGATGTTCCATCCGAGAAAACTGAGTTCCAACTCGGCATAAGTGTTCAGAAAGCTTAAAGATCCTTGCCTTAGAGATTTTCCAGGGAGAAAAGTCGAGAATCGGATCATAGACCGAGTCAAAGAACTTGGCCTGATCATTAGTACACGCGGTACAGGCAAAAAGTGAGTAGCTTTGATCATCTTTGGATTCTTCCAGTTCTAAGTAAGATCTACCTTGACCCAAAGTCTTAGCTTTTCGAGTTGGTCAAGAAAGACCTTATGTGGGTCGACTAAATCCATTGTTAGGTCGTGGTTCCAGACTTAGCTCCATTCTCGACGTCCACAGGTTGAATCGGTTAACAGCAAGGCCGGTACGATCAGCCCCATGGGATACTTTGTCTCCTCGATAGATCCCACTTTCAGCAGTCTTTCCACCTTGTCGTTTACTGCTTGGGATCGGTACGGGCCAAGCTTTTGTCTCTTCTGCTTAATCAGTTTAAAGGTCGGGTCGACATCGAGCTCGTGGCTCGTGTAATACAGACATCGATTCCGGGCACATCTTCTGCTGCTCATGCAAATGTATTTACATTCTCCTTAAGAAAAGACATCATCTCCGATTCGATCGGCTCTTCCAAGTTGGCCCCAATCTCCATGGAGCGTTCCAGGTATTTTTCGTCTATGTCGACTGAGATCACCGGTTCGCACGGGGGATCGGTTATTCCCTTCCAGGCTTCTTCATTTTGTAGTTTGTGCTTCAGTTTAGTGAATTGTCGCTCCGCCTTTGCTTTACTCAGCCCCGCCTTAAAGTCTACCTCTGTCCCCGGTTTCCTTAGCTTATGCTCCGCGAAGAGGCAATCTTAGGAATCTTTTTGTCGTCCCCAAACGGTGATACAATCTCGGATCATAGCATCAGGTCAGAACAAGGACGAATGGGGATAAATTCAGAAGACGACGATCCATCCGTCATTTTTCTCCTCTCGATCCTCCTGTTATAGTTTTTGGAGGAGTTTTAAGACTTCGACGCTTGTTTTGTGTGTTTGCCTCTAGGGGTATCCAACGTTTACTTTGTGCCATAGATCTTTCGGTTTCGTGTCAGTTACGGGATTCCGAAGTTTGTGTTCCGCGAAAAGAACTTTTCTGTTCTCCCCAAATTGGCGCGGTTCCGTGTGAAGTTGGAAACTCTAGATAGAGATGGTAAGTTGTTGGGATGGATTTTATGGCGTTGAGCCATGGTGTTCCCATTACGACGTTGTAGATTGTCGGGTAATCGGCTACTGAAAACAGTACTGTGATGTCGTAATACGAAGAGAGATCGTTCCTTTCGTCATTGAGATTTGTGCGGAGAAGCTTGTCAATGGCTTAGGTTCGTCTACCAGTTCATATGAGCCAAATTTCATCTTATCTAGGGTTTTTTGTTATATCATGTTTATCGTACTACAGATATCGATAAGAACCCTAAACAAATCATGATTGGCGATCGTGAGTTGAATCACGAGAGAAATATCATTGGGATGGATGACAGCTTACGCCTCTGATTTGTCGAAGATGAGGGTCTCCTCTGTTTTGCTTATTCATATCGATCGGTCGATATTGGTTCCTGCTTGTCGCTGTGAAGCCTTTATCGATGATATCATATCACAGAAGAATGGTGATCCTCCCATGATTGTGTTTACGATTCCTTCAGAGGATGTTATCGGAAAAAAATAGGGAAAGTTTCCTTTCCCTAGTTAATCCAATCCTCGGTAGATTTTAGGATTGGTTCGGCTCCACCGAGCGGAGGATTCTTCGTTGTTAGTTTCGACATCTTTTCGTTTCTCAGAGCAAGAAAGCTTTCGAGTACCCTCCTTCTAGTACCAAATTATGGGAACCATAATTCACACAATGTATTTGATACAATCTCCTAATGAACGTCACTTGAATGCTTGGTATTTTTGACTGATATGAACCGAAAAGGAAATGGGCACTTCACGGAACTGGGGTTGATCGAATGGACCGTCTGAAGATGTGTAAGTCTTCTGGTATTCCGACCTTGTCTAGCTTTGGATATGACGCACAAAGACACTAGAAAAGAGTTGTTCTTTGGATGTTACACACCAGACAACGAGTTTGCTCGTAAAGAACAAAAGAGAGAATAATTTTCAAAAGGGTTTTCAACTTAAAACTGATCAAAGATATCTTTCAATGAAATCGTATAATAGTTTAAATAGAAGCTAGTTTGCATGCAAGCAATTAAAAAATATGCCTAGGAAATAACATGCATGAGAAATGAGTAGCTGCATGAAAAATGATTAATACGATCTTGGGACTTAGGCTGAATTAAATGAAGGCGCGGGAAGCTCTATCGGAAGTCCAAAATGCGTCCAGGTTCATGATCGAGTAACATTCGCATCCGGTCCAAGCAATAAGCTGAGTATTTCGGGTTCAGCTAGTTCGGCTCGGCCAATGTGATTGGAGTCTAGACCCAAAATACGTGTAAGAATGAGCTGAAGAGATTTACCCCGTGCTCGAGTCATAGGCCCGGAAGAAAGATCTAGTGTGTCGTCTCCAAGTGGATTAGACTGTCCAGATCCGGGAAAATCCCAAGTGACACGTCCATCTCCTGGAACCACTCGACTCATGGGTAATCTGCCTCGAGCAAAGTCACCAGAATACCCACATGGTCGGAAATAGACTTAGACCGGTTGAAAAATCAGTCATTCGGTCGTGAATCCTGAGAACCTCGACCATACGGTCGTATCGGATCGTCCGTAAGGTCATCCGTGCGAACAGTACGGTTGCGCGATGTTCCTCCTCGGGTGTCGTCAGTGTAAGTCCGTTGCAAGGGTGATCTGTCTCGAACAATCTCCTCATCAGACCCATCAATACGGTGAATCTGATCATGTTTAGGTTTTTTTTGTCCATCAAGGTAGCCCTTTCAGTCAAAGATAAAGCATTTAATCCAAAGGAGACAAATGGTCAAATTCATAAACAATTTGAAACGGTGAGAATTTTGTAGCCGAATGCACAACAGAATTATAAACAAACTCAACGTGAGACAAACAATCCTCCCAAGTTGTAAAATTCTTTTTAACCACAGCTCTAAGTAAAGAAGATAAAGTTAATTTAACAACGCATGCCATGTAATGTAACCAATTCCTTAAAGAATATGTCCGCATTGTGCAGAGCATCATCAGTTGTGTGGCAAGGTATGAAATGGGACATTTTGCTAAACCTATCTACCATAACAAAGATCAAATCCTTTCCATTCCTAGTTCGAGGTATTCCTAACACAAAGTCCATTAAATTACCTGTCCAAGAATGTTCTGGAATGGGAAGAGCAATGTACTTACCTGTGGAATGTGCCTTAGCCTTGGACCGTTTGCAAACCTCACACCTGGTGCAGATTTTGATCACATCTTTCTTCATTCACGGCCAATAGAAATGATCCTGCAAGGTCTTAAGAGTTTTGTCAATCCCAAAATGGCCCATTAGTCCTCCACCGTGTACTTCCCTGACCAACAGTGTTCTCAAAGAGCAGTTAGAAATCCAAAGTCGGCTAGAAAAGAACAAGACTCCATCATTCCTAAAATACTTGCCTGCGGCCATTCTAGCACTAGCTAAGTACGGTTCCTTAAAGTTTAGGTCAGTTTCATACATTTCTTTGAGCTGTTCAGATCCTAAGACTCTAGCTTCCATAACCGCAATCAAAGCTTGTCTTCTTGACAAAGCATCAGCCACAAAATTTTCCTTTCCTTTTGGTATTTAATAACATAAGGAAAAGTCTCGATAAACTCTACCCATCTGGCATGACATTTGTTGAGTTTTTGCTGGCCTTTCAAGTGCTTAAGCGTCACATGGTCAGTGTGCACCATGAATTCCTTTGGCCAAAGATAATGCTGCTAGGTCTGGAAAGCTCTCACATGGGCGTACAACTCCTTATCATAAGTTGGATAGTTCATGGTCACACCTCCCAACTTCTCACTCAAGTATGTTATGAGTCACCCCTCCTGCATCAAAATAGCACCAACTCCAACTCCTGAAGCATCACATTAAACCTCGATTGTTTTGCTAAAATTAGAAAGAATAAGCAATGGAGCATTGGTCAACTTAACTTTGAGAGTTTGGA
This sequence comes from Sisymbrium irio, assembly GCA_000411075.1. NCBI lineage: Eukaryota > Viridiplantae > Streptophyta > Magnoliopsida > Brassicales > Brassicaceae > Sisymbrium > Sisymbrium irio. The sequence continues at coordinate 33,388 of KE156097.1, forward strand.
ATGAATCTTCCTGAGCTTGGTCCCATTTGAACCCAACAATCTTCTTAATGACCTCCGTGAGTGGAGCAGCTAAAGTGCTAAAGTCCTTCACAAACCGACGATAAAATCCGGCCAAGCCATGAAAGTTGTTGACTTCTCCAATGAACTTAGGAGTGGGGCAATCCCGAATGGCCTTAACCTGTTTTTCATCCACTCTGACTCCATCAGCTCCTTCAATAAATCCAAGAAACACGAGATTATCTGTAGCAAAGGTATATTTCTTAAAAATTTCATAAATTTGTTCCTGCGTAAGCACCTCTAGCACAAATCTAAAATGAATCAAATGTTCCTGAAAATTCTTGATATATATCAAAATATCATCAAAATAAACTACCAAAACTACTTCTATAAATGATCTAAGCATATGGTTCATCAACCTCATAAATGTACTAGGTGCATTTGTAAGCCCAAATGGCATTACCAACAATTGATACAACCCTAGTTTGGTTTTAAAGGCTGTCTTCCACTCGTCTACTTCTTTCATTCTGATTTGGTGATATCCAGATTTCAAATCTATCTTAGAAAAGACACTTGAACCATGAAGTTCATCTAGCATATCATCAAGACGAGGTAAAGGATGTCTGTACTTAACTGTTATTTGGTTAATGGCTTGTACTTAGCTAGTGCTAGAATGGACCACACACATCCTCCAACTTCCGTCCTTCTTTGGAACCAAGTGACCCGGTGCCACACAAGGGCTCATACTCTCACAAATATAGCCTTTCTCCATGAGCTATCCTATCTGATTCTGAAGCTCCTTAGTATCAATCAGGTTAGTCCTGTAAGCCGGACGATTAGGTAAAGAAGCTCATGAGACGAAGTCTATCTGGTGCTCTATCCCTCACACTGGTGGTAGTCCACTGGGATTTTCCTCTGGAAACACATCATCAAACTTATGCAAAAGCTGTTTGACTTCACTCGGATGCTCTGGCGTTTGGTCAGTTTGAGCCATTAGTGATTCTTTAAAGAGAATAAGAATTATGGATTGTTGAGAGCAGAGAGACTTTCTAATCTGGCCGGCCTTGGCAAAGAAGATAGATTTTTTAGGTTTGGACTCATTGGTTACCTTTTCTTGTTCTCATTTTCCCTTTAGCTGAAGTTGGTCCAAATGGACTTCTTGAGGCGTCTGTGTGGCGAGTGTGATTTTCTGCCCTTGATGTTCAAACGTGTGGCAATTGGTGTAGCCGTCATGAATGGGTCATTTGTCATATTGCGACGGTCATCCTAAAAGAACATGGCTTGCATCCATGGACAGAACGTCACAAAGAATATGTTCCTCATACCGTCCAATGGTTAAGTCAACCTCAACGTGATCCTTGATTTGCATTTCTCCAACCTCATTCAACCATTCCAACTTGTATGACCGCGGATGTAACACCCCCTAACCGATCAAGGACTCAGACGGACACACCGGCCATCCAACAATCAAACAAGAACATGAACGACCAGTACCCAAGTCCCGAACCGATCCGAGAATGCCACAATCAGGTAACTAAGGCCAGTTTAGACCTGATGAAGGATTGACCAACACCAAGTCCGGACCGTCCATAGAACATGTTCCTCTAAACCTGAGCATAAGGCTTTGCAACCCGTACTCAGATCTTCGAGTTGTGTTAGTCCGGACTAGACTAATACCATTGATCCAAGCCAAGTTTTATAAATACATTTATTTAATATATTCTACCAAAACACGTTCTTACAAAACCTTAATAATTTATCATCCGCGGATTCAAAACTCAAACGATAATAATGTGTACTTCGGTTCACAAACGAGTTTAACAAAAGCCAACACAAAACTACTCCAGTTACCTAACGTCCCACGCCACGCTCTACTGGTTCCACCTAAGGGTTACCTACA
>KE156098.1:17504-28375 GCA_000411075.1 Sisymbrium irio
AATCTCGAGCTTGGCAAGATCGTTTCCTGGACAAAGATGGCTTCCTAAACCAAAAGGAAGGAATGTACCTGCTTTTGGTATGTGTGCCTGTACAATGGACCAGACTTTGTTTCAGATAGTTTTGACATATATGAGAGATTTGAAGCACAAGTGCAGTTACAAAGAGAGTTTAATTGTCGACAAATCTTTTATCTCTACATACCTCCCATCTTGAAGGATCAAATTTCTTTGGATCCGGGTAGATCTCAGGGTCCAAATGGACGTCCCTAAACCAAGTCAGAACTTTCCAGCCTTTTGGTATGATATAGCCTAAATACACAAACATGAGAAATGAGTATATAAAATGTTTAAAATGATTAATGGTCTTCCATGTCGATGATGAGTGTATACTAACCGTTCATTTGGACATCAGTCTTTGCTTCCCGGAAGGCCGTAAGAGAGAAAGTTATGACTCGAAGTGTCTCATCAATAACCTGGTAAGAAAAATAATATTTTCTATTCAGTAAGAATCATACCAAGTTATAAACGCCATTAACTTCTGTTGCAATGAAGCACCTGAGAAAGATACTCCATTTCACGTGTCTCCTTAAGGGTCAGATATTGGCCCGGTGCTCTCTTTTTAACAATCATCTCTTGTTCTTCCTGTGGTACAACAACATCACAAACCCAAGATTTTAAATCGAAAATGGATTAAGATAACAAAAACATGTCATCTCATTTACCTTTGCCTTTTGTAGAATCTCAGGGTGTTCCTGCAGGAAAATGGTAGCCCACATAATGGTGTGTCCAGAGGATTCATGACCCGCATTAAGATACATCAACAAAACGTCAATAATTTCTTCATCATCTAAAGTTCTTCCATTTTCGTCTTTAGCATCTATTAGATTATCCAGCATGTCTTTCTTATTGGATGACACATTCTGCTTCCTTTGGTTTCTTCGGTTGGTAACTATGGACTGAAAGGCAGCCACGAGTTTTTTCCTAGCCTGTTTAAGTGGAAAACATTAATCCTCAGATCGATATGCACAAGAGAGGTTACAAAGTGAACAAAAGAAAAATGCTGTTCACCTTCAGTGCTTTATGATAAGCAAACCCAGGAATATTGATAGCCATTGCTCGAACTCCATAGTTGAGGTTGGTATATTCCCTTTCCAGTGCATCCATAACATGCTCACTCTCACTGCTCATGAATATGTACATAATGATCCTAAACGTAAGCTTGCGCACATGAGTCAAGAACTCGATTTCTCCCATTTTGGACCACTTTTCTAGAGCAGTAACAACAGTTTCTTCAATGTACTTTATGTAGAGAGAGAGAGCTTCATGTCCATTGACAGGAGCAGCTGTCAAACGCCTAAGCCGCTTGTGTTCTTCAAAGGAGATACCGATAAAGGACTTCCTGCCAATTAGCTCCATGGTAGATTTTGGCCAGCCTGGCTGGAAGCACTCATCATCTGTTAAAACTCGCCGACAAGTCTCTGGTGTTGTTACTATTACGCTTGGGTTCCCAAACATGTGTACCTTATAAACACCGTTACGCCCATACCTGCATTATTGAGGAAACAGAGAATATGTCTAAGTTGCCACTTCATCAATACATAGAAAACAAAATCTCAACTTTTAGATCATGAAACTAACAATCAATTCTTTTCTCAATCTAAGCAAAAAGAACTGCAGAAAGTAGGCAAAAAGATGTACCTTGTGAGGTAGGTTCTGATGAAGGAATCAGGATCAGATGTTTTGAAAGCTCTTAGAAAGGAAAACATGTTGCCTATGAAAGGCCATCCCAAATCTCCTGGTGGAAGGTAGTGTTTTTTCTCCCCAAGTTTGGACTCATAAATCCAAACATTCACTCTCTTCAACACCCATTTTAGAACAAACAATCCCAGTACTACTAAAGGTAACCACATCAGAATCGAAACCGTTACCATCATAGCTTCAGTTTGTAAACTCCCCTAATCAAAATTCACTCTTTTCTCACTTGAGCCCCTTGTATCCTCTGGATGGTATATAAACACATCGGAAGAGTAAGCAGATATTTAACAAAGTGTTCCTTGTAGGTAAGATTGGTAAGATATTATTATCTCTAAAGGAATTATCATTCTGTTTACAAAGGGAGTAAACGGACAAAGACGTCAATTAGAACAGTGGAACAGTGTTTTGTTGAGTCTATCAAGGAATGATACTTATCTAGACTTTAAAACTAAAGAAACCCGACCGCTTGTTTCTATCTACTTGTTGAGTTGCTGTTCACATGTAGTGCTAAATGACCATACTTCCCTTTCCCATTTTAGCTCTGTATAGCCATCTCTAAGTATATTCTTTTTTGAGAAAGCAAGTTAATTCACCAAAACCATACTATGGATCACAACAATCACATAGAAACTTGTACAAATTTGAACAACATACCTCGCAAATCGTAGTAACTCACAGAGTCACAGTTACAGAGCCATTGAATTCAACCGCAAACCAAAAGACCAAAACTGAAATCCGATGAAAAAAGAAGAGAGATTGTAAATTAAATGTTAAGAAGAATACAAAGCCGTAAATACTGGTGACGAAAACCAAGCACAGATTCCCAACACACTATGATTAAAAGAAAGCAATTTAACAGAAGAATCCAAAAAGGAACAAAGACAACTCCAAAGTCTCCAATGTATATCTCGTGAATCATTAAAAGACACAAAAAACTTTATTTCTTGTTGGCTCAGTTTTGCTCTAAAGCGTTACTATTTTTTTGTTTTTACTCTTTTTATTCGTCTTTTTCTGAACAAAACCCATAAACACATTTGACTACATATGATGTTTCACCACTTTTATTACTAAATCACACCAAAATATAAGCAACAGAGAAAATCTGAGCCTTTTAAACGAGAGTAAGAAACCAGACCCTTTGTTTCGCCTCCAACATCGTCGAGAGCTTCGAAGCAGAACAAAAATGTGGAGCATTCATTATTATTGAATCCCTTCTCTTTCCACCTCTTCATGCTTATTTCTTTGTAACAAAGATATTAAACATACGTTTCTTGAATATATATAGTCTAAATTACAAGACTTTCAAACTTGAAATCTTTTTATTAATCCAAAATCGAAACCTTTAGTCAAATCATAATACTTTGTAAATTGTACTAAAACCCACAAGCTACTTCACTCCCAAACAACCAAAAAAAAACAGAAAGAAGCAGTCGCGTTTGCTGTTGTGGCTGCGGCTGGTTTCCTTCTACTAAAACGGAAACGCTTATCGCAAACTATTCTTAAACGCAAAACGCTACACTTTCATGAGGTTCATATACTTTAGCTCTCTTTCTATATAGTCCTCTCCTATGTAAGTAACTATGATATACAATCATTACAAAAGTAGTCATCTCTTGGTTCCTCAAAGAATAATGCAGAAGAAGAATTGTTTTCTGCGTGATCGTCATTTTGATGACCATTATCTATTTATATGTTGTGGAAAGGCCTCAAAATCTAGCTTTCCAAATAGCGTTTTCCGGTTCACCACATCGCCTGTGGACCTCCTTTATGCGATCAGCGGATCTGCAGATACCACTACACGTCCAGTCAAACGAAGCTACACATATGTTGCCTGCTTGTGCCTTCCATTCACAATCTGCAATTCCATCCAAGAATCAGATTCAAATGTTCAATGAGTATAATGTATACTGTCACAACATACTGTTTGTTCTCTTTTTTAGCATTAAAGGAAACATACTGTTTTATTTTATAGTGTCACTACAGACTGTTGATAATCTGCTTCGAAGGAAACATTTTACTGAGGTGCATAGAACTAACAATGGTAACTTTCTACTACACCATAGAGCGTATTGAATTGAAAACAAGAAGGTACCAGGAGGAGTGCCGCAACATAGCCTTCTGTCATCGATATGCGTAACATCAAGGCCGATAAACCAAGCACCCAATGTAACATCCTCATTTGCGTATTTGTGCAGAACATGTCTGAAGCATTATATTAACACCAAGGAATTAGAGTGGAGAATGAGGTATGAATTCAAAATATACAAAGGAGTTCAAATCTTACTGATTAATGGAAATATAAGAAGCCAAGTCTCTTGAAATGGCGTATAGCTGTCCAGTAGCGTGACGGAAGTACTTGTTCCCGTTCTCACCAAACTTCCAATACTCGGGCTCGTGGTATCTAACTCCTCTGCTCCACAGACCAAAACAAGCGTTAGTTTCACAAAAGTCAGAAACTGATTCAAGAAGGAGTAGTCAAAGAGAAAGTGGACTTTTACTTTTGAGATAGGACTGGACCAGACTTCATGCAACCAATATAGACTCGACGTTTTTTCCTGTGTCTAACAAGAGTTTCCCCAAGAGTTGCTGTGGATATTTCAACAAAAACAAGCCAACCTTACTGATATTAGCAAAATAAAAACATACAAAATGGGGAAATTGTTGACTGAATCTTTTACATTTTTCTGCTATAAGGTTTTGTAGAGCTTACCGATATTTACATGAACATCATCATCTACTTTGACATAGAAATCTGCATCCCACATTGAAAACGCTGTAGAGAAATATGTTTTTGTTTTGCCTGATAACTCTAGGTATCCTTCAACATGGTCCTGTTAAAAGCATCAGGGCATCACAAAATGAAGATAAGAAACTCATTATAACTGCTTAGTCGATTAAAGAAAGAAAATAATTAAAAAAATACCAATCTCATGAAATCTCCATGCTTCTTGTTCTCTGCTTCAATGGATCGGTCTAGAATTCCCCCAGCCGTGGCACTAAAGAACCAATCACAAACTAATGTAAGAACATAAGCGACTTATTCGATATCTAACATTATACTAAAAAGATTTACATACTCACCTATGACCGATCACAAACCGGATAATAATTCCTTTTTCTTCTTCCAACTTCTTTCTTTTTTCACCTACAAGAAGTATTTACAACAAAGCATCAAGGTAAATATTGATATAAGCAAGATAAAGTGGAAGGTAGAAAAGTGGGTGGTGTTGGAACCTTGAGGCATCCAAGTAGTTCGAATAGAATCTCTTCTCTTTCGGCTACTAAAAGCAGTATTGATCCCTACAACCATCAAATATCTTCTTTTTTTCTCCGGTAATTGCTTCTTCTCCACATCATTCGATATAGGAGCACCATTCATTAAAGACTCCTGAGCTGATCTTGCTGCGGCTAACTCCATCTCCAAGCTTGAAATGGTCTTATCCAATGTCCTGTAGTGAAACAAGAAAGTGTGTTTAAGAAGTTGTTAAAAAATGTAGCAATTAGCTTAAGAATTTAATCTTACTGTATAGCGGTATGAGTCTTGGAAACTTCTCCAAACAAAGCCTGGGGATCGCGTACTACTTCTTTCTGGTAAAGCTAAAAGAAAAGAACCAATCAGAGACTTCAACAAACTCAACCAAAACTATCGAAGAACAGCACATGAAACACACACTCACGGTTTTAGGATCACAGCCTTCGGAGATTAGCTTTAATCTTTCAGCTTCTGTTACGGAAGGTCGAGCCATGTCGTTAGACTCAGGAATATTCCACATCCTGCAAAAAGCAAAAACAAAAAAAAAAGGTAAAAATTCAGACCAAAGTGTGTTTTTTTCAGACAAAAAGATTCGGTATGTATGCTCAAGAACTTGACTCGAACCGGGTTCTAATCAGATCTCATGGATTTGAATCATTTGAATTTACAAAAAAAAATTAAATCCAAAACTGAAACTGTGAGCCTACAAGTAACGCTTGATGAAACTAAAAGTCCCTTCTGATTGTTAAAATGAATAAAAATAATCAAAACCACCACTGAAGTACAAAAACGTATCAAACGACACGATGAATCAAGGAAGAAACAAAACCATGAGAAAATTCAAAAACTTTGAAGTTTAATAATACCTATCGGTGAAGAATAAGCCGAAGCAGAAACTGGAAAAGCAGAGTAGAAATGTCCATTTCTTTGATACGGAGCTTCTACAGTAAAGAAGATTCTCTCCTTTGATCTTCGGAGACATTATTTTTTGTTTTTCCTTCAAGAAGAATAAAGATTCCAAGAAACCAAAAAAGTAGCTATTTCATTATATGAATCAAAGCCTTGAACTAGCTATACACACACAAAAGGAGCAGCTCAATCTTCAGAGCTTTCGAAACCAGAATCTGAGATTTCACATAATCGAAAGAGAATTGCTACTCTGAAAGTATTCGTATTTTATATAAAGAGATGGTGTTTAAAGGGATCTTGGCACGCTCTCTCTCTGTGTGGCTCTGTAAATTGGGAGGGACGTAAAGTGGAAGAGAAAGGGGACGTTGAAGTCTTGAAGAGAATGAAGACGAAGAAATAAGATGAACGACCTCTTAACCGTCCGGTTTACTTCTAACTAATTGCCGGAATTTACCGAACTATCCCTATCATACCGTTTTGGTTTCCCAATTAATGAATTGTTTTTGAACAAGATATAAATGAATTGAATTTAGTGGACTGCTATTTATTTGCAAAAATTACAAAACAATAATGTGTGCAGTGATTTCCCCACATATACTAAAAGCCTTTAAATCTAAATTTTCAGCTGCATCATTCATTAAAATATAGTTGTTACTTAGTTATTGAATATAACATATCTTAAAAAAAGTGGTATCTATAGAGTATAGAATTAACAAATTGGTGTTAGGACACCAAATATGATCACCACTACTAGAGATAGTGATGTATACAATATACGAATTCGTGCTATAAATCTATAATATTTCCAAAATTTGTCTTTCGCCTTTTTGTGTTTTCTATTTTGTGTTGTGTTTCTACTATTAGATATGTAGTAAAATAAGCTGATCACCATAAGTTGAATATAAAATAGAGTATATAAATCAATTTTTTGGAGTTGGCTTCTTCGTTTAGGTATGACGTTGAGGTTGAAAGAATAAAGGGTAAGGATGAAAGGAAGGAAACGGTTGATGAAAAAGGTATGGTGGTCCTCAGCTTTTTTCAGCAGATAACACATGATCTTACAAGGCACACACATTGATAGGATTCGTTATTTATCTACCTTTTTTATTTATTGGATGAAAATATTAGTTACACCATGAATATCATTTCCATTTACAGCCATGAAGTCTCTGGGTTAGAGAGATATACCTAATTCTAATAGTAAAGAAAAAGTAAGGTACCATATTCTATCAAAAATTAGTTATCCTAAAGTAATCATCGTTTGACTTTTGCAAACTTCTGCGTGATTAAAAGAAATCTATTTGCTCTATTGTTGACAAAATTAATGACGTGAAACGATTGACTTGTATTGTTTCTTTCATATGGACTTTGCACGTCGGCAGAATACGCCATACGTTAAACTAATTGTAGTTAATACTATTTTGGTTCCAACTTAAAAAGCTTGCGACTATGTAAAAAGGATTTGAAATTCACATAAGCCAAATCGACAAAACTATGATAACGAATGGTGAATAAAGAGGAAATAAAAGGAAGATGACAAAAAATGTCTCGTTCACTTATGTTTTATTTTCATTTCCCCCGTTCTATTTCTATTTTCCTAACTTTTTTTTCCTGACAACATAATTAATTTCTTTTTGTATATACTATCTAATTAAATGACAAATTGGATTCTACATTTTTCATTTTATAAACACTTTTCTACGTATACATATTTCTTTTTTCTAAGTCGGTCGACCGACTTATTAGAACCAGCTTGGTAGTATTTAAAAGTAAAGTGCGATTGGAACGTGTTTATTATAACTGGCTGGTAGTAGAACGGATTAGTGATACTACAAAATAGTGAGAATGATGTAAAAGAAATAGAAACACAGTCAATGATACCATAATTAATAGTTAATAGTTATCCTTTATCTTATAAAGCACAAGTTATATGGCGAATCAAATTCTGCCACGTGACTTATACTTTATAAAATAAAGAAATTATTTTTAAAAATCACGTTTAAAAAAAAAGAAAAAGAAAGATATGTCGATAGCATCTACAAAATCTAAAAACTCAAGTTTTGTTTTTATCATCTAAAAAACTACATCTAAATTAAAACAAACTAAATTTACATAAATTAAATCACTTGGCGAATCAAATTCTGCCACGTGTCATGTGATTTACAAAATATTTATTAAAAATAAATTTATTAAAAAATGATTTTTATTAAAAAAAAAATTTCAATAAATAAATTCCTAAATTTTCTCAAATTAACTTTTCACTTTCAAAAAAAAAATTCCACTTAAAAAAAAATAACCTCCCACTATTTTAAAAAATAACTTCCCACTTTTCTAAAAATAACTTCCCACTTTTAAAAAAATAACTTCCCATTTTTTAAAAAATAACCTCCTATTTTAAAAAAAAATAACTTCCCATTTTTAAAAAAGTGACAAATAAAAACTGTTTTATTTTTTTATATAAAATTTTATGTCTTAATTTACTTTTATTCTCTCGTATTTTTTATTCTTAATTTTTTTTTTTCATATTCTTTCTCCGTTTTTTATCTATTTTATAATTGTTTTTAATGAAAACGAAAAATGTCAAACTTTTTAAAAATTATAATTTCTATCGTATTAAATTTATTTTTCGTGAATTTTTGTAATTTATTTGTAAAAAAGTTTATTTTTTAGGTGTATTTATAAAATAATATCCGTGCATTACCACGGGAGATAATACTAGTAGGATATAAAAACATAGTAGTAAAAAATGTAGTTAATAACTTTTTTTCACCAATCTTAGTAATATTATAGGTTTGTTTCAACATTTTAAATGTCAATCATATAAATGCGTCCAAGGTGTGTATATATATGTGTCAAATAGTTTAAACAAAAAAAAGTAAATAACTTTCCTTTTTGTTATTATAATGTGGATTCTATACAATTAACAATCAGCAGCATATGCCACAACCGACATCCTGTTCGATATGATCATATGAATAAGTAAAAAACCCAAGTGATGTTATAAACTCTTAACACTCTCCATAAACTTCAAAGATATTCTAAAACTCGAGATAGAATATACGCGCGTGAATGGGAACGGTGATTACTTAACTCATGATAACGTCGGACTTAGGAAATAAAGTTATACATTGTCCATCTATCCATTCGTATGCACACATATATGCAGTGCAGCTTGGTTACATCTGATGCCGTACACAGAAACAATCATTAAGGTAGCATGAAATGATGTCTCTCGTCTATTTGACTAAATTAAAGCAGTTGATTTCTTACTGAAAAAATAATAGTATAAACATGTGACACATGACTTATAGCGTCCAAGCCAATGAAAGTTATTACTAGTGATTAGCAACTACTCCCACATGCATTCCCAAGTCGTTTGCATTGCTTTTGGTTGGTTAATTAACGACAGTTTTCTTTTATATATCACCAAATCATCACGACTATGGATCATAATTAAATTTAAAATGATCTACTCCTCACTTGATTTGGTGTGCTAGTCATCATAAATTTACAGAAATACCTCTAAAATAATGCAGACGTTTAAACTATCTTCACGAATATCAGTTGAAAGAAAAAAAATCGAACTAATATTTATTCATACACAACAAAATGTAAAGACAAAAGTTTATATCAATATGGAAACTGCATAATTTTATTTTTATTGTATTAGTTACGAATATATAAAGAGTTCAAATTACTAATACAAAGTTTCTTTCGAGCTCTCGTTCAATGAATTGAAGTAGAATGTTCATTCCAGATAAACTATAATGTCGCTTACTCTGATGAAGTTTTACGGAGAAGAGCACTTCATCTACCCATGTATGTTAAATACTCTTTAACAACATTTTTTGTTGTTAAATAAGTACTAAAGTTATTAACAATATTGCACAAAAACCGAAACGAGAAGCATTACTTGAAATAATAAATACAAAAAATATAAAACCTTTTTTGTTGGTGAACCTTTTTGTCGAAAAACAAACTAATATTCGTTTCCTTCACAAATTATAGGAAAAATAAAATGCAACACTGACGGAGTGACGGGAGGGGCACTTGCGAGAGGGGACGGTCGGAATAAAGTACACGTGATAAGGTCTGTCACTTGACATGTGTCGTCATCTGATTGGATAGTCAGTTCATTAGATCCTGCTCAATCATGTGAGGCTTTTCCGTTTTCCGTCACGTGGCACTGCGTAAAGTAAGAGCATGTGGATCCGACGTCATGTGTTCCGGCCACGTGTCATATAATGATGTTAATTAGAAATTTAGAACTATGATGTTTGCTCACTTTGTGTAACTTGTATGAGTGTATATCCAAGAACAATACCACATGACCTGAACTCATAAAAAAACAAATAGTTCGGTTTGTGTACTTTTCGTATCATTTAGGCTCCGAATGAAAAGCGTAAATCAAGCGTTGCGGATCAAGTAGATTAAGAAGATCAAATGTGAATCAAGCGGATTAAATGGTTAAAGTGTGGATTTAACGGATTTAGTAGTTTAAATATATGTTTAAATGGTGAAAATGGATAAAAAGCGGTTGAAAATTATAATAATTTATAAAAATTTAGTTGTTTATTTTTTTAAAGCTAAAATTAATTATTAAAAAAAATAGAAATGCATATATATAATTATATTTAAAATTTCATATATAAAATAAATTAAAATATTTTGGTAAAAAATGATGAATTCTAACAAAAAACTAAAATAAACTATACAAAACTTTTATAATTTTTTATGTATGTGAATCAATTTATAAAATTTTAAATTACTTTTTTATTTTGCATAAATTTTAATTACTATGTATTAAAAAATTATTTTATAATGCAATACATATAAATATAAATATGACTTTTGAATGGTAAAATAGATAAAAAGTAGTCCAAAATACTATATAAATTTTTAATTTATATAAAATATAATTTTTTAATTTTTCATAAATGTTGAAGTATTAAAA
>KE156098.1:28553-75121 GCA_000411075.1 Sisymbrium irio
ATAAGTATGATTAATATTTATAATTAAATTAAATAAAAATAAATTAAATATAATAGACTAATAGAAACACAAATCTATTTTTAATAAAAAGTATTTTTATTTGATCAATAAATAATTCAAATAATATATATAAGTATTGAAAGAATATAAATACAAAAGAAACAATTTGATTAATTACATTATATTCTTAAGTTTAAATTATAAATATATATATTATTTTGTGAAAAACAAATCAAATAATGTAAGAAAACAGAATAAAAACAATAAAACCATTCAAAACACTCCATGTTAATGGCATATTACTGCAGATAGTGGTTCCAGCATTTTTACTCATATATTTGAACTATAGACGGTTCATTTATATTTTATTATTTTAATAACACGGTTTCGACGTTCCGTTATATAATTGAAATTACACGGTGAATGGTGACCATAGTACGGTTCATCCACTTGATGTGATTCGACCGCAGTATAACCGTTTACCATTCATAACCTTAGTAGATGGCAGTACCACACTATCCATTTACCGTTATTTATCTTTCAGTTTATACTTTTACTGTTATATTTTCTTGCTCGTTTGATTAACTATTCCTGGTTACCGGGCACTGCAGTAAAAGGTTATATATCAGTCTAACTTTAGTAAATTGTATAAGCATTATTACTTTTTATAAATCTGAGATACATATGCGATCTGCAAAAAGAAAAAATAATGAGGTGACACCTCCCAGAAGATTAATGGTACTTACGTTCTGGATCAGTTACATGAAATGGCCTTATGGGATATATGTCCTAGGGAACACACATACGTTGTACGAGCGGATACTTGACATGACCAGTCATTAAATGTCACACATTAATTTCTGGATCATTTTTAAATAATTCTTTAATCTTTATAGACGATACTTTCATGGACATTTCTGAAGTAAATATTTTGTTTTATGTAAAAATATTACATTGATGCTTGTGCCCATGAGTCATGGCATCCCTTCCCAGGAATCAGTTCAAATAAATTTACTTAGATAAAAAACCGACAGGAAAAAAAATGAATTTGATTTGATCAATGTTATCCAAATTTCTTTTAGGGTTCCTTTAGTTTATCCCACTTTAGATCTCTCCTTGATAAGTGTTCTCCGGAGCTCATGGAATCCCAACATATTTATATATATTTATTTTGTCTTTTGTACATATACTACTATTTTTTTTGAAATTTAAATTTATAATTTAATAATACTACTGTTTATGTATTACGAGTAAGTCAAACAATCAAATTAAAATTGCGCACCAAAAAATGAAGTAGTGAACTACGTTACATCTGCATAAACATGTGCATGCAAATCATACATATATATTATATATATATATACTACCCATACACATGCATCAATAATTCAGATAAATAAGAGTGTCATTTAAGCATGTACAACGTACATATGCACCAATACGCACAGACTGTCATTTTGGTAAAATCATTCATGAAATGTATGTCTTGTTCTTTTTTTTTGGAGTGTCTTTATAATTTCTTTTTATCCTCATAACCCTGTCACGCCTCATCGATAATATCATACAAGGTCCAATCACTAACCGATATTATTGTGTAAACCGGTTTGGTTGTTCAAGCTGTTACCGGGCGAATGAACACTGAACAAAATACCTCGTTTACTAAACATACCATGGTGGAAAATTGAATGGGTTATTGAATTCAATACAGAGAAGAACCAAAATTTGGATCAAATTGGGATTTATTAGGCGGGTCAAAATAGGTTCAATTGCTTCGGTAGGTGAGAGACTAAAAGGATTTTGTTAGGTGCTTTGCTTGTAAGAATGGAGACTTCGTCTCTTTTTAGGAACACCTAATTTAGATGTTTGGTTTGGTCTCAATGATATTCAAACGAACCCCAAAAGTTCCATATCCAAATATATACGCGTATTAATACATATCGGGTTCGTGTTGATATTCGTATTATTAGAATTTAAAATATAAGCTTCTACCCACATTTTTGCGTATTACAACAAAATCATATTTTCAACATTTGATGCAGATCGAGTTATATTTTGAACCATAAGTGAATTAAGAAGATTAGGTTGGAACTTTTAATAATATAGTTCTACATTTCCAAAAATGAATGAATTAGGCCGAAAATTAGATTATATATGCGCTTCTAACTATGCTATTCAAATATTCAATATTCATCTTACGGGTAGTAGCTTCGAGTTAGCACGAACGTATAGGCCCGATGAGATCTCATTAATCATGCATTAATTAATTTATCTACCCAAAACTACTGTTTAATTTGGGTATTTTTCTTCCAAAGAAGGACTTAATTAGTCAAACTTGATGTGGAAAATAATTAAGGATATCCTTTCATCATTTACTCTCGTGTTTTTATAAGAGTTGTAAGTACGGGAACGATCCAAATTCTAAGGAATAAACTTGATATTGAAATTCAGGCAATGCTGTCCTTGATTTGCTCTACATCTGAAATAAAGGTAGGTTCTTTTAAAATGGATCCTACGTTGTCTCGGAGATTAATTTGAAACGTAAAGATGAAACAAAGTTGTTAAAGATTTGATTCTTAATTTG
Source organism: Sisymbrium irio (assembly GCA_000411075.1). Lineage (NCBI taxonomy): Eukaryota > Viridiplantae > Streptophyta > Magnoliopsida > Brassicales > Brassicaceae > Sisymbrium > Sisymbrium irio. Next base: position 31,135 of record KE156098.1, read on the forward strand.
ATGTGCCGCGCTTTTAGAAAACCAAAAACGATCACGAAATAAATTCGATGTTTATATCGAGCTCCCTTTTATATTTTTGTAGATAGATTAATATCTAAATTGAAATGCTCGTAACCAAAAAAATCAATCTGGTCTGATTTTCATTAGTTGTGTAACGTGTTCTTGTCGTAGTATCATCTATTATTAAGAAATCATTAACATAATACAAATGATAATTATATGCTCCGCAAGCAAGCAACATTACATAAAGACAAAACTCAACTCCTATGTAATAAGGGCAATTATTAAAAAAAAAACTACATCGGAGAACTAATTACATGCCTGTAACAATTTTTACTTGTGGGATTTGAAAAAAAAAGTGGCGGTTTTAAAATAGTCTGAATTCAGCTATGAAGTGACAAAATACGTACGAAATAAAAGCCAAAAACATTGTTTTCTTTTGGCCGACGATGAGATCTAGTAATCTGGTTCTCCTTTTTTACCGTTCGTAATTGTATCACTGACCAAAAGTTTGGACATACATAAATACTTAAATAGTGAAATTTATTTGCAAGATAGTGGGTTGTTGATAAATTCAGCATGAGAGTAGATCATTATTTATTATCTGCGATTTAATATTTTGATTCGTCTCAAATAAAATTTATGGAGTCCATTGTAATAAATAACAATAACAAGTGAGGCCCATAAACTATAAACACTCACCTCTCACTATCAATGGCCCCAAATCCCGTAAACTATATTTATGCTTAATTTGTCATCTACAAAGTTGTCGTATATGCATCTTTCCATATCTGCGACAACATACTAATAGTGTAGATATGATGATATATTTCTAGATGGAACACTGTTTTATAAAGAAATTTGGGGACTGAAACACTGTATCTAGGATTTGATTGGCTTTCTTGTTGAAGTTTTTTTTTTTTGTTTGCTGGCAAACACTATTCACTAATGTCAATATTACCGAAGATCAGATAAGAGCCGTCTTTTTAGATTTTCGTTCATTCCTTGTCCTTTTGTTGTAGTAAAGTAAAGCTGATATTTATTAAATTTTGGACTTTTTATTATTCACAAATTTTTAACTTTATTTTGGACCCATCTGAATCGGATATCTTTTAATTTCTAATGGGGTTCCAATGATGTCCATTTTCGTTGTGTAAACAGAAGCTTAACACTAACTTCAAAATGTGTGGTTGAAATTGTAGATGTACTTGTGGTAATAAAAGTCGTATCGACAACAGATCAATGAATCAAACCGAACAAATCTCTGCTACATTCTGCAATAAAAGTGTTGTTCATAAATTTCTAACTACTCGTAAATTCTCAGACTTCCTAGAGGTTTTTTTGGGCCAACCAAAGCCTAATTTTATGAGTGCAGTTTTAATGGGCCTGCGTTTAGTTTATAACTAAGACACGTGTCAGGATCTGTACGGACCTATAACTAAAACACGTGTCAAGATCTCCATGGGCATCTGCCGCCCCATTGACAATGAGAGATTGACGAGAGTGCAAACATCTAAGACCGAAGTGCCGCAAGATTTGGTCTGAAAAATATACTAACGAACAAACGAGAACAGTGTTGAGAGATTCGAAGATAGTACAAATGGAGGTCAGAGAGAAGGTCAAAGTCGTAATTACAGTAGCCTCTCTCGTGGCGGTGACTGTTCTGTTCGTGTCGGAGTATCGACGGCGCCGCCACAGGTGGAGGAAGCAGCAGACATCTTCTTCTCTAAGCTCGTGTTATCTGCATTCGGAGACCAAACCGCAGTTCGGTTTCAAACGCGTTCTTGCAGATAACTCTTACTCTGGATTCAAACACTTGAAGAAGCTCGACGATGTGTCTTCTTCTTCCTCCACAGGTTGATATATTCTGTTTTCAACAAAAAAATACGATTTTTGAAGTTTCTATTATAAATGCATGTGATTTTGATTGTGTAATGTTTTCGAATCCGAAACCAATGCAGAGAAACCTACCAACTGTCATCCGTTTGAAACTGAGATCACTGTCTTGTTAGAGAATCCTCGTCTTGATGAATTTGAGTTCTTGAGAGGAGAGTTTTCAGTGGAGATGAGTGAATCATATGTGTGGGTGGAGACGGAGTCGGAGTTGAAGAAACTTGCAGAAACATTGGCGAAAGAGAAAGTCTTTGCAGTTGATACTGAGCAACATAGTTTGCGATCGTTTCTTGGCTTCACTGCTTTAATTCAGGTCACTGTTTTAGATTGTTTCTTTTTGTATTTTTGGTTTTTTTTTTCAGATTTGATGTTGGGAATGTTTGATATATTTATCTTTGGCATTTTGCAGATTTCTACACAAGAGGAAGATTTTTTGGTGGACACGGTTGCATTACATGATGCAATGAGTTTACTTCGTCCTGTTTTCTCCAACCCTGATATTTGCAAGGTTAGTTTTTCCTTTTTCCATAAAAGATTTTTATTGTTAGAATCTATTCGCTTTGAAATAAATCTTGTGAGGCATTTGTATGTTTGTTACAAGCTTTTTGGGATTAATATACGCCCCCACAACTAATCCGTGAATGTGGTTTTTAGGTGTTTCACGGGGCCGACAACGATGTTCTCTGGCTTCAAAGAGACTTTCATATATATGTTGTTAATATGTTTGATACTGCCAAGGTACACCTTTCTAAATCCTGCACTTTCTTTAAAGATAGTAAGCCAGGATGAAGTTTCTTTTTGTTGTTTGTGAAAGTAAAATGTTTTTGTTACTTTCAATAAACCAGGCGTGTGAGGTGTTGTCAAAGCCTCAAAGGTCACTGGCGTACTTACTTGAGACCGTCTGTGGAGTGGCTACTAACAAATTGCTTCAGGTGAGTCCTTTAACATTTAGTTTTGTTATTTAACAAGTTGCTTCAGGTGAGTCGTTTAAGATTTAGTTTTGTTACTTTGTTTCGAAATCTATTCGTATGCTAAGCTTAAATCATATCTTAAATGAAGCGTGAAGATTGGAGACAGCGTCCACTCTCCGAAGAGATGGTGCAATACGCCAGAACAGATGCACACTATCTACTCTATATTGCCGATCGATTGACCACTGAGCTCACACAGCGAGGCACTGGTAGGCACCTTTACTATGGAGCAACATTTGATGTAAAGTAGGACTAACAGAGATAATGTCAACTATAAATTCAAGGGACATACATGATTTAAACAACCAATTTTTTTATTTTCTTGCAAAAAGAGATCTAAAATATTAATGTATCAGAAGATTCATCTAGCCCGGATGACAAGTTCCATTTTCTTCTCGAGGCTAGCAGACGATCAAACATGACCTGTTTACAACTGTACACTAAAGAAACCGAAGATTTTCCTGGGAATGCTGCTGCTTCCTCTTTAATTTATCGGCAAATAAATGGCCATGGAGATAATATTTCCATCTCCTTGGATGCAATGGTATGCCTTACCCTTAACCCTATTATGTGTACGCGATTAGATATATTATAGCATCGTGTTGATGTTCGCCTTTTTCAGTTTCAGGAGCATGTAAGGGAACTTTGTGCATGGAGAGACTTAATGGTAAGTTAAAGACTGGAGAGACTTTACTGCAAGACATACTTCCTTGTTATAATGTCAATCAAAATGTCTTTTTCAGGCCCGGATTCATGATGAAAGCACGCGATATGTTCTGTCTGACCAGGCTATTGTTGCTCTTGCCTGTAAGCAGCCAACTACAGCTGATGAAATATATGACTCGATAGCTCAAGCTGATTTGGCTACAGAGCCTTCCTCGAGCTTGAGTTTCTCAATTCAGTCTCCATCTGCTGTTATTTGTAGTCATCTGGATGATGTCTATCAAATGACTCGGGACAAGTTAGCTAAGCTGGATGCTATTTTACCTCTAGTTCTTGACAAATGTTTGGGTACAGATGGAACATGTCCAGTTTCTATCTTCAACTACTCACTTTTGGTTAACTTCAAGATAAAGCTAACTACCCGCTCTGCTCCCAAGCAAAATGGACACAAGAACATCAAGCAATTCACTCGGAAGGTATCAAGAGATCTTTTTGTCAAGAAATTTTCTTGCAAGGCTCCGGTTTATCACAATTGCAGAATATACGCAAATGATGGACGTCTGCTATGTTATTGCGATAGAAGAAAGCTTGAATGGTAATTGGTGAGCTGTTGTTGTGTTTTGATTCAAGAATCACCTCTAATTTTTATCTTTGTATAATATTATAGGTATATGAATCGTGGTCTGGCGAAACTAGTTGAAGAAGATCCACCTGCGATAATGCTTTTGTTCGAACCTAAAGGACGTCCAGAAGATGAAGGGAATGATTTTTATATCCAGACCAAGAAAAATATATGTGTTGGATGTGGGGAAGGGAATCACTATCTACGTTACCGGATTATACCTTCGTGCTATAGAGTTCATTTTCCAGAGCACCTAAAAAGTCACAGATCTCATGATATAGTTCTTCTTTGTGTGGATTGTCATGAAGTTGCGCATGCTGCTGCAGAGAGGTACAAGAAACAAATCGCTAAAGAATTTGGAATTCCTCTTTTTGTTCGTAGAGTACTTGATTCAAAAGAAGCACAAGGGACATCATCTTCTGTGGAGTATGATGAATCAACGGGTAACGTTGAGGATGCAGGTGTCTCTCCATTAAATCTTAGAACAGCTGCAATGGCGCTCTTGCGACATGGGAACCGAATGCCATCTAGTCGCCGTGAGGAACTGTTGCAGGTAATAATGGATCATCATTCTTTTCGTTTCAAGCAATTGGTATAAACCAAACATTCTGATATGTTTGTTTTGGATTGTGAATGTAGACTGTCAAGATGTATTACGGTGGACGGGACATATCTGAAGAAGATTTGGAAAGAGCTTTACTCATTGGGTTGAGCCCTCACGAGAGAAGAAAACTCGAACGAAAGAAAGGTGTCTCTCTCAAATATTCTACAGAGGTTGCTCATATGGATAAACAAGAAAACAGTAGCAATGGTAATCATATGATAAATAACGATGGTCAAGGTTTCTTTGGAAGCTGTTTGTTTGATAAAGGCTAATGGATGGTGATCTATTGTTGTATTGCCACAGATACTGATGCAAATAGTTTTGTATCTTCTTCAGTTGAAGAACATGGTGGGGAAGGTCCTGTAGATTCTGAGCAGGATATGAATGAAGAAAGTAGGATAGTTGCTGATGATAGTGGAGGAGATGGAGCTCCAGAGCTAAATGATACTCAGTGTAATGGAAATACCCTGCACCATCAGAACTCGAAACTCTCCTTGCTAGGACATGGACCGCACGGGAAACAGATTGTGGAGTATCTCTTAAAGGAACATGGAGAGGATGGTGTTCGGAATTTCTGTCAAAGATGGAGACAAGTGTTTGTTGATACTGTTCATCCTCGCCATTTACCCGGTGGCTGGAATGTTAGTCACAGGTAACGCAATACTTAAACCACAGTTACCTTTACTCGCTCAGGGATTTAATGTTTTGGATGCTTTAAGCATACCTGGTTTACTTGAGACAATTTTGGTGTTAAAACCAAATTTATTTGAACGTTGTTCTTTACAAGGATTTGATTGTTATGTTGTCAGTGGCCGAAGAGATTTTGGCGAATTCAGCGTTTATAATCCCGCAAAGAGACCCTCCACCGGGTAACTTTACGTTGTAGCTTTGTATGTTTCTGTTATGGTTCTGTTCTTTTTTGCCAATTTTGTCATCGACCAGGAAACGACTCTACTAAACGGTTTGATGTATGCTCTTGTAGACCTGTGTACTTAGTTATTTTGAGACGATACCACGATTAAGCCTTTACCAATCAGTACAAAATGACGCTAATAAATAACACGAGCTCTTCGGTTTTGAAACCGCGGCTCAAGAATTAAAGATACATTACATCAGGACTTCCATACTGTTTATATGGAGAAATGAGCTCTAATTAGTCTGGTGCATGGCAGAAATGGATTCCAAACTGTATTTGAAGTATTTTTCCAACTCGAGTTGAGGATAAAGAGTTGAGTTGGAGTTATCTGTAGCCACCAGTGTCCCTAAGAATCTTCTATAATGTCAACGACTGAGAATTGTGATCGATGCCGTTGAATACGAAAGTTCCCAACATTGGAACAAACTGCCTCGTGATGAGCTGCAAACATTTGGAAAACATAAAAGGTAAAACGTCTAGCTTCAAAATTAAAACACATTTGATACTAAAGTGAACGTCTTGAGAGGCAGTGATATAAACCGAACCTTGATTACTTCTTGAGATGCGATTCCTCCAATGAAGGCAGCAACCACATGAAGCTCTGCAGCGCCAAATCTGCACATCTCATTGCAAAGTTCTTCTGGAAGTACATAGCCGTCACAACCCATTTCGCTAAGAAGAATCAGTGAAGTTGTTCTTAACCGAGATGCGTCCTCTGCTATCTCCCCACTACAAAATCGATATGTTAATAAATAGCCTGACAACACCAAAATACTCAGGATACAAAATCAACTTTTGCCAGAATGTTTTATCCTACCCATCAAACTGTCCAGGAAACTTCTTATAGGTCGCAGCAAATCTATCAACAGCTCTAAGAAGAATATATAGTCCCATTGCGCTACTGCGAGAGGGAGTATGGACAAAAGTGTTATTGTTACCATAGTGACTAGTCATAAGGGAAAATATCAATTTCAAGAAAGACATTCGCACCTGTAATCCTCACTAGCCAAACACTTATGTAGTTCTGTTACAGAAGGATTACTGAACTCATCTTCTATCATACGATATCTGCATACCTGAAAGGTGTGTTCTCTCAATGTTTTTTACTTTACTCAAAAAGCGCAATAGGTTTTTAATCATACAGCACAAGAACTTCCAGCAATCTCACCTTAAGTTTTCTTGCATTCTTGCAGAAGGTCTTGATAGTTGGTTTTGAGATGCTACTTGGATCTCGACCAACGTTAACTAGTATATTTTTCACTCTTTGCTCCATGGATAGACAATCAGCTTCAGCTTTTGATTGGTAGATTTTCTGCAAATTGATGTAGTGCCTGCAAAAGATAAAATACAGCTATATGGTAATTTGATAAAGGTTAAGCATGAATTTTAGCCCTCCCATGAAACACAAGAACAGGAGAACTGACTCTGTAGAAGATGTCATATCGGGCATGGAACCTTCAAGTGGTGCCTCCCCACCACCTTCATTTGAAATAAACTCCTGCAGGTGATGCATATAATCAGTAGGCTAAGCATACAAAAACTAGCATGGAACAAAGAAACAATCTAATACACTAAAACCCCAACACACACGATCTCAACTATTGTCAAGTTACGAACCTTGAGGGCTGCTACTAGTACCCAAAAATCTGAGGAATTTGAGGCAACTTCAGCATGACTATCGTTAATAATTTCTTGAATCTCCTTGCCTGGAGAAAGAAAAAAAAAACAGGTTTAATTCGATGTGAGAAATATATAAATCGGACCCAGTAACCTTTTTCCTGGTAGTTACTTAAACACTGACTTCAGATATTAACTCTAATGTAATAGTACATCAAAATGCATAGGGAATGCTTAGCAACCAATCATGATTTTCATGAAGAAAGTTGAAAGTTCCATTTGGTTCTTCTTGCAGTTTACGGCTTGTCCAACCAGTTTCATTATCGCCCACATATATTGTATAGAAACGGTAGATTTAATGCCAAGGAAGATGTATACTCACTGATTCCTCGAGGAGCAAAAACTTTAAAAGTGGCTTCAACAGCTTCTTTGTAGTTATCTTCATCCATCGATACCATCTTGGACTTGACTAAATCCTAAGATTTAAAAGGAAAAAGAATAGATTAAAACAAGTAATCCCAAGAAATTTAAAGCTTGCTAACTGTTTGCCGAGTAACATGAAGTAAGGATACCTTAAACTCCTTTTTCTCTTCCCTGGTCGAGGGAAGGTTGTTGCTATGGGTTTGAGCCCATTCATCAGCCATCTTGACAAGAATGACGACGTAAGGAATGTGCTTATGAGCAATGGGATCTGGTGTTTGTAGATCAATGGTCTCCACAAACCTGCCGTAAATTGAGTAGTTAAGTTTCCACATCATCCTCATCAATTCACATAGTTAAAGGATGCCAACACAACATAATGACCGAGTAGATGGAAGCAGAGTACCTCTTGAGTTCAGGCCAGGGATTATTCAAGCGGAGATCATCAAGAAAATGATCAGGCTTTGAATCGATAATGGTGTGCTCCTATCAAAGGCGAGAAAAGATATGACTTAGCAGACTAACCATGATTAAAGAGAGTAATTTCTGATAAACATTTGGGTTAAAACATATATTTACCTTTACACTGATACGAACAAACCCAGTAAGGCCATAGGAGCGAGCAAAAATCAGCTTGACATTTGCTTCTCGGCAGATTCGATCTAATTTCACCATTGAATCTTCCACTAGCTATACAATCAACACATGGTCAACTAAGAAGGAGTCTGTTTCAATCTGAAAACGAAGACTAGAAGTAGAAACTATCATGCTCACTAATCCTAACTATAAGATCTCTGAATATATCATATGTGCTCCATGTTCATGCAACGGTATCTGTCTTATAGGCCAATCCAAAGTCCCTAAAGGATATGTCCCGATAATGGACTGCCAAAAACTAAAACTTTGCAGTCTAATTGTAAACACTTTCTTTTAAGAGAAGGTTAATGCTTTTTGTTACCTGAGTGGCAATAACGAGAGTGAACTGGGAGAAGAAAGACGGGTTTGTCACTATCAAAGAGTCTGGATTCTCCTCAATAAAGTTGGCTTTAACAGCATCGTTAAGCTCCTGAAGAAAGGCACACACACACTTGGCTTTTGACTGACCAACACTCTTCTCATCCACTTTAAAACATAAACCAAATCATCAATTCGCCAAAGTAAGTTCCCCAAACACACAAACAAAAAGCAAACATGAATACACATTGCGATGTAAAGAGTGTGCAGGGGGAGACAACGAGTAATACCCATGAAATTGTTTCCAAGGTCTCCAATTTCTACTTTGGATCCATCAACAATGGTGATGCTTCCGATTCCACCAAGTACGAGATTTTTAAGAGCTTCGGAGCCAGTAGGGCCACAATTGAGCAAGCAGATACTCGAGTTTTCTAGAGCCGCTTGACCTACTTCTCCCCAAATCCTACGAATTTCAGCCAAACCATAACAGCAATTAGGGGAAAAATCCCGACTTGGAACGATCGGAGTTTGGTGAAACGGAGGAAAAGTAGAGTCTTTGAGGGGTTACCTGAGTTGACGATCGTACTTGGTTTTCTTCGGCTCCGACATTGTTGGTTCTTGCTCAACCCTTTTCATGGGTTTCTCAGCGGTTCGGGTGTAAGCTAACAGAGACTCCGAGAGAGACACAAAGAGGTGTCGGGAGGAAAAAACAAAGTGGGGGTTTTTTGAGATTCTTTGCCAAGTTGCCTCTTTTCTCTGTTTCATACTAATAATTTGGAATAATTACAAAATTTAGAGGAAAAAAATACTTAAACCACTAAAATTGAGACTTTATTATTCACTAAATAACTTATAATGTACAGATAGTACTTATAAATACACATAAATTAAAATCTAGATTGAGATGTTTCACTTATTCAAAACTACCAAGTTTCTGACTCACATGAAAACATCAAAAAACTTCCTTTAAAATATGGAAGCTAGAAATATTTACACATACAAGGAGTATGTAAAATCTAATTTGTGGAACTCCCACTCCATTTTTGGCTTGCCAAGTGAAAAATTAACACAAACAACAAATTGAGGAATATATTAACACTTGGGTTGTTGTCTTGACTCTTGATGATACCTGACAAAATAGCTTAAGAAAAATGATTAAACATTTGTCAATTAAATATTCTAGGAGTGATCTTAAATTAAGCTAAACAATTGGGCTGTTAGAAGTGGGCCTACAAAAATGGGCCCCACAACTTATCAAACGGCTGCTTTGACTATACACTAGACGACTAGAGTCTAGAGAGATAGGAAGGGAACTTCATAGCTCAAACCAAAAAAGAAGCTCTTCAATCACACGTTTTTTTGTGTTCTCAAATTTCTTCTATTCGTTTTGTTACGACAAGAAGAAGAAGAAGAACAAGATGACTTTCTGGGCGTGATTCGGTCTCAAGTTTTGGTTTTTCTTTCCCTGTAGGAATATGTCTCCTGTCTAATCATGGTTCCTTGACATTTCCTCTTAACTAATTCGTTGCTTTGTCGTAAAATTTCCCCCTTTTTTCAGCTTATGTTTGCAAAGTGTTTGCGTATATTCCGCAGAGAGCCTGAAGTTTGCTGAAAGAGAGAAGAGAAACTTCTCACTGCTTAACTGATTCTTGTCGGGTAAAGCTTTGTCTTTTTGTTACCGCCTCTGTTTCGCTTGCTTCTTATCCTCGTGAAATTAAATCTTCATATCCACATTGTTGTCTTTTCTTAGTTAATTTCTCAATCTGGTTTTGGTCATTCGATTGCTCCTCCTCGCTTAGATCTTGATTCGATTATTTTCCTACTTAGTACAGTGATTCTACAGGTCAAAATTAGAAACCTTACCTTGGTTCATTTTTCTCTGGTTCTTGCCTTGGAAGGTGGATTGGTTTCTATTCTTCTCATCCTTAATGCTGAAAAAGCCACTAGATTTTATAGGGATGGTTATACTTTCAACACAAAACTAGCTGAACTGTTGTTCCTTAGCTTGATTGCTTTGTCTCCATGGGACTGAGTATTGACTCATCTGTGGCTATAACGACACTAATTGTGGCCATTCTGGTGGTTCCAATGGCTTGCCAACGGCCTCAAGTGGTGAACCTCGGTGCTGTTTTCACTTTTGATTCGGTTATCGGAAGAGCTGCAAAAGTAGCTCTCGAGGCAGCTGTCTCTGATGTGAACTCTGACAAAAGCCTTCTTCAAGGTACGGAGCTACGGCTGCTCATGGAGGACTCTTCCTGCAATGTCTTTCATGGATCTTTCGGAGGTACCGTGACTCTTCTTTTATTATTATTATTTTTTTCTTTTGTGTTCGAACACGTGTGACCCTCTTCCATGGTCCCATTAGAAATTTTCTATTTTGGGATAGTCTTTTTTGGCTTTGCTTGGTGTAGAGTTTTGGTCCAAAGTGGGGACTATTCCTTATTTTTATGGTATGAAAGGCGGTTTGCACAAGTTTTTCTTTAGAGGGTAGGAGCACCATTAAAGTGTCCGAGTTTACATCTGGACCAAATAGATTTAGTGAAAGAAGAGCACCACTAAAGTGACGTTTGACAATTTCACATAAGAAATATTACAATTGTGTTTTGAATCAGTTCTTATCGGTACATATTTCGGGTTCCAAATGCTAATAATACATAGAACATAATGGACCTCAGACCCAATACGGGCTGTTCCTTATTAGAAGTTTAGAACAGCTGTTTCGTGCATGTAATTGGACGCATAACTCCAGTTTTACAAGTAATGGCCTGGTCTAAGTTCGAGTGGTTGTTGTTTACAGCTTTTGAAGTGCTTGAGAAAGAAGTAGTGGCTCTGATCGGTCCACTTTCATCCTCCATCGCTCATACAATGTCGGATATTGCCAAAGGGCTCCAGTTTCCTCTCGTCTCATTTGCAGCAACTGATCCAACTCTCTCTGCCCTCCAATTTCCCTTCTTTCTTCGGACTACACCTAATGATGCCCACCAAATGTCTGCCCTTGTGGATCTTATCAATTTTCATGGATGGAAAGAGGTGATATCAGTTTACTCAGATGATGAGCTCGGAAGAAATGGAGTTTCTGCTCTAGATGATGAACTGTACAAGAAAAGATCCAGAATTTCTTATAAAGTGCCGCTCTCAGTGCATTCTGATGAAAAATCCGTTTCTGATGCTTTGAAAAAATCCAAGTCCCTCGGTCCTCGAGTCTATATTCTTCATTTTGGACCTGACCCATCGCTTAAACTTTTTACTATAGCGCAAAAGCTGCAGATGATGACCCATGAATATGTGTGGCTCGCCACAGACTGGCTCTCAGTTACCTTAGATTCTTCTTTGAGTGAAAAAGGTACTTTAAAACGTCTTGAAGGAGTAGTGGGGCTTCGTCAACACATCCCAGAATCCGTAAAGATGCACCAATTCACACATAAACTGAAGAGCAACAGATCAATGAATGCCTACGCGCTGCATGCCTATGATACAGTGTGGATGATTGCATACGGCATCGAGAAAATGCTGAATGAGGGAATCAACATAACATTCTCTTACTCCGAGAAGTTAATTCATGCACAAGGAACTAAACTGCACCTGGAGAGAGTCAAAATTTTCAACAGCGGGAAGCTACTACTTGAGAAACTTCTGCAGGTGAACTTCACTGGTATAGCCGGTCAAGTTCAGTTTGGTTCTGGTCGAAATGTCATTGGCTGTGACTACGAAATCATCAATGTAAACAAAACCGGTGTTCATACTGTGGGTTTCTGGTCGAAAAAGGGAGGCTTTTCAGTTGTAGCCCCAGAAACTCGACATACACGAAAGAAGTCGGGTTTTGTTTCTGAAGAAAAACTTGGAAACATAACTTGGCCTGGGGGTGGCCATGAGAAGCCACGTGGTTGGGTCATTGCAGATTCCGCAAATCCATTGAAGATTGTTGTCCCAAAACGAGTGAGCTTTGTCGAGTTTGTGACCGAGGAAAAGAACAGTAGCCATCAGATCACAGGATTATGCATCGACATCTTCACTGAAGCATTGAAGTTCATCCCTTACAGTGTTCCTTACATATTTGAGTCATTTGGAGATGGCCATTCAAGTCCTAATTACAACGAGATGATTCGAATGGTCGGAGATGGTGTAAGTATCCACTTATACAAAACTTATTCGAAAAACCTCAAAGATCACTGAACATTCTGAGAATAACTTTTACTGAGATGATTGGGCATTTCCCTGTTTTTCTTTTATTCCTCTGTTTTCAGGTTTATGATGCAGCTGTTGGGGATATTGCAATAGTCCCGACCCGGTCCAAATTAGTAGATTTCTCTCAGCCATATGCTTCCACAGGCCTAGTGGTGGTGATTCCGAGTAATGACGACAATGCAACTTGGATCTTTCTGAGACCATTCACCATCCGATTATGGTGCGTGGTACTAGCTTCCTTCTTCTGTATTGCCCTAGTCATCTGGATCCTCGAACATCGCATCAATGAAGATTTCAGAGGGCCACCCCGAAGACAACTCGTCACAATGATCTTGTAAGTACGGCTCGTAATAGTCACTGAACTTGATAGTTCATTCCTGGAATTTTCTCTGACATTTCTAGTCTGATTTGTCCTTGCAGGTTCAGCTTCTCAACGCTTTTCAAAAGAAATCGTGAGTAACATCAATCTCATGATTCTCATCCATCTTTCTTTAATACCATAAATGGACATAAAAAACCAAAGTTTGATAGAGCTACATTTGTAAATCTGTCTGATACATATTTGACTAGATTTATATTGTCTATTAACTCATATCTGCTGATCTTGCTGTTTTATCCCGTTCTGTCAACAGAGGAAGATACGATAAGCAATCTAGCGAGACTAGTGATGATTGTATGGTTATTTCTATTAATGGTTCTAACCGCGAGCTACACAGCGAACCTCACCTCAATCCTCACAGTTCAACAGCTTCCCTCTGCTATTACCGGTATCGACAGCTTGCGGGCAAGTGAGGTGCCTATCGGTTACCAGTCTGGGACCTTCACTTTTGAGTACTTAACCTACAGTCTTGGCATGGCTCGGTCTAGGCTGGTCGCACTTGACTCGACTGAGGAGTATGAAAGAGCTCTAAACCTAGGACCAGCTGCGTCGGGAGGCGTAGCTGCCATTGTTGACGAACTCCCTTACATTGAACTGTTTCTAGCGGAACGGAGAGGTTTCAAAATTGTCGGAGAGCCCTTTATGCACCGTGGTTGGGGATTTGTAAGTACACTTGTTTTCGTTTTCTCTTAATCAGAAGAGGCAAAGTAAACATTTGAGAGTTTTTATAATTTTGTTTTGCTTAACAGGCGTTTAAGAGAGATTCTCCACTGGCTATAGACATCTCAACAGCGGTTCTAAAACTCTCAGAGACGAGAAAACTCGGAGAGATTCGGAGGAAATGGTTATGCAAGACGAGTTGCTCAGAGAAATCAGATTGGAACCCAGAGCCAAACCAGCTTCATCTCAAGAGTTTCAAAGGGTTATACCTTGTATGTATTGCAATCACGGTCTCTGCGTTTTTGGTGTTTGTTCTCCGGATGATACGGCAGTTCGTAAGGTACAGAAGGATGGAGAGGACAAGCTCGACGCCGCGCGCTTCTTGGTCGTCTTCTCCATCGATGCGGTTAAGGGGATTGGTGTTTGATTTCGTGGAGTTTGTGGATGAGAAAGAAGAAGCTATAAAGAGAATGTTCAGAAGGAGTGATGACTCTAACAACCCATCTCATGTTGTGGAAGCTCAAGCTGATTCTGAGGTACGACAAATTTCATTAGTAAATTCCACTCTATAGGAAGAAAATTTTAATGTAATTAGATATGAGCTAACATGTAATAAGCCAATCAACATTCGAATCTTTGTTCATTAGATTTTATTGTAACTAAGCAACATAAAGAGCTGGCAAGAGCCAATGATTATTACCATGATTATGAAGCTATATATAGATTTTCGAGTTAATTAGGAATTAGATTTTTGGCATACCAAAACAAAATTCGAGAACCTTTTTCTGTTCATATAAGAAACAAACAGTGTTTATAATCTCAAATACCCACATGAAAAAATATGTTAGTTAGTTAACTTCTTGACTTTGGGGGTTTATCTGACAGAGTTTGGTACTAAAGACGTCACCCAAAATTTCAAAAGTTTTCCACATTTGGATATACGCTCCTGAAATATATATATTTATAAATAAAATGCTTGGATTTTTATGTGCCTATAGATATAGACCTATAATAATTGCCACGTTCTGTGAAGTATGAAATCATGAACTTTTACTTTTCTCCAACTTGGAGCTTTATCTTATTATCATAGTTTTGGTATGCTAATCTGTTTTTTTCTGACCAACTATTTGCTATTATATTGATTTATTTGTTGTTTCTGTTAATTTATTCCCATCATCCATGGAGTTATGCTCATTGAACTGAATTATTAATATCTAGCTCCACTTTTATTTTTTTTACCTTTTCTCTGAACCACCGTCTCTGAGATGGTTTCAGTTTTGTTTCTTATGTTGGCACTGACCGATTCGGTACAGAATCCAAGACACAAATTTGTAAAATCCGAGTCTTTGATTCTTGGTTCGATCCAATGTTCAGCAAAATTTTACGACCCTTTTGTCTTTTTGTTTGACTAATATTTTTCTCTTTGATGTTGATGTTAATGGTTGTCACCAATGCCTCATTTACTCGGATTTTTTTGTCTTTTTATTTTGGGGTTTTAACTCCGAACTCTCAAATGCTGTATAACTTTATATCATGAGCCTGTAAAAATCTTTCCTTTTGGTTCGAAAATCCGCTGAAAAGATGGGATTTTTCGTGATGTTTAGAGCTGTTTCCATGGGACTTGTGCTCCTCCTCTGTGTTTCTGGTTTGTGGGTTTTGCCAACGGAATCTGCTGGTAGAGAAGGTTTCTCAAGAAACTCTTCTTCTTCTTCTTCTTCACGGCCAAGCTCTGTCAACGTCGGAGCTTTGTTTACTTATGATTCTTTCATTGGAAGAGCAGCTAAACCCGCGTTTATGGCGGCCATTGACGATATTAATGCTGATCAGAGTATTCTCAGGAGAACCAAGCTCAATATTGTCTTCCATGACTCCAATTGCAGTGGATTTGCTGGCACCATGGGAGGTACTTTCCATATACTGTAGCCAAAAGGAACAGCTTATGCCTGAAAGTACTTGTCAATATGACCCGAGGAAGCTGTCGGTTTAGCAGTAGATTGGTATTTGGAATACGAGGAAGGAGATTGGTGATGTGTTTTCTTATTGTGTAGCTTTGCAGGTAATGGAGAACAAGGTGGTTGCAGCCATTGGTCCACAATCTTCAGGAATTGGTCACATGATCTCCCATGTAGCTAATGAGCTCCATGTACCTCTCTTGTCATTTGCAGCAACTGACCCGACGCTTTCTTCGCTACAATTCCCCTATTTCCTTCGAACCACACAGAACGACTACTTCCAGATGAATGCAGTCGCGGATTTTGTATCCTATTACCGGTGGAGAGAAGTTGTTGCGATCTTTGTTGATGATGAGTATGGTAGGAATGGGATATCTGTATTAGGCGATGCTTTGGCCAAGAAACGTGCCAAGATCTCTTACAAGGCTGCATTTACACCTGGAGCAGATAACAGCATAATCAGTGACTTATTGGTTTCTGTTAGTGTGATGGAATCTCGCATCTTTGTTGTTCATGTGAATCCTGATTCGGGTTTAAACGTATTCTCCATCGCCAAGTCTCTTGGAATGATGGGCAGTGGCTATGTCTGGATCGCCACTGATTGGCTTCTTACAGCTTTGGATTCTGTGGAACCCGTGGATCCCAAAACTATGGATCTCTTGCAAGGAGTGGTTGCTTTTCGCCATTATACACCTGAGAGTAACAACAAGAGACGGTTTAAAGGAAAATGGAAAACCCTTAGATCCAAAGAGAGTTCAGGAGGTGATGATGGCTTCAACTCTTATGCTATGTATGCTTATGATACTGTTTGGTTGGTAGCTCGTGCTCTCGATGTATTCTTCAGCGAAGGCAATACAGTGACTTTTTCTGATGATCCGAATCTGATGAAAACCAACGGTAGCAACATCAAGTTATCAGCACTTAACGTTTTCAATGAAGGTGAAAGATTCCTGCAGGTCATTCATGAGATGGATTATACAGGTCTGACCGGAAAAATCGAGTTTGATTCAGAGCAAGACCGGAAAAATCCAGCATACGACATTCTAAACATCAAAACTAGAGGTCCACACAGAGTCGGTTATTGGTCGAATCATACAGGTTTCTCACTCGAGCCTCCTGAGACATTATACTCTAAGCCTCGGAACACATCTGCAAAACATCAACGTCTTAATGAGATCATATGGCCAGGGGAAGTAACAAAGCCACCTCGGGGTTGGGTTTTCCCTGACAATGGAGAGCCGCTCAAAATCGGGGTGCCTAACCGTGTGAGCTACAAAAACTATGCGTCTAAGGACAAGAACCCGCTTGGTGTTAAAGGCTACTGCATCGACATCTTTGAAGCTGCGGTTCAATTACTTCCTTATCCCGTCCCACGTACTTATATACTATATGGGGACGGGAAGAGAAATCCTTCTTATGACAACCTCATAAATGAAGTTGCTGCAAATGTGAGTCTTACTTCCTTCTTTCATACTCAACCAAGTACACGGATACTATACTAACCTGTCTTTTTTCTTTTCTTTCTGTTTATGTCTCTAGAATTTCGATGTAGCTGTTGGAGATGTTACAATCGTTACAAACAGAACCAAGTTTGTAGATTTTACGCAGCCATTTATGGAATCAGGGCTTGTGGTGGTAGCTCCAGTGAAGGGTGCCAAGTCTAGTCCTTGGTCGTTCTTGAAGCCATTCACTGTAGAGATGTGGGCTGTGACCGGAGCCTTTTTTCTCTTTGTGGGAGCCATCATTTGGATTCTTGAGCACCGCTTTAACGGAGAATTTCGCGGACCTCCTAGGCGTCAAATCGTTACCGTTTTCTGGTTAGTTTTCAGTTCCTGACCTTCCTGACATAAGATGTGACAAAGATGTAAAACAAACTAAGACAATTAGTAAATCGAAACAATGACTCATAAGTTTAAACTTAGTCACTAAAGCTTTGCCACTTCCTTTCTGGTGTTCAACGTTGCAGGTTTAGCTTCTCAACGATGTTCTTCTCTCAGAGTATGTACTCGACTACAAATTGGAGCCTACAAAACATCAAAGTTTTCGCTTTTTTTTTTTCTCAATATTATCTTCAACTTCTCGAGTTTTTTTATTCTTCTTTCTTCTTGATCTTCAGGGGAGAACACAGTGAGTACGCTGGGGAGGTTTGTGCTACTCATATGGTTATTTGTGGTTCTGATCATCAACTCAAGCTACACGGCCAGTCTCACTTCGATCCTGACCGTTCAACAGCTATCATCTCGGATAGAAGGAATAAACAGTCTAATAGCAAGCAACGAACCCATTGGAGTCCAAGATGGTACCTTTGCGTACAAATATTTGGTAAATGAACTTAGCATAGCTCCATCAAGAATCATTCCGCTGAAAGACGAAGAAGAATATCTCTCTGCTCTTCAACTTGGTCCCAGAGGCGGTGGCGTGGCAGCCATAGTCGACGAGCTTCCTTACATCAAAGCTCTATTGTCAAACAGCAACTGCAAGTTCCGTACTGTTGGGCAGGAATTCACCCGGACAGGCTGGGGATTTGTATGTAAAAACCGGTCTCAAGACTTCGAAAGAATCAACCTCGTGTCTCCATTAAAACTTTGTTTAACGGATCTCTCGGTTGTTGCAGGCTTTCCAGAGAGACTCTCCTCTAGCAGTGGACATGTCAACAGCGATCCTGCAGCTGTCTGAAGAAGGAAAACTGGAGAGAATCCGCAAGAAATGGCTTACATACAACCACGAATGCTCAATGCAGATTGCAGACTCAGAGAACTATCAAATATCGATACAGAGTTTCTGGGGACTGTTCCTAATATGTGGAATAGTTTGGTTCATTGCACTCACCCTCTTCTGCTGGAAAGTCTTTTGGCAATGCCAGCGGTTAAGAACAGAAGAAGAGAGTGACGATGAAGTAAGAGCGAGCGAAGCAGCCAGTTCTTCTAGATCAGGGAGAAGTTTGAGGACGGCGAGTTTCAAGGACTTGATAAAAGTTGTTGATAGGAGAGAAGCAGAGATCAAGGAGATGCTTAAGCAGAAGAGCAGTAAGAAACTCAAAGCTAGCCAAAGCTCAGCTGAAACTCCATAGAGACAAGCTTCGAAATGAGTCAACACAATTTGTTTAAAATGACTACAGATTTAACGTTACTTACAAAAGGTAAATAGATTTATTCATAAGATTTTGTAATAACCTCAGAGAGCGAAAAAAATTGCAATTCTTTTTTTTACCTTCCCACGCTAAAGCAATGCAATAAGCCAATAACCGAAGAAGACTATGTTTTAATCTAGTCCGCTAAATTGAACCGGAATTGTGCCGGTTCGGTTTAATTAAAATTTGAAAGGAGCGTCGTTAATTGCGGCAAATATTAAGACAAGATCTTCTTCTCATATTCTTCTACGTTTTTTCGCGGTCAACGACAGACTCAAAGAAAACAAAAAAGGAAGGAGAAAAAAAAGAATGGGAGCATTTTGCAAGTTGATCGATGCTGTTCTCTTCGTATTCTTCGCTCTCATAGCGGTCGCTGCGCCGCTCATGGACGCTCAAACGATTCTTCCCGAGGATATCTTCCCGGAGTTCCTAGTCGATATGTATCGCTGGTACAGCGGCGAGTTTGGAGATTATCTTCTCGTGGAGAAGCCTCATTTCCTCGTAGGAGTCGTTTGGCATGAGCTCCTGTTTATCTGGCCGCTCTCGATAGCCAACATCTACGCGATACTCGCAGGGAAATCTTGGTTCGCTACCACCTCCATGGTGTCTGGAGCTTCCATCGTGACTTCTATGGTACGGTACCTTCTTTAATCTTTTATCTATGCTATGGAGTGTTGTTTCTCTTTCTCATTTTTTGTCGATGAATATCATTTGTTTAGGCTGCTGTACTGGGAGAGATGATAGGTTCAGGGAAGGCATCTGAGAGATTGTTGATGGTGTACGTGCCTTTCATGGGATTTGGTATCTTAGCTCTTCTTCGAGGCCTTCTCTCTCAATTCAACAAAACCGGTGGAGCTTTTGGCAAGAGACCTGTTGTTTTGTCCAGGAGAAAGCGTGCTTGATGCATGATACAGGTTACAACTAAGTACCAATCAGCAGGTTGAGTTTCTCATTTTGTCTCACGAGAATTTATGTACTAAATGGATTTTGGGTTTTCAAGTTTTTGCATGAGAAATTTTTGGGACTATATACATTGTTCAAGTACTGTTTTTTTTGTTCATTGTGTTTTTTTTTTCTCTTTGAAATGAAAGATGAAGTTTAATGGAAGAAAAAAACACTTACAACTTAACTTATACCTTAGCAGACCACTCTACCATCGGTCTTGGCAAATCACAGACCCAAGACTGGTAAAAGGTTTTGAACTCTCTAAAGAAAATCAAAGTTCGAAGATAGACAGCAAAAGAAAAGAAAAAGTATAATATCTAGACCACAACAGAAATTGAAAGCTACCAGAAAAAAACAAATCCGAAACACAAATAAATTAAAAGAGTATTTCATTATTCTGATAAACCAAATTCTTGAAATACAAATGGAGAAAATGATTGAGAAGGTTCCAACAATACAAAGGAAACAAAATACTGAAAACTGAAATAACAAAAGTTCTTAAGAGAAGTTCACAAGGATGTCAATTTCCGAACCTTAGAGGAAAAAACCATGCAAAAACTGATGCATGGTTTCTTCTCAGGTTGGTTCTTGACTCCCTTTTGAAGCTTTCCGAATTCTCGAAATCAAAAATAAAAGTCTCTCTCTCTGGTCCTTGATTCAATCTTCTCCATCCCCTTAAACTTACTTTCCTGTGTAAAACAAAAAATAGAAGTCATTAGCACATCAACGCATTGCAAGTATAGATGGTTTCAAGTTTCTTTGATGAAATGGGTTCAGTGATGTACCGTTCAAAAATTCTGAGAAGAAAAGTAAGCTTTGATCTTATTCGCGGCTACTAAAATCAGTTTCTCAATGGTTGCAACAGAGCTAAAAGTCAAGATAGCCGAAGGAACTGATTCAACCAGCATCTGAACGCCAACGTTCACTAGTGACCCTCCTTTTTCAGGCTTAGGCGTACCATCTGGAAGAATAGCAAAACCTGAAGGAAGTAGTGCCACATTGTCAGAGTCACCTCCATTGAGAATATTCTCTATCGATGCAACATCAATTGGCGCATAGATCACAAATGAAGCTGTCTGATCGGTAGAGCTCTCTTGAACCATCATCATCTTGCTCTGGCTAGTGTTTGGGTTCTAGTAACCAAAAGAAAAAAAAAACAAAGAAAAAACACCGGTCACATATTAAAGATCGAAAAGAATGCATTTCTCTTTTTTTTTTCCCTTAAAAAAAGATAAACAATAAACTAAAGTAATTTATACCTGGATTAAAGACACACAGTTCCTAATGTCTCTCCCATTTGCAATCTGTGTCAGCTTCTGCGTATTCCCTTTATCGAAGAGAACATCCCACTGGAGATGACATTTCAAAACATGTTATACATACACATTCAAAAAGAAAGAAAAACAAAGAGGAAGTCAGTACGAACATGGATTCGATTGTTTTCATCTCTGAGGAAGTCAAAGACAGTAATAGGAGGAACCGGGACCCAAAACGAATAGGTGGCAGAGAGAATGAGCCCTACAGGACTTCCTGGATCATCCAAGTTCTTCCGAGTCATCACTCTCACTCTATCTCCTGAATAACCAGACAAGTTACACCACATCTCTGCAGTCGAAGTGGTCACTCCAGCAAAGAAACCTCTCGACATCCTCTCAGATAATTTCAGCATGCTCTGCTTCGCATCGTTCCTTACCACTGCACCATTCCACAAAACTCACAAAATGGTTAAGCAAAAAGAAACAGAGAGGGTTTATCTCTCAGAAGTACTTGTTGTGATAAGGAGTAGTAAATACTTAGTAGACCACCCGGTTCTATGGATGGAATGTTTGTAGCCGTCATCATGGCTAACCGCTCGCACTGGCGCTGCAATGTAGCAACCCAACGGTTAGCACCCAAAGCTTGACCAGAGTTGAGTAAGTGCTTAAACATGTCATGAACTACGCCTCTATCATCCACCTCAACATGCTCAACCCAAGTAACCTTTTCTCAAAACAAACAAACATAAACATTTTAACTTGAATATTCCTACACAAAACCACAAGAAGACAATTAAACACAAATTTTTAGTTTATACCCTGGAGCTTCCATCTGGAAGTTGTTCAATCAGACATCCAGAGGGTCTTCGCCGACAATTGAGTTCGAGGTTTGGAACGAGATGGTCGATGGAAATGTCGACCACCGCCCATAAACCTTCTGCGTGCTGCTTACAGTAGCGGACGAAGTAGCATTCACGGGTTGAGACTAGTGGCGAAGGAACTTGGTATTCAACAGTCATCTAAAGAAGTAATACCAACAACAATATTATATCAATAATATTGTTTCCAATCAAAATGATTTCATTCTTGTTTTTGTTACAAACTCTTCTTGTACTAATATAAATAATATAGAAAAGCAAATTGGAAGATTTACCAGGTGTAAAGTTCCGTTGAAGTTCCCGTCGACTCCACTCAAGACAGTGTCATGAGTAACGGCTCTAGCAACCATTCCAGCAAATATGACCGACCATAGATTCTGCAAATACCACGTTAATTAATTACAAAACCTTGTGGACACTAATGTATGTATGTTGTTGACAAAAGGCCTTATATATAAGAAATATTTAGTATCTTAATTAGAATGATTAAATTAATTTACCACATCCATTAGCCTGTGAACAATGTCCAGATGGTTCATGAATACTATCGCGGTTTCTTTTGATGCCTCGGTTCGAAACCCCACCGGTCTAGACCCGAGTCCGTTTTGAAATGTTCTTGTGTATTCATCCGAGTTCAAAGCTAATGTCGTTCCATTAAATCCTCTCTTCCACAGTGGTTCACTCACTTGAGTCAACGCCATAAGCTCCCCCATGGCTGCAACTGCTAACTCTATGACCAGCGGCTTATCGCTATCTTGCACTCCGACGTTTGCCCCCGAGAGGTTTCCAATACTTCCATTAGGTACCATCGCGGGCTCGAATGGTGGAGCTTGATTAGGAGGAGACATAAGAGGATAGCTCATTACAGCTTGGCCTGTATACTTAGCCGCCATCACGGATAATTGACGGATCTAATTAAAACCCAAAAGAGAAAAACATAGATTTTAAATTAGATTTTGAATTAATTGCAATACGTATACCATAATACTTAGACTGGTGATATGTAATAGTGTCCTTACTCTCAAATCCATACAATTTATGCATGGTTATAAATACATAAGAGTCACCACGTTAGTTGAAGTGTCTTCGAAATGGTTATGAGACAAATTAATTCCTTAATTATATAGATGTGTATGTCTAACATTTTACACTACACAAAACATTATAAATTAAGGTGCATGGTTCACATATTCATCCTCTAGTGCACACATATATATAGTACGTACCTCTTCGGTTAGGGCAGCATTTTCGATGCGAAGATGATGTTCCTCGAAAGACATTTCGCCAACTGCGGTGTGACCTCCACACTTAAGACATAAGGCATTAGCGAGAGCGTCTCGAAAGCGTTGGTTATCGGCTCTAAGCCTGTTGTTCTCCACCCGAAGCTGTAAGTTCTCAATTCTTTCTTGATGATTCTGCAAGAAGAAGGGGAAGAAAAGTAAGAAAGTTTTAAATGAAATGAAAAATCAACTTGGTGGTTATATTTCTTTGGAGTGGATGAATAACAACGACAACGAGATTTCTGGTTTCAAGTGATGAATGAATAAATAATTTACTAAAAGTAATGAATATTAAAGTTCAAAAAAAAAAAAAAAGTAATGAATATTAATTATTTTCATACAATTGTAATATTGTCTCATACCATTAATCAAAACCAAATAATGTTTGTCACGAACATTAAATATACATTAATTATACTCTCTCCGTTTTAACTTAAATGTGGTTATACAATAAAATTTTCGTTTCAAAACAAGTGTTATTTTAGAATTTTAATGCAAAATTTAATAATAAAAATATTCATTTCTATTTTTCTATTGGTTAAAATATGATTGGGTATATAAATAATTGTGTTTTTATTTTAAAAATATACAAAAAATTATATGTTTTATCAATATATGTATATAAACCTATAAAAACACTTGATATGAAACAGACAAAGTATCTATCTGTACCTTGGTCTGGGTGCGTTTGTTCTGGAACCAGAATTTGATCTGGAGATGGTCTAATCCCAATTGACGGCTAAGTTCTTTACGCTGCTTGTCATCTGGATGAGGACACTTTTTGAAGTAACTATTCAACAAAAACAAACATAATAATTAATTAAAGTTGTGAAACTATTACATACTATAATTTTTATTCATCTACATATAATTAATTAATTGATATTACACATAATTAAAAATGAAAAGTTAAGAAAAAGTTAATTACTTTTCCATCTCCAGGATTTGATGTTGAGTGTGACGATGATGTCGTTTTCTCTTACCAGAACAAGGATTTTGATTGCTTCCATCTTCTTGATTCTCACTTATATTCATACTGTCGAATTCCTCATCCCCCAAACTAGTACCACCATTCCTGTTGTTGTTGTTTCTGTTTTCATTGTTATAGGCATTGTTGTTGTTCACATACGTTGGTTCCATGTTTGATTGAGACTTTTTTGCTATTTTTCTTTTGGGTATTCTGTAAGATCTGAAGAGTTGACAAACTAAAGTGAGTTAGTAAAAATTGAGTTTAAAGATAAAAAATGATCATTCTTACTTATCGTGTCTAGAAATTAGGGTTCTCGACAATAGTTTTTTTTCTTTCTTTTCTTGTTTTCTAGACACAACATACACTAAATTCACTACAACAAAAATTTAGATTTTCCAAGTCAACTGAAGCAACAAAAAACTGAACATATTTTATTTTGAGTTTTCAATTTATATACATAGATGAAACAAAGAACACGCAAAAAGAAAGATAATACGAAAAATAAATAGTAAATTCTTTTGTCTATAGCAAACAAAAAGGACCATAAGACAATGCAAATATCAATGTTCTAAATTTTGGTCAGATGGCCAAATCAATAATTTTATTGGTGAAGTTTATTTTTAAATATTTCTTCTTAGAACATATTCGTTTGATCCTATATGAGCATCAATTTAAGTGTACCATTATTATATTTTAATTATTATTTTTATAAAATTTGTAAACGTAAACAAAACACCTAAAAGTATATATATATATATAAAGTCATATGTATGTGTATATTTATTTTTTCTAGTTATGTATATAAAAATATTATAAAAATAAAAAATAACAATCATATAATATAAGAAAAATATGTTTGCCATTCATTTACATGTTATGTCACACTAGATTAAGACAGAGAAAAGTATTAAACTCTAAGATCCGATATAAAATATAGTTTGTCGTCTGGTTTAAAAATATGATATAGAAATTTATAGGATCTAGATCAGTAATAATTAGAATTAAAGATTAAAACACTCCGATATGGTCATGGTTCGATATAGAATCCAATCCAGTCCAAAAAGAGGATATCCAAAATTTCAAAATTCGGATATGATATTTAGAGAGTTAAAAATCAAAACACTCAGATCTGATTATGATCCATTTTCATATATATATATATATATTTAAAAATATGTATAAAAATTATATAACTCATAGAAGAATATATTAATATATAATTAAAATTAAAGTTTATTTATAAAATATAGCATGGCTTTGAAATATCCATCAGAAATATATTTTGAAATATTTATAAAAATCTAATATTAAGATATCACTATTTTGTTTTAGTTATTTTGGCAGCTGTGGATAGATATGACTATTTGTGGGTATTTGTAGATCTAAATACATGTAATAGTTTTTCAAAGTTGCATATCCTGAGCTTCGGGATATTAAACCGGTGTCCATTCCTATACTAATTAAGTAATTAGTGCTTAGCGAAAAATTCTGAATATTAAAGTAGTTTTTTTTATTAATTAAAAATTTACCTTTCCACCATTTAGCACAAAAATATTAACATTGGAAAACTTATTTTGATTAATCAATATAGATCTTAATTACTAAATCATAAAGACTGAAATTTTTTTTGTTTGTCCTTTCATAAATATTATCAGATTTTGTATTGGGATTTTGGTTTTGAGTTGGTTTATTAGGGTTTTTGGGTTTTTGGTTTTTCGGGTTTAAACGTATAAAAACTAATCAAGCTTTTAGTTCTATTTATCAAGTTTGGATTAGTTCATTTCAGGTTAAAATCGGTTTATTTTGGATTCGAATCGGATTTCAGGTTCTATATGAATCTCAAAAAATCTAATTTCGTATTTGGATTTGAGTAATTCGTACTTTTACAAAACTGAAATAATAAATGTTATGAGAAAAACCATACTGAAATCAAAATCTAAATAGAAAGAAGTAAACCAAATACGCCAAATCGAACCAAACCCGAATCTGAAATCTCACACTATATTATCTCTGGGTATGACTTTGGATTTTGGTTGGTTTATTCGTGTTTTCCATTTTTAAGTTTAAACATATAAATTTTTGATCGGAATTTTTCAAAATACTTATTAAATCAGATTTAAGTATTTTGGATAAGATTCGGATTCCTGATTCTGTCTATAACCGTGGTAACATCAAATAAATCAAAGCTATGTATAAATGTGTGATGTATAAAATTTTTCTCTAATATATTTAGCATTTAATACATATACAAACGAAAAAACGGAAATTAAAAAAAGGTAAGATAAAATCCAGCGATACCTTCTAAGTATTTTCTGTGTGAACTGAGAAGAATCAAATATTCTTTTATCCTTCTGTTTTAGTGTTCCTTTGTGTGCTTAATTCTTCTCTTCCTTCATCTAATTCGCCTCACTCTCTTTCTATAAACGCGAAGAAAATAAATATAAATACAATATCTGTGAATAGAATACAGTCGAAATGATTATAAAAAGGGCCACAATAACAGCATAATTAAGAACAATATCATCATTTGATGTATGTATATGAACATAGATGAACAAAGACGTTATTAATAATTCGGTATATTTACTATAAAAAATGGAACGATGCAAGAAATCTAATCAACTTTAAAAGCATAAAATCGAAGATATATTTGTGAGTAGTGAGAAAATTAACAAATGTTACAGATATATGTTTTCGATAAAAAATAGGATAAAACCTTGAATTTTATTGATAGTCGTTGATGATTTTAAGAAGAGATTTTAAGGCGTAATGTTCAAAGGAGAGAGTTAGTGAAGGTGTTGAAAAGAGATAGTTGGAGTGAGGGTGAGTGTGTTATTGAATCTAGTGGTGATATATATAGTGAAAGAGAGACTCAATTTATCCTGCACGCTCTAAAGAAACCAGAAGGAAACAGAGATATGTGAGGATTTTCTTTCATAATTCTTATCCTTTTGTCCACGTGACATAATATAATTGGTTATCATTTACAATATAAATTATTATAAAAATTAATTTAATAAGTAAATATTTACATTTAGTTTTTTTTTTCATTAAAAGAAAAATCAAACTAAGTTTAGTCTTCTTTTATATTTTAATATCCTTGCATATTGAGAACTAGTATGCACATATTTTGTTAAAATACGTAAAGTATTTAAATTTACAAGATTTAAATTTTATACTGAAAATACACTATCAAATTTTAGTCATAAATACTCAAAAACAAAATATTATCACCATTTTTTCCAAATCCAATCATATGTGATATTTTTATGAGCATTTTAGATTCTTCTTTTTATGTATAATTGGTTCTTATATAAATTTTATATATTTGACATCGATTAATATTTTTATGTTTAAAACTATATAATATTAAGTTTATTTTTTCAATAACAGTATCTAGTTAACAAAATTGAAAACATTATTGCTATTAATATTGACTATGTCGAATTGGAAGAAAAAAAAAATTTCAATGGTGTTATTTTAATTAAATTAATTGGTAAAATATAGTTTTTAAAAAAAGTCAGTAAGTGATAGATATTTTAAATTTCATTTTGTAAAGCACAATTTTTAACCAAAATATCATTGAAATTTGTTTGGTAGTCAATATTTTATTACCGATTTACTAAATAAAATGACTTTGACTAAAACATTTAATCAATACTTTCTGAAATATATATTAGAATCATTATTTAAATTTACAATAATTAAATTATAAGATTGGTGCATATTATTTAGTTTTTTTCAGCAAAAAAACAATTTTCATATTTATCTTTTAATTTAAATGTATTGCTGACAGTAACCATATAATACAAATTTTCATTTTATAATTAAAAGAGTTTTGAACTAACAACTAGATATGACAGTAATGCCTCTAATACATTAACGATCTACTACCACTAGTCCCATATATATGGCAATATATAGTCCCATATATAGTCTCATATATATGGCTGTGTTAGCAGCTGCTGAATAATAACGAAAGGCTCTTTCTAAGTTTAAAAATCACTTTTATGTTTAGAAAACTACACTCTGATGAGTGTAATTTAAAAACTACAACTTTTTTTTTTATTTTTTTGGAAAAATACACTTATTGATGAATCAAATGACTAAACTATGTTCTTTAAATGTTTATCTAAATTGATAATTTAACTAATGAAAAATTTAATAACATAACTTTTTTTCTAATAGAGATTTTTATATAAAATTTTAAAACTGAAATCTTGTAGAGGTAAACTTTAAATATAAATATGTATTTATCTCTTTTTAGGGTTGAAATAACATATTTATCTCAATATTATATTTATCTAATATAAATACTAATAATTAGAAGTTTTCCATATTGCATTGATACCACCGAGTTGGATCAATTAACTTTTCTAGATTATTAATCGATTTGTTGTATTTGTTAGAAAAAATACTAATAATTTAATAGTAATAATATTTTCAAATTTTATGTTTAGTTATTAAGATTTTTGATTAAAAAATGATAAAAATGACTTAACATGTATAGTAAAGTGCAGATAAAATTGTAAAATATTAATATGTCAAAAAATTTAAAATATTAACATGTATTTATATCTGTAACTTGGATTGAAATAACATGAATTTATCTCAATAATTTATTTATCTCAATATTTTTACTTTAAATCTAAATACTAAGAATTTTAATAATAATAATAATATTTTCTAATTCTGAATTATTATAATTTTTAACTATTAATAGGATAAAGATGAGTTATCACATATACGAAAGTTTAGTTTTCAAAAATAAAAACTGTAATTTTTAAATTTTTAACTATAATCAAGATAATTTTTAAGTTGTTACAACAGTAGGTGAAAGTTTACTAATGGTTAATTTTTGTGGGCCCTTACAAATTATTTTTATTAGAGTTTTTTTTATTCCACCATTTAGAGAAAAACTGACAGCCTGTAATTTAGGGTAATTTATTTGGTTGTATATTCATTCATGAGATAAACATTCATGCATCTACAGATATGATTTGTAGAATCATTGCAACACATGTCTATATTAACCTTATATTTTACTAATAAATAAATGTAAAAGATCTTTTACTTAAGGATTTTGTTCTTATATAAATGTATTGTTTGACCCAAAATGTAGTATAACTTAGCATGATGTGGATTGTTGACCAAATTAAAGTCGAAAGTGAAAGTAATTTGTCTGTATTCTCAAAATTGCTCTCGCACCATTTAAACAAAATCCATGAACGGGCAATGAGAGCACTTATATACATATAGATATATATATATATATATAAAGTTATTTTTTTTTCTCTTCTGGTGCTGCCATCTCATCAAGAAAAAACTACACACACTTCAATTTTCACTTATTAAAATAGGACAGCGTTCGACAACAATAAACAACAAAATGTTTGATTCCAAATTACAATAACTACATGTAGTTTTTTTATAATTTTATTTTAGTTTTATTTTTAATTAAATTTCTTTCTTTGTTTTACTATATTTTTCAAACTCATAATAAATTTTATATTGTAAGATCACTAACATATTAATATGACTTTGGCATTCACATTAAAAAAACATCTAACTATGGACATAGATACAAAAAAACATTGGAGACAAAAAGAAAATCAATATTGATAACATTAATTGAAGAATAATAAAATCAAACCAAAATACGAAAATAACATATACAAAAAATTTAAAAAAAAATTTACATTTAGAGAGATGATAAAAAATAAATAAAAACTAAAATAATTGGAAGTTAAAGCTGATCAATAATATTTATTATATTAATATGACTTTGACATTCACATTAAAAAAAAAACTAAATATGGACATAGATACAAAAATAATTGGAGAAAAAAAACGAAAATCAATATTGATAACATTGGTTGAAGAATAATAAAATCAAACCAGACATACGAAATAACATCAACCAAAAAGTAAAACAATTTCAGAGTGATGATACAAAATAAATAACTAAAAAAATTGGAATCTAACCTGATCAATAATATTTAATAAATAATGAAAAAGAGCAATAAATAATTAACAAAAAAGTAAAATTAATTTTTTTACTATAGTTATAAAAAATATAATCTTTTAATTAAATACAAAATCATAGAAAGAGAAATTTAAGAAAAAACCAATAAAAATCTACATTTAAAGATATGATAGAAATATAAAAAACTAAAAATCGTTATTTAAAATCAATCAATAATATTCAAAAAATGTTGAAAAGAAAGCCCAAAAATTATTATACTATAACAAAAATGCAATATTTAAGTTGAATACAAAAATGCTAAAAAGAAAATTTAAGAAAAAACCAATAAAAATCAACATTTAGAGAAATAATAAATATATAAAAAGTAAAATCACTATTTAATACCGATCAATAATATTTGATAAATAATAAAAAGAAGAGCAAAGCCAAAAACTATTATACTATAACTAAATTAAATAATATAATATTTAAATTAAATAAAAATGCTAAAAAAATAAAAAGATAGTATAAATCAATTTTTAAGCAAAAATTGTAATGAAAAAACAATTGTAAATGATTTGACAAAAAAAATTTAGTAAAATATTAGTCACATTCCCGCGCGTAGCCCGAAACACCCCTAGTGTGTATATAATTTTAACTTCGATAACTCATAACTCATGCATGTTTTTCTATAACATAGATTTAAATCCATGTACAAACTAGTTAATCCTAAAATGTGAAAATTATAGTACTATTTAAACCTTCACATACAACTGAAACTAATACTAAAATACAAGATCAAAATAAATCTAATATACACGAAATTTACATTACCAATCATTCAGTACTAGACTATATATCACAATTACAACTTTCCTTAGAATGAGAAAAGAGTCCTTGGCTAGAGCAGTGCAACATTATTCAACCAATTAAGTTTTGAGGAGTGTTAATATATATGCTACTGTCGTAACAATTATAGTAAAATTAGCATGACTAGGGTTGGAGAGGGCGATTTTAGGGTTCCAGAAGACTTGTCTCGAGATGTGATTATGGATGATACATGGGAGTTTGGGAAGCCCCCGGGGGATCCTCCCGACACACCAGTGTCACCGGGGTCATGGGCTAAGCGCTTAGTGGGGAGTGCTGGTGGAGGGATGAGGAAGCCGGAGGATGTGTTGGAGGAATCATTTGTGGATGAGAGAGTTACGCTGGAGTTCCCGGATGGTGAGGATGGTGAACCAGTGATTACCATAGGGAAGGAAGTTCTCGATGTTATGAATGGGCTGTGGAAGCAGTGCATGATTGTGAAAGTGCTAGGGAGGAATGTACCACTCATGGCTTTGAGCCGTAAACTTAGAGAGTTGTGGCAACCTAAGGGAGCTATGTTTGTAATGGATCTACCTCGGCAATTTTTCATGATTCGTTTTGAAGCGGAGGACGGATACATGAAAGCGTTGGTGGGAGGGCCGTGGAAGGTATTTGGAAGCTACCTTATGATTAAGGATTGGTCTCCTAGCTTTGATCCAGCTAAAGATGACATCGTGACAACACCTGTATGGGTCCGTATATCTAATTTACCAGTCAACTTCTACCATAAGTCCATCTTGTTGGGAATCGCGAAGGGTGTAGGTAGACCAGTTAGAGTGGACTTGACGACGTCAAACCTGGAGAGAGCGAGGTTTGCTCGTGTGTGTGTTGAGGTGAATCTGAAAAAACCATTAAAAGGGTCTGTTCTAATTAATGGAGAACGTTATTATGTGTCATATGAGGGCTTGGTGAATATTTGCTCTGGTTGTGGTTTGTATGGTCATTTGGTCTATACATGCCCTGTAAGTGTTCATGAGCGTGAGCCGGGGAGATCGACGACAGTTAATGTGAATGAGCCTGTGGTCCCCCCTGTGCAGCAGGATGAGGGTTTCACGCCGGTACGAAGATCAGGGCGAAAGTCGGAGACTTTGTGAGAAGCAAGGTACCGGAACGAGTGCAGAAAAAGGAAACAGAATTCCGTGTGTGCGAGATTCTCGTAAAGGAAGAGATACTGCGAATATTGCAGTATCAAACAGTTTTGAGAGATTAAGGGAAGATTTGGGTTCTGTGGATATTCGTGATGATTCTCCAAATCACGATGAGGATAAGGAAAACAGACCAAATTTGGAGGATCTGTCGAATGGGAAGAGTAAGGATCAAGTAAGACCGGTGATATTTGGGGCGGGCCATGTCAAGCCCATTTCTGGAGTACTAGGAGGAAGTAGAGTTAGTAAGAACGGGCCGGGGAAAGGCCCAGACAGACTGAAACATAAGAATCTTAGCGTGAAACCGGCCCGTGGTTTGGTGTTTGGCCCAACTAGAGCCGAATCCGAAATCTCAGAGAATGGTAAGAGGTTGAGAGTGGAGGGAAATGTTGTCGGACGAGCTGGAGGAATTTTTGTTTCCGATAGCAGACCGAAGGTGCCTGAAGATCGGGAGGGCATGGTGTTGGTCACTGCCTCTTTGGCCGAGTCGGAGAATCCAGGATGTACGACGAAGTTGGTACAGACAGTGCCAGAGATGTCGGAGGCTGGGGACCTGCAATAGCACGTTTGCCCGGTTGTTCTACTCATTTTGTTTGAAGATCTGATGAATTGCATCTTCTGGAATTGCCGGGAGGCAAATAAACCTCAGTTTAGACGATCGGTTCGTTACTTACTGAAGAAATTCAAAACTGACATTCTAGCAATTTTTGAAACTCATGCTGGAGGAGATAGAGCTGCTCGTATATGTCAGGGTCTTTGTTTCGACAACTCATTCCGAGTCGATGCGGATGGTCAGCGTGGAGGGCTTTGGCTCTTATGGCGTAGTGGTATTGGAGAGGTGGAGATTGTTAAATCCTCTGACCAGTTTGTTTATGCTAAGGTGGTGAATGGAGTAGAGATACTGAATTTGATAGTTGTTTATGCTGCGCCATCGGTTAGTAGGAGAAGTAGCGTTTGGGGGCAGTTGAAAACGCTGATTGAAAACATGGTCGGACCTCTCTTTGTTGGGGGGGATTTCAATACGATCGTTAGATTGGATGAACGAATAGGTGGGAATGGAAGACTGTCGTCTGACTCGTTGGCGTTTGGTGATTGGATAAACGATTTATCTCTGATAGACTTGGGCTTTAAGGGGAATCAATTCACGTGGCGTAGAGGGAAGGAAGAGAGCTCCTTTGTAGCTAAGAGGTTAGATAGGGTGTTGTGCTGCGCGCATGCTCGGCTCCAATGGCAAGATGCGATGGTGAGACATTTGCCTTTTCTTGCTTCAGACCATGCCCCTTTATTTTTGCAACTCTCTCCCACAGTAGGAATGAACCCGAGAAGAAGGCCCTTTCGCTTTGAAGCTGCGTGGCTTCAACACTCCGGTTTCAAGGACCTTCTAGCTAATTCTTGGGACCGGAACATTGATACGAATGTCGCCCTGCTGAGGTTGCAATCTGTCCTGCGGAAATGGAATAAAGAGGTATTTGGGGATATCCAACTGCGCAAAGATAAGATCATGAGAGAGATTAAGGATGTTCAGGAAGCGATTGATCAAAGCCCACAGGATGATCTGTTGCGTAAAGAGGAAGCACTTACTAAAGAGTTGGATGTGATATTGGAACAAGAAGAGATTCTATGGTTCCAAAAATCAAGAGAAAAGTGGGTGGTGTTCGGTGACCGAAATTCAAAGTTCTTCCACACCTCCACAGTTATTCGAAGAAGAAGAAATCGCATAGAATTGCTGAAGGACGAGAATGAGAGAGTTGTCACTGACGCACAGGAGTTAGAAAGTATTGTGATATAGTATTTCACCAGGTTGTACTCTCTAGAGGATGTGGAGCAGGAAGTAGAGTCTCTACCGTGGGGAGGATTTGCAAAACTCTCGAGTGAGGAACAGAGGGATCTCAATCGGCCGTTTGTGAAAACTGAAGTGGAGAAGGTCATTCAGAGTATGGGAAGTTTTAAAGCTCCAGGCCCAGATGGCTACCAACCTATATTCTACCAGAAATGCTGGGATGTAGTAGGTGAATCAGTATCTCGGTTCATCTTGGAATTCTTTGAGACGGGTCAGCTACCAAAAGATACAAACATTGTTAGTTGTCCTGATTCCGAAGGTGGGGAGTCCAGAGAAGATTACTCAATTCAGGCCGATTAGCCTATGCAATGTCCTTTTCAAGATGATCACAAAAACTATGGTGGAAAGGTTGAAGAGAGTCATGGTAAAGCTGATTGGTCCAGCTCAGTCGAGCTTTATCCCAGGACGGTTGAGCAGTGACAACATCGTCGTGGTGCAGGAAACAATCCATTCGATGAGACGTAAACAAGGTAAGAAAGGATGGTTGATTCTTAAGCTGGACTTGGAAAAAGCCTATGATAGAATCAGGTGGGATTTCTTGGAGGATACATTATATGCGGCTGGTTTTTCGGAGCATTGGGTTCGTATGGTGTTACAGTGTGTCACAGGTCCATCTATGTGTGTGCTCTAGAATGGTGAGAGAACAGAGGCGTTTAGACCTGCAAGAGGGTTACGCCAAGGAGATCCACTATCCCCATATTTGTTCGTTCTTTGTATGGAAAGGCTGTGCCATCTGATCGAAGAGGCGGTGGACAGAAAGTTGTGGAAACCGATATGTCTCGCACGTGGTGGTCCAAAGATTTCTCATATCTGCTTTGCCGATGACTTAATTCTATTCTCAGAAGCATCGGTGGGTCAGATACGGGTGATTAGGAGTGTTATGGAGAAATTTTGTTTGGCTTCTGGCCAAAAAGTCAGTTTTGAGAAATCTAAGATCTTCTTCTTTAAGAATGTGCCCAATGATTTGAGTGAACGTATCATAGCTGAGAGTGGTATTCAAGCTACGTATGATCTTGGGAAATACTTGGGCATGCCTATTCTGCATAAGCGAGTAAATAAAAACACGTTTGGTGGAGTGTTGGAAAGAGTAGCTTCGAAGTTAGCAGGATGGAAAGGGAGAATGTTGAGCCTAGCCGGACGGATTACATTAACTAAAGCGGTGTTGTCTTCTATCCCGGTCCATACAATGAGTACCATCCAGCTGCCAGGGTCGATTCTAACTGAGTTCGAGAAACTGTCGAGAAATTTGATATGGGGGAGCTCATCTGAGTGTAGGAAATAACACTTAGTGGCTTGGAGAGAGTCTGTGTACCAAAGTGTGCTGGTGGTTTAGGTATTCGGCGGGCGAAAGAGATGAATATGGCTCTGTTAGCTAAGCTGGGATGGAGATTGTTGGAGGATAGAACAAGCTTATGGGCTAAAGTGTTACGCAAGAAGTACTCTATAGGCGACTTGAAAGATTTGTCTTGGCTTCGCTTTAAAAGTACTGGGTCGTCCACTATGCGAAGTCTGGCTATTCTGTCGGGTTACAGGTGGGTGGTCGGTGATGGAAGAAATGTTCTGTTCTGGACGGACAAGTGGTTAGGGAATCAGACTATTCAATCAGTGTTGACGGGTCCATTACCAGCAGGTCTTGAGAACGCCTCAGTACACGATCTATGGTTACCTGGCAGAGGTTGGAACCTGGAAGTAATTGGACCGTTTGTGACCGAGGATAAGAAGTTAGAATTGGGAGCAGTAGCTATCGATACGCTGACGGGACAGAAGGATAGACTGGCATGGGGAGAAACACGAGATGGAAGTTTTACAGTGCGTTCAGCCTATGCAATGATAATGCGAGAGTTTGGGTTGAAGCAGGATATCGAAAGCTTTTATAGTTGTATTTGGAAAGTTCGAGTACCAGAGAGGATTCGTGTTTTCACTTGGCTGACTAGTCAGCAGGCTTTAATGTCGAATCAAGAGAGGTTTAGAAGACATATAGGCAATACAGAGGTATGCCAAGTTTGTAAGAGCGGTGTTGAATCCATACTACATATTCTACGTGATTGTCCAGCGATGGAAGGAATATGGTTGCGGATTCTTCCACGGACTAAGAGGCAGGGATTCTTCTCAGAGTCTCTGCTGGAATGGTTGTTTAATAACTTGTCAAGCTTGGAGGTGAAAACGGAATCAGGTGTTTGGCCTACGATGTTTTCCACTGCAATTTGGTGGGGTTGGAAATGGAGGTGTGCAAATGTCTTTGGTGATAATCGATTGGTTCGAGACAGGGTCCAATTCATTAAGAAGCAGACGGCTGGTATTGATTTGGCAAATCAACATGAGCACGAGCAGAGAGATAAAGGTCCAAGGATTGAGAGAGAGATTAGGTGGGAGGCTCCAATGGTGGGATGGGTGAAGGTGAACACGGATGGAGCCTCAAGAGGTAACCCAGGACTGGCTACAGCAGGGGGTGTGATACGTGATGGGGAGGGAGAGTGGCAGGGTGGATTTGCCTTGAACATTGGTATTTGCTCTGCAACTTTAGCGGAACTCTGGGGGGTGTATTATGGTTTGTGTGTTGCTTGGGAGAGGGGATTCAGGCATGTGGAGTTGGAGGTGGACTCGGCAGTAGTGGTGGGTTTCTTACGGACAGGGATTGTGGCTTCTCATCCTATGTCCTTCATGGTGCATATGTGCCATGGCTTCCTTTCAAGAGACTGGGTAGTGCGTATCTCGCATGTGTTTAGGGAAGGGAATCAACTAGCTGATGGCTTGGCAAATGTTGCTTTCTCATTACCCTTAGGTATTCATTTCTTTGATTCTGTCCCGGCGAATGTTGCCTGTTTACTAGAGGATGATAAGTATGGCCCTCCTAAGAAGAGGAATGTAAGAGTGTAGTTGGTTTCGTTTCTGTTTCATAAATTCTGGGAGTTCTTTCTCCCGAGTATTCACCAAAAACAAAATATATATGCTACTGTATAAAAAAATAACAAGTACAGATTGACAGCTACATATTCGGCAACGGCAATAATCTATAGAAAAAAAAACTCATAACTTCTTCTTATAATGTAATTTTGGTCATTAGCAAAAATTGATTATTTTACGGCTTAGTAATTCAATGTTATATTTCTTAAAAATACTAAATCAGTTACAACATAAATCATATAGTATATTATCTAAAATTGTAGTCTTTTTATTTCCCTAGAAAATGATATATTTCGTTATTTTTATCTAATTTAATTGGTAGTTTTCATTTGCCTTTATATCCTCATTTAGATGTCTTCTGCATTATTTTATAACTACATTTTGAACAAAGAATCAAGGGCCTATCGGCCACCAAACTACCCAATGATAAACCAATTATTGAGTTGAGGCAAAAAACTCAAAACCCTTAGCAACTGAGAGTGACCAGCAGATTGTCAGCACGATCTACTGTGAGACATTGTCGCCTAAGTTCTGTTTTAGTTATATAATCTAGAAACACGCAACCAACTTTCGAGAACTTTCAATATCTCCATCAACTTAAAGAAGATTTCTCAATCATCTATGACTGATATTTATTTTTCTTATGCATTACCTTTTACCTTTTATTTCTAATTTGTTCCTCACGATGTGTGAGTAGTCATTTGTTGGATTGAGATTATGAGTTTGGTATATTGCCATGAGTTGATTGATATATATATGATGTTTAGGGATATACTATTCTATAATATTTCTAATAAAGATGTTCTCAACCGTAGTTTATATATTTTTCATATATATATCTATATATATACTATTAAAAGAGAAGTATATTTATTTATTTTTATCTTACGTGTGATTTAAAATATACTAGGATAATACTTGTGCCTTACACATGTTAATAATTATATTATAATATCAAAACGATATAT
Source organism: Sisymbrium irio (assembly GCA_000411075.1). Taxonomy (NCBI): domain Eukaryota; kingdom Viridiplantae; phylum Streptophyta; class Magnoliopsida; order Brassicales; family Brassicaceae; genus Sisymbrium; species Sisymbrium irio. Next base: position 69,119 of record KE156098.1, read on the forward strand.
TAAAAAAGATGAAAACATCATTATATTATGAAATGAATAATTACAATTTTGTTATTATTGACATATGATTTTGTTAAATAATGTATATGTTTTTGATGATAATATCCTCCTTTACATAGAGACATTGTTATTTTAATAACATTTTAAACACTGATATTATTATATATATATATATATATTATTTTTTTTGGTAATTATATTTTTTCTATTTAACTCCAAGCAAAGAATAAATTTTTTTTTATTGAAATCAGTTTACTATGAAAAATGAATCAAGTAAGCACCAAAATAAAGCAGAAGTTGTTAAGATTTTAAAGAATGAAAGAATTAATTAATATTGCTAACCAAATGATTTAAATGATATTCCATGATTAATATTAATTACTGTTTGAATATAGAGTTAATTAGTGTTTGGCTATAAGATTTAAGATTATTAATTAAATACAAAATGTTGGGAAAATAAGAAAATGAGTACAAAGTGCCTAATACTTATCATTTAATATATAGTAAATAATATTTATATATATTTTAAATATAGTTATTAACTGATTAAATAACTATAATTAATGTTAAATAGTGGTAATTTCTGTTTAGTTACATGTTTAAAGGATTTTAGATTAATTAAAATTAAAAAATGCTTAGAAAAAAAGAAGAGCTGACACCTCAGCAAAATAGGCCTCAAAAATACTTCCCTTTTAATATATAGTAGATGTCATTCTAAATTAGAGTAATATTTATCATCTCATTAATGATAATTTAGTCAATAATTTCTTTTTAAATAGATCATAATAGATTACATACATATAAACACATATAATCATTCATGTTTTAGTTACCAGAAATAAATCTCTAAGATATTTTTATCAGTTATTATTTTTAGTTATTATACTTTTTTCTTAGTTTTCTCATCTTGGTAAAAACTAAATAATCGTATTATTTATATAAAATTAAAATATTAACATTTTGTATATGTTACAAAAATATAATCGATTACTATCACTACATTGCGGGTTATAAACATATTCCAACTAAAATCAATAATTTTATATTTTGATTTCTACAAAGTAAAACATAAAAAAGAAAGAAATAAACTAAAAAATACGACTCACTAACAAATTAATGTTTAGTAAATTGTATAATATATACATATAAATACAAGTGCTAACATCTCAACTTTCACTTTTATAAATATATTTTATCCAAAATTAAATTGAAAATGTTATAAAAGAAGACAAATTAAAAGTAATTATCTCTTTCTATTAAACTAAAATGTCGTAAAAAAAACTAACTCCATATTTTTCAAAAAACGGGTCAAATCTAGTTCAAAATTAAAACTTAGGCATTTCTTGTTGGAGGTGTTCGATCAGACGATCACATGCCACTGTATTTATATTTTCTAGCTAATTGAAATTGATGATAAAGTGAGTAATAAAATAAATGGACTAAGAAATTATTCTTAGTGTTTATACATTTATCGGTGATTATCTAATTTACAAGTGAAAGTTTAATGTATTTAGATGATTATGGAAGTGCTTAGTATAGATCGTCACAATTTTGAGTTCTATATTCTAAGATTGAGCTAATTGGTTGCCCTTGCATCATAATTTGGTTTTTGGTTTGCTCAAATAATTTAATTTGCCATCGATTTCACTACTGATGTTTTTTAAAAATGAATTTGAATTTATGCACAATGGTTGTAACAAGGCTCTACTAGCCAAGCCTCCATTACTCCTTCATACTGAGTTTCCCCCATGGTGCAAAGGGAGGAGAGTCTGTTGCGAACCTGTTTATTAATGTTTTTAAGGAGACAGGCCGGTGTTAGAGGAGAGTATCCATGTCTGCGACCATTCCTCCTGTCCATACTGAGTAAACGGTGGCTTGAAAAGCATATCGACAGAGTAATAAGTGAAGCTTTTCTAGTGAATTGCTGACCAACTTCTCAAGGACCGATCCCATTGTGTTGAGTAACGTGAGGCAAGCAGAAGGTGGGCTAGGAATTAATTCCCATATCTCTTCAGTGTAGGAACATCCTGTTGAAAGTATGATGTTTACTGCGCCATAATCGCACATACTCCTTTTGTGGTTGATCTAGGAGGCAGACTCTCTGTATCTCCTGTTCAATCAAGTTTAATACCTCTACTTTTTTCCATACTGATCATGTTAGCCTGGATTAGTTTCTTTGATTGTCTAGCCTTATTGATTATTCTGTACTTAGTTTTTTCATTGCGTATCGTGTTGTTTTGCTTTGTCTTAGTTTATGTTAGCTATAATATAAGTTGTAAATTAAAATCATAACGACTTTGTTAATGTGGAGATTGCAATGGACTAGATAAATAGTAAAAACGATCCTTGGCTGTTAGACAATATAAGTTTTTTTGGGATAAGTTTGTTATAAAGATTACACTTACAGAAATTAGGGTGATTACTCTTATATTTATTTTCGTAAAAAAAAAATAGACGTATAACCCTACAAATCTATCTGTGATCATCATGTAGTCTACTACCTTTGTTTGTTGGTTTGTTTTTTTGTTACTTAGTTCCTAAACTTGAGGGGAAAGTTTATTGAAGAATCCTATTTTATATCAAAAAATCTATTTGTTTTGATATAAATTTAGTTTCAATATATCGTGCGACTAAATTTAAATGAAACAAGATACTATAGTTACTATAAAATCAAAACAATATTAGATATTGAATTATAAACGAAATTCCCATGCGTTGTGTTTGGTTAGCTCATGTTTTCTCATACAAAACAAGATCTTGAAAACAAAAAACAAATAGAGAGAGGGCCAATCAAAAAAGTGAAACACAAAGAAACAGAAGAAAGAAAGAAATGAATCTTTGTCTTAACAATCAAAATCACAAGATTTGGTGGAGAGAGTTGAAGCAATGAAGGTAGGTGTGGAGATCATAACGGGGACATTTATAGACGCGGAGGTGAGTGAGAATGCGACGGTGAAGGAATTAAAGGAGAAGATTGCAACGGAGGTGAGATTATCAGTGAAGCGTTTAATACTTGTGGTCGGAGATGACGAGGAGAGAAGAATGGTGACGGATGATGAAGATGAAATGAAACTGATAGATTTAGGATTGAGAGAAGATTCTCATATGTATTTATTCTTTAAGCATCCTGATTTGGTTTACAAGGAAGAGAGATCTCGTGGAAGAGGAGAGCATGCTTCTATGGAGGAGATTTCGTCAGAGAGTAAAAGAGGAAACGGAGAAGAAGAGGAAGAGGCAAAGGCGAAAACAGACGGTGAAAAGAAAGATAAAGCTATGAAGAATGAAGAAGAAAATAGAGATGCGAAAGTAGAAGATAGAGAAGATGAGAAGGCGAATGGAAGAGAAACAAAGGATGAGGATGATGTTGAAGATGGAAAAGAGATAGCAAGAGAGGGTGAAGAAGGAGACAGTATGATGAATAGATAGTTTCTTGATTTGATTTCCTTTAACCATTCCATTTTAATTATTTTTGCTTTTGTGATTCTCCTGTCAAAATGTTTCTTGTGTGACAAGTGAACAGCTTAAATGAAATATTATGATCTGTTTAGTTTCTTTAGGTTTTTTTTCTTGTGAGCAGCGTTCAGTTTCTTTTTCTTCTTCTTCATTGTCATCATTCTTCTTCTTCTTCTTCTTCTTCTTTCATTTCTCCGGCTAACTGAATATCCGAATGTTTAGGAGTTGATTAAGATTTGTTATGGGAAGTAGTTATTCCCCAACAAACGGGAAATAATTAACTAATATATATGTCTAACAATAGGAATTAATAAGTTAACTAATATATTTGGTCTGTAAGAAAATTTTACAAATTAATTTTTTTTGTATATATCGCATCAATATATGAAAATGCATAGTCCAGTAGCTGATCCAGTTAATGTCACGAGTTCTTGAGACATAATTTTTATTTTATCTATATAATAAAAATAACTCGAATACGAACTTTAATTTTGCAAAAATCAGTAAGCTCCACGACTAATAGACCCTTTAAACACAAAAAGAACCTCACCATTTTCAACACCATGCCACCGAAGACTACAATTCTCTCGCATAATCCGTTGCTTGTGTACGAATATATACTCGTCTATTGGTAACATCTTGTTAGCTTGTAACCCTTCTCTCATCTCCGATATGGTGCAAGAGTCATTAATTTCCACAGGAATCCTCGCACCGTTGAATAAACTCGATGACGTCTGCACCAAGAAACATAGTTTCCTCACTGGAGCAACGTCTTTGGCTCGGTTGATTGACTTGAGAAACACGACAATCTCTGAGAATTCTCTGATTCCGTATTCGTTTAGGTTTCTAAAATCGTCGGCTAACTCGATCCCGGAGAAGTATAACTGCATTCGCTTTATGGGTGTGTTCTCCACAATGTGGATCTTGTCCTTCAGGCTACTCACCTACAAAAACATTAACTTGGTAATCAAGAAACTTAAAAGACTGTAACAAGATGTGAGTTGAAACAGTTAAAGTTACCGTTTCGGTTTTGTCTACTTCGATGTCGAACTGTTTTGACGGGAACTTGACGGTGACATGGATTTTTTTTACGGCGGGGTTAGTAGAAGAAGGTGCGGTGAAAAAGGGAGTTACGGTGAGGTCGATCCTGGTGCCGTGTGAGATGATTGGGTAATCATCGATGTCTAGACCGTCGAGGAGTTCCCAACAAGAGACAAAGAGAGTTAAAGAAGATGTTGGGATCTGAAGAAACTGTCCTAATCGCTTCTTAATGTTCAACACAGATTCTTGTTCGCTGATTTCCATGGTGAATTCTTGGGTGTATGAGACAATTGTCACAATCATAATTACAAAATTTTTATGTTTATGGGAAAAAAATATGATACTGTTAATTCCCAATGCGTAATAAATATATATAGAGCGAAAAGTGCAAGTTGCTGAATGCATGTAAAAAGGACTTGGGGGAAATAAGAAATTCATGATAGTAACTCGATGTGTAGTTGGGTCTTGTTTGTGTCATTGTGTGTGTGTGTGTGTCTGTTACTCTGTTATAACACACTGTGGGTCTATACGTAATATTCGATCAAATTTGGCATGATATTCGATTAGGTAGTTAGTGAAATAACGGAGGAATGAAAAATACAACAATAAGAACTACTATATATTTTTTGTAAACCAACTTAAGGTTTAAGACATGAGACATGGGACTAAAATTGGATCCAATGTAGAGAAATCGAAATGTTTTTTTATATAAAGAAAATAGTAGTTGAGTGGAGACCTGGGAGGGGAAAGAATGTTAATTTGTATAACTGTTATCAAAATTATTCAACCAATAAACCAAAGATAAATAAAGTCATGACAATTCACCAAAAAAAAATAAAGTCATGACAACATAGATTATAACAGCTACTGCAAATCTATGTAAAATCATCTGTTATTTAGCCTAATTTTTATTGGCCTAATGAGAGGTTCTCTCTGCCTTGAGATTGTTTAACTTCTGCTTGCAATATATATGCGGGAAACTATAGCTGTCCCACCGACTAGAATCGCCAGAGATTTCAGAAGATTCTTTACAGTAAAAATTGATTCATTCGTCGGTATCTCCAACAGATCCTTCATCTGCATTACCATTAGCAGAATATTGATTAGCTCAGCTCTGTTACGTATAATCAAAATGGAGACTGAGAAAAGATTGTGGCTACTAACCTTTATCGGTTGGTTCCAGTTCTTCTTGATCCCTTGAAGATGCCCTCTACCAACAACTGCCACGACCGAGCTATGCTCACTTGCAACTCTTGACAACATACATGCCATGTACCTAACGCAACATTTCGCAAAAAAAGATCAGGAAACTATAGTTCAGTTTTGTCGATGTTTTAAGACTGCTAATTAAATGACTTAGCAAATTAGAGAAACAGCGAAATCTCTTATGATCATCATGGTGCTTAGGACTCTAGGAGAGACCTTTTGGGTTTCAAGAAGCACCATATAAGATACACATTCAACAGTACGAACTTTATTAATATATATATATATATATATATATATATA